>OX422194.1:8471880-8879067 GCA_949130485.1 Agelas oroides | reverse complement strand
GGTCAAGTAAATTCCAGTAAATTCCAGTAAATTCCAGTAAATTCCAGTAAATTATTACCTCTTCCATTCTGCAAAGGTATCGGATGAGCTGCTGTGCCACTGAAGTGTACCGGCGTGAGTTCACCTCAGAGTACTGAATGACTGAATACAGGTGATTGTTTGGCTTGTAGAAGGTACACAGTCGCTGATAAACCTAGTAGGGGGGGAGAGAAAGGAAGAGGGGAAGGAGAAAGGGAAGGAGGAATGGAGGGAGGTTAGGGAGGGAGGGAGGGAGGGGAGGGAGGGGAGGAAGAGATTGTGAGTGGACTGCCATGGCTCTACCACACTTTGTCACACACCGAGTGAAGACAGCGTCTTCCATGAGCTGGTAGTTCCGGATGCTAGGGTGTTGGAGCAGGGAGAAGATGAGGTCCCAGTTCCACTTCAGGTATTCTTTTGTTGAAAGAACATTGGTGTCCTTCACCAAGCCACTCAGTGTTGCCTCGTCAATTTCCTAGGGGAGAGGAGAGGAAGGGGAGGGGAGGAGAGGGGAAGGAAGGAGAGGGAGAAGAGGCGGGGGAGGGGAGAGAAGAGAGGGAAAGGGAGGACAGGAAGGGAGGGAAGAGAGGAAGGGAAGAGAGGAAGGGAGGGAGGAGAGGAGAGAGCTGGATACATGATGCAAATCTGCTGACCAGTTACAGACTCACGGCTGGAATGTGCTGGAAATCCTGGTCCACTCGATGTCCAGCAAAGTACCCGGACTGTGGGACACAAGTTCATCGTATCATGACATGTACACCAACAGGCATCATGCCTTTTAGTGCCTTTAACCTTTAGCTCTAACCACTGCCTTAACCCCCTGCTTTAATTAACCCTTTAAACCCTATAGTGCACTTTTGGTTACATCCCTTTCGCTAACATAGCATGATATATACAACAGGATGGGCAAGATTTGAGTTCCCATCCTCCCCCCCCCCCCCCCCCCCCCCCCCCCCCCCAACACATACACACACACACCTGTTCCAGAATCAGCCGGAGGTACAAGCTAGATGGTTTAACCTCCTGTTTCTTCAACTGGTGCACACGATCCAGACAACTGATTACCTCTGACGCTACGGCTAGGAGTGTGTAGAGAAAGTACCACGTCAGTCAGTCTGTTCCCACATCTCACCCTCTCACAAAGAAATGGTGTGATGCACCAAGTCAAATTTCTTGGGTTAGTAGTTCTAGGCATTAGACTACAGTAACAAGACGACAAGATATAACAATACCCAAAATATTTTACTGTTGTGAGGGGAGCGCTTCAATCTATGAAGAAATCTGAATTGGTGCACCTGACCGTTTCTAGTGTGCAGTTGTCTGCACCTTAGACTCACTTTCTGTTAGCCTGTGTGTCAAATGCCATCGCAGATACGATGAGATCGTGAACACAGTGAGAGTCTCCGGCAAACTCTGGAGGAAGGATTGTGTTTTACCTGGGGGAGGGAGGAAGGGAGGAAGGAGAGAGAGGGAGGGAAGGGGGAGGAAGAGGAAAAGGTGGAAGAGGGAGGGGGTGGGAGGCGGAAGGGGAGAAGTGAGAAAAATTATCAGTTACTATCCACTCAAGTAACAAACGTCAACTCCACAACATGTGCTCTCCTCACCAGGGTGCAGCAGCTGTCCCATGAGAATGGTAGCCATAACAGTGATATGCTTCTCTGCAGTACAAGTCACTTCTGCTAAGTGCTGAGGAAGAAGACAAAATGGATTGAAAGTTTAAGCCAAAAATCCAACTTCCCTCCTTCCCATCTTCCCTCCCTCCTTGATTGATAAGCAGTGTACAGAGATTCAAGAACATTGACCACAAAGAATACAAGCCTAATATACTGACTTATCACATACTATTTCAGTAGTATCCAAATGATTTACTGAAAAGAATACAAGTCTAATATACCAATATACCATTCACCTCAAAGAGTCTTGCCTCCATGAAGACAGCCAGTAGCAGTGCATGGTAGCAGTCGATGAGGTTGGTTCGTCCGACCGTCTTCGGTGGAAGGAGTACCTTTCCCTCCTCTGCCACCCATCCCTCCGTCAATGCCCACTCACTTTGAGGCTGGGCGGGATCTGTGATGGTGGGATGGTGTGAGTATAGTGTGTGGCACATGTGAAGGAGGGGGTGACAGAAATGAGACACAAATCAAAGTTTAACCTCTGACTGACCTATGCTGGCTACTGCAATCTGATAATCTTCCGTCCACTTGGGTTCCTTCAACTGAAACACTGAGTATAATACCTCCAGGATCTCTCGCTGGGGAAGGGAGAAAGAGGGAGCGAAGAGGAGGGAAGAGAGGAGAGGGAGGTAGGGGAGGGAGAGAAGGAGGGAAGGGAGGAGAGGGAGGTGGGGAGGTAGGGAAGGGAGAGAAGAGAAGGGAGAGGGAAAGAGGGGGAAGATGAAGAGAGGAAGGGTAAGATCAAAGAACACAGGATCTGCAAGACGTATCCGAATTGTGGCATATTTACCTGCACAAGTGGTTTTGCAAGAGGGAGCATGCTGAATAGGGAGGTGATGCCACTATTGTTTGGACTACACAAGCAAAATACACCGGGCCAGGATTTCAGCATCGCCACAATTGCCATCTTTGACGCTTCCACCCGTGAGTCATGGTCACTCCTGTTAGGGAGGGGAAAAAGAGAGGGTGAAAGGAAGAGGGAGGAGAGGGGAGAGGGAGGAGAGGGGGAGGGCAGGGAGGAGGAGAGGAGGGAGGAGAGGGAAGAAATGGGGGAGGGAAGAAGAGAGCAGGAAGAAGGGAGGAGAGGAGGGAGGATGAGGGGCAGGAAGAAGGGAGGAGAGGAGGGAGGAGAGGGCAGGAAGAAGGGAGGAGAGGAGGGAGGAGAGTGCAGGAAGAAGGAGGAGAGGAGGGAGGAGAGGCAGGAAGAAGGGGAGGAGAGGAGGGAGGAGAGGCAGGAAGAAGGGAGGAGAGGGAGAGGGAGGAGAGGGGAGAAGGAGAATGAGAGAAGGATAAAGGGATGGGGGAGGAGGAGGGCAGGGAGGAGGAGAGGAGGGATAGGAAGGGGAAGAAGGGAAGGGAAAGGAAGGGATGGAGGGAGGGAAAATGGAGCAGGGACAGGGAGGAGAGGGAGAGGAGGAGAGGGGGACATACAGTGGCAGTGTGATCAGGAACCGAACTTACATGAATCGCAATAAAGAGCGATCCAGGTCATCGGCCATGTATCTGAAGTGCAGGTCTGTGATAGGAGCCAGCAAGCTCTACAGATGATGAAAAACATTATGAACCAGAAGTCTCCAGAGAAGATGTTCTCTGCACTGCTCACAACTATCAGTGATTTTTCATGTAATGCAGGGCTTGAACCAACATTTGGGGAAGAGATGGATGCTGACCAATGGACTACATGCATAGAATACATACCGTAATTCGCTTTTTTTCCGTCTAGTAAATTTTCGTCAAAAAAAAAGATTCGCGTAAAATAATTTTCATACAGACCAAATTGAACGAAAATAATTTTACAAGTCACGTGTGGTGGGCATTAATTGAGGAGATTGCACCGCGTGCCGAAGAGATGGCTTGTGAAAAGGAGATGGCTTGTGTTAGAGGCTACCACGTATACAAGGATATATGGGCAGCAGCAATTGGGGAAGTGCTTGTGTGTAGCAGGGAGCCAACCAACATCGGAAAAACTTTCGTTGTAAAATTATATTCGCGTAGAATTACGGTACTCTCAGTATCCGCTATGAACACTGCTTTGTGCATACAGAAAAAAAAAAATTGTGCACTGCCCGGGAATCGAACCCGGGTCGCAGGAATGGGAATCTTGCATGATACCACTACACTAGCAGTGCTTACATGAGCAGATGAATGATTTTACAGAATCTAAAGCACTTTCGATTTCAGTGTGGAATTTCCAAAATGGTGAAAGTTATCAACTTGAAAATAAGCGTTTGTTAAAGTGGTGTTGTTTGTTAAAGTGGTGTTGTTTTAGTCAGAAAGGGAGTTTTCTGCTACCAAACTCAAGTTTTCGTTTCATTTATGTGGAAGGCAACTCCATCAGTGGTCAGAAATACGTCGTATCAATAATTTTAAAGGTCATAACTGACTCTACCTCCATGTCCAGCTGCGATCTGATGTACCTCCGAGAGGTTGGGTGGTTGAGGAGGTAGGAGAGGGTCAGGGTGACAGACTCACTGATTCTAGACGTCTGGGGGCGTGGGGAGGAGGAGGAGGAGGAGGAGGAGGAGGAGGAGGAGGAGGAGGAGGAGGAGGAGGAGGAGGAGGAGGAGGAGGAGGAGGAGGAGGAGGAGGAGGAGGAGGAGGAGGAGGAGGAGGAGGAGGAGGAGGAGGAGGAGGAGGAGGAGGAGGAGGAGGAGGAGGAGGAGAAGGAGGAAGGAAATGAGAGAAGGATGAGGAGGGGGAAGGACTAAACACACACACATATACCTGACATTTCAGTAGACCTCGCAGAAGGGCCTTGATTGCTCCAGTCCTTGCAGCCAACTGCGGGTTCAGGAGAGCTACAGACACAAACACACACACACCACTCAGTGACCTACTTCTTCAGATGTACACATTACACATTATCCATCCCTCCTACCCTCTTTCCTCCCCCTCCCTCTTCCTCTTCTTCTCCTTCCTCTGTCCCTCCCCCCTCCTTCCCTTCTCCTCCCCCTCCCTCTTCCTCTCCCTCTTCTTCTCCTTCTCTGTCCCTCCCCCCTCCTTCCCTCTCCTCTCTCCCAGTCTCTCCTCTCCTCTCTCCCTTCTCCTCCCTCTCAGTCTCTCCTCTCCTCTCTCCCTTCTCCTCCCTCCCAGTCTCCCCTCTCCTCTCTCCCTTCTCCTTCCTCCCAGTCTCCACTCTCCTCCCCCTCCCCATACCTAGCTCGCTGAGAGTTGCCATACAAGACCAGGTCAGGTTGTCCACTGGCTCCATGTTTTGCAGCAGAATGGAGACCATCGGGGCTACCAGACAGGCAGGGAAGGACTGTGGAGAGAGGGTGAGGGCCTGGGAGAAAACGGGGAGAGGAAGGGAACCATTGATAAAGAACCGGCTCTCAACTTCAGAGGGAGGGAGAGGAGGGGGCAGAGTGATAGAAAACTGGATATTTGTGCAAGGACCTTAGATTTCTGAGGTAACCTCAACATTAACTTAGTAAAGATACAGAGATCATAAGAGCACATTATAACACTATGATTGGTCAGTTTCTATTGCCATGGTTACCTCTTGTAACCATGGAAACTTTTCACAGTGCACACAAAATAAAATTAAAGTGTGTGTTCTTGCTATGTACTGCTCCCACTCTCTTCCTCCTTCCTTGCTCCCTCTTTCTCCCTCCTTCCACACCCTCCCCTCTCCCTCTTCCCCTCTCTTCCTCCTTCCTTCCCATGCCCCCTTCTCTCCCTCTCCTCACCTGCCGCACAAATCTCATAGCCTGAAGTCTCTCAATCTCCCTGGCTGCAGGTACGTCAAGAGACCTGCCAAGTGAAGCAAAAAACCCAGTTGTGGAATGATTGTTTGCAGTAGAACACAAACAATAGGGTTGTTTACAGATGACATACACTGCACTGTGTTGTATAAACAATTTAGACAAAAATTGCCACACAGAGGAAAATGAGATTTAAGTCAAAAGTTGACATTCATACAACCCTCACACACCCACAGCTACACTCCCTCTCCATTCATCCACCCACCCACTTGCACACACACACACACACACACACACACACCACACACACACACCACACACACACACCACACACACACACACACACACACACACACACACACACACACAACACACACACACAACACACACACACAACACACACACACACACACACACACACACACAACACACACACACAACACACACACACAACACACACACACACACACACACACACACACACACACACACACACACACACTCACCTGGCAACCAGCAGGTCTATTCTGAGTTTAAGCATGATGGAGAAGACCTCTTTGGATGAGAGGAGATAGCGAAGGACACGTAGCGCCCCTGCCCTCACCTCCTTCACCATACTCACCAGTGTCAGTCGAACACTAGCAGGAGAAGGGAGGTGGAGGAGAGGGAAAGAGAGGAGGAGGGGAGAAGGGGGGGGGGGGGGGGGGGGAAGGACAGGAAAGGAGACGAGAGAAAGCAAAAAGAGGGGAAGAGAGGAGGAGGGGGAAGAGAGGAGGAGGGAGGAGGTGGGGGGAAGGACAGGAAAGGAGACGAGAGAAAGCAAAAAGAGGGGAAGAGAGGAGGAGATGGAAAGAGAGGAGGAGGGAAGGAGGGGGGGGAAGGACAGGAAAGGAGACGAGAGAAAGCAAAAAGAGGGGAAGAGAGGAGGAGGGGGGAAGCGAAAAGAGGGTAGTAGGAATTAGGAGGGAGGTGGAGAAGGCAGGAGGAAAGATGGAGGGGGAGGGAAGAAAGTCAATCCATATTGCACATTCCATGGTGTGAACAAGACGTCTGTGTCTACACGTATCAGCAACATGACTACACCAGTACAAGGATAAGATGACCACTCACACTTCAATGACCTTCTCCACCGGGTAGTAGGGATCAATTACATGACCGACATACTTTATAACCTGACACAAAGAGAGGAGAATGTAGAATGGTAATCACATTTCATGGCCAGAATGCAGAATAGTAATCACATTTCATGTAGCCTGAGTAGAAGTACAGCAACTGAGATATTTGGCTAGGGGTGTTCAGACAGCTGCACGAAGAACAGCTGCACGAAGAGACGGTGCTTTCGAAGGTCGGAGTCTCTACCGACTTTTGAATAAGGCCAGCCACCTGACTGCATTCTGTGCATGATATGGCAGTCCCCATCTCCCGGTCACCCCAGCGCAGCTGATGAGGCCTGGTATTGGCCGAAACGCGTCCTGCGCAGTGGGTGACTTTGCATAACATCTAGGCCTGTTTTATAAGGGAGATGTGGTTCGTTGATTGTTCATGGCCTCCTGCAGACTGTACCTTGGCTAATTCAGATCTAGTTCTCAAATTTCTTTCTCCTCAGCTTCAGTTTTTGAAAGTGATCTAAACTGGAGCTGAGGAAGGCCTGGGAACGAGGCTAGTTGGAGGGGTGTTCATGGTCTCTTGCTGACTGTACCTTGGCCAGTTCATTAAGATGTCGGACCCTCCTGGAGGTTGAGTAACCTTCGCCATCACTGACAGACACGAGGGGAAGAAGATGCCTCAAGTTGTCCACCACACCTGCAGTGACGTGAATGTGTCACACACACACACACGCACGCACACACACACACACACACACACACACTAACAACATCAGGAACTTGTGTAGTGCTACAAGTGCGCATGTAACAATGCTTAAGACAACAAACACTTTTGACTACGTTACTATGGGTACACTGGTTTCACTCAAGGTATGCACATACAGCACATGGACAGTGTTTGCCCCGAGGTTAAGTGCCTTCCATGGTCAATACCAAGAGCTCATAGGAACAGGCGGCTACACTAAGAGCGCATAACTCCAATAGAAGCCCGTAGTCCGGTCAAAATTATTGAACTGTACTAAAAATCGAACACCCGGTCACGTGCTTAGCAACAATGGCTTATGTCTATACGCAGCATGTGCAGTACGTGTTACTATTTTTAGTATTGATCGGCAGTAATTTCCAACCGGTTTCAAATTTTACGGAGTTACACACTCTTACTCTAGCCACCCGTCCTTATGCGCTCTTGTCAATACTGATATATACAGATACTCTATAGTGTGTAGTAAAAATGTGGGATTTTATCACCTCACGTGGCACTTATGAGGTTCCCTCTTTTCACTCCCTGTACATTCAGATAAGATACAAGCATCCCAGTTAATGTACTGGATTAAGTTTGTTGCCGTCTGTATTAAGAGTGTGCAGCACGAACTACAATGCCATTGGCAAAAAACAAGTGATATTTTTTATACAGTATAGCTTGGTGCAAGAGCGCATAAGAATGGGTGGCTTAAGCGTGTAATGTAAAATTTGAAACCAGGCGGAATTTACCGCTAGTACTATAAATAGTAACATGTACTGCGCATGTTGTGTAGACATAAGCCATTGTTGCTAAGCACGTGACCGGGTGTTCTATTCTTAGTACGGTTCAATAATTTGGACCGAACTACAGGCTTCTATTCGAGTTACACGCTCTAGTCTATCAAGCCAGACAATCTCTCACCCTCCAGAAAACTCACTTTTCTGGAGGGTGAGAGATGGGCTGGCTTGGTAGACTATACACACTCTTACTCAAGCCGACCGTTCTTATGCGCTCTTGGCATGTGAGTTAGACGTATGACTTAAAAGTGTATAACAAGCCAAAGAGGTCAAGACTGTGAGCCTAAGCTGTGATCTCATTCCAGCATCTCGTCTAAGAATATCACATACCCCACATTATAGCCTCCCACACACAGCTCTGTGAAAACATTTGTGGAAACAAGATTGACCTTTAGCCTCGTTGTCTCCTCCTCTTCAGGCCTGGGAACAAGGCTACCTGACCCTACTCTTGTTTCCAGAAACAATGAGACAACGCAACCTCCTTCCCCAGCCCCTCTGAAAAAGGACCTAGCCACACTTGCAACATTTTCACTCTGTGCAGAGTCAGCAGTCATTGATTGGTGAATTTCAATTACTAAACTCTTTAACACATGGAGGGCTTGTTGACAGTAGCTAGAGCTGATAGTTCAACCACACAAGAAAATGTTCCATTACTCAACACAAAATACATGCCCTATTGCATGTGTGACCACGCCCACTTGTATAACATTTCAGAGGTCCTGAAAAAGGGACTAGTGACCAAGGGGCGAGGGGGGGGGGTGGGGGTAAATGTTGACCACGAAGAAGCTGTGTACAGATAATTTTGCCGTAGACACAGCAAAGACAAGCAGAGAGACGCACAATTGAGTGCTGTATAGAATTCACACAGTAGCACTAATTTTGAGTACAAATACAATACCGTCTGAGAATTCCAGAAATTTAACAATGCACACAAAAGTTGACTGGTGTATTATATAACTCAAGTGGACAACTTCTGCAAACAATTATCTCCATTGTTCCACCCCCCTCCTTTCCTTTCCAATAAACCTGTGTATCCTTCCTCCCTCCCTGGATATGAGTTAGTAGTTTTACGAAGAAGATCCCTGGACTGAAGTGTCCTGTATGGTACAGACCTCTGCCAGCCTCATACCCAGGCCACATAGAGGAGGGGAAAAGTGGCCTGGGTACGAGGGCGAGGCTATGGTACAGACCTTTGCCAGCCTTATACCCAGGCCACATAGAGGAGGGGAAAAGTGGCCTGGGCACGAGGGCGAGGCTATGGTACAGACCTCTGCCAGCCTTATACCCAGGCCACATAGAGGAGCGGAAAAGTGGCCTGGGCACGAGGGCGAGGCTATGGTACAGACCTCTGCCAGCCTTATACCTAGGCCACATAGAGGAGCGGAAAAGTGGCCTGGGTACGAGGGCGAGGCTATGGTACAGACCTCTGCCAGCCTCATACCTAGGCCACATAGAGGAGGGGAAAAGTGGCCTGGGTATGAGGGCGAGGCTATGATATGCCCTTGTTGTGCAGATGCAGATATTGGCCACTATGCAATATGCATCATTTCCAGTCAAACCATGACGTGTGCCACTCGCAAAAAGTAATGGCACACTGTACAGTTGGGCATTTAAATGGGCTTGTTTTTGCTGAGTGCAAGAACTGACTTGCATTTCCACCTAGAATGTGCAGGGACTCAACAGGTCCTATGCTGCCCTCATTTATTACGCACTCTCTCTTTGGCTAAGTACATGATTGGGGTCATGACCTTTACACCCTAAGGAATAGCCTAAGGGTGAGTGTGGCAAAGCCTGGCAGCTGTACAAATGTAAACAGTGTTGTTCAACCCTTAACCTTTGACCCCAAGCACTTGTAGGAGTTTAAGTGTATCAACCATGGGAACCAATCAGAGGGCAGAACTCTGCAATTTGATTGGATGGCACAGAAGCTGTTAGAACTTAAAAACACACTACTCTCCCCAGTTGAGCTTGGCATGCAGGAAATGGCAGTTCACAGGACATTTGGTTTTGTATATGCTTCTTATACCTTCTTTGTCCACTGGTTCTGTACTGGATTCCACTGTGTGTAGAGGGGTGTGTGTGCGTGTGTGTAGAGGTGCATGCATTGGTGCGTAGAAGCTGAAACCCATTTCAAGTACACTGTTAAACCAAATAAAAGGGTTTAGTACTACTACTGCAAACAACGATTTTTAAAAATACATAAATCAACAAGCTGCTAATAGATAAAGGTACTCGTGCAATTCACACACATAATAGCTACAGTCTATAATTGTGTTCATGCCGTCCGCAGAGTTTTGCACAAATAGCAAGCTCTCTGCGGCATCGTACCTCTATGGCAGCCGTGCCTCACCTGCAGTTCGCTCGCTGCGAGCGTCCCTGGGCCCTCGAGGACCCTCCATCTTGACTGTTTAGGTTGCAGGGTCAGTTGATAATCACGTGACCCGGAGAAAATGAAAGGGATTGGCGGGAAGTGACAGCTGTTAGTTCTAGTTCTCCACGCATGCGGTGGTTCATACGAGCTACACCTCCAGCTCCACGACCAATTGACAACCTCTACGACTCCCACAACCCATGATTACCGGTAGTTTAAACCTAGTTTAGGGGTCCCAACAAAAATTTTTCGTTGGGAGCCCTACCTAGTTGTCAGCAGAACTTTTCTAACCTTATGTAAGTAAAATATAATTCATCAACCACTGCATTGTATCTTTATGGTTACCCCAAAACTCAGACAACCTCAAAGTGGGGGTGTATGTATAAAAAAAACAACAACCCTATTTGATCCCTACAATGAGGTAGTCTTGCAAGCTAGCCATATTTTTCTTTATTTCTGGTGCCGGACATGCCAGGCTGGCTTGCGAGACTAATAATGAAGCTGTCCAATTAAACAAGAGTGTACGCATACAATATATCAAAACTGGTACTCAGTTTGAATCCATGCTTTCTTCCGCTTTCTCCTCTTCCATTTTCTTCATGACTCTCAGAAGCTGTTTCTTCCCATCTATGATGGCCCTATCCAAGTACGACAACTCTCGAACTATCTCAACTGTTGGAGTACTTGGGGAAATGCTCACAGGTTCAATCTCATGTGTACTTGGCCCCATGTCGCTAGACAGCTGTTCTTCATGCAGCGATCGGTGCAGCAGTTCCAGTCTCTCTCGATGAAGCAAGCTCTTTAGAAGCTTCTTCTTGTTTTCCTTGATTTCTGCATCCAATTCGCTCAACTCTTCAGCAAGTTTCTTCTGAGCTGGATCTTGATAAGTTGCCTTCCTGACTTCCGACTTGAGACGTTGCGGGCTTTGCCGAGGTACTTCTCTTTCTTCTGAATGATACCGCCGTCTTTCTCTTCTCTCCTCAAAATGCTGGCTCCGACTGTGACTGCCACTAGCCTGTGTCCTCCGTCTCCTCCTCTTTGAGCTGAAACGGTCCGCAGGACCATCAGAATCAGAGGACCTTCCTCTTGAACCACCTGGATAACCTCTGGTCTGAGGATAGTCATCCGAATAAAGCCGCGACCGATGACGTTCCTTCTCTCTTTGATAGAAGGAGCTTGATGCATGGTACAAGTCGGTGTGACGCTCATAGTCATGGCTACCAAAGTACCTTTCATGGACATGACTTCTGCCACCCCCATGCTCTCTCCTGTCATACTGCCTCCTCCTCCTCCTTCTCCTCCTTCTGTAAGAATCACTGTCATCAGACTCAGACTTGCGCCACCGATCCTGTAGTCTTTCTCTTCCATGTTTGCCTCTGTCTCTTTCTCGGTGTTTACTGCTATACCTTCTCTGATCAGACTCGGCTTTCCTGTAACTATGAGAGCGTTTTCTCTCCAATTTCACATGCTTTTCTCCTTTCTTCCTGGCTAACAAACTTCTCTCATCATCCAATTGTGACATAAAACTTCCAGTTCCACTAATGTCTAAATCATCCATGTTTTCACCATGGATGGACACAGCATACGACTCTTCCACTTCAGCCTCCTCCTCCTCCTTCTCTAGTGATCTTTGACCCTCAATCTCTGTTGCTGCAGCACTTGTCTCAGTAGTTGTGACTTCAGGTGACGATATGAGATCAACAGTCGTAGAATTGACATCACCATGGCGATGCCCCTGTGAGGAACCAGGACCACTCTGTCCCTCACTAACTGGCCCCATTTCCTCTGCACTCATGGTCAAAATGTCTGCCACAGTACCCTCCTCTGTGGCTCTTGTACTGGGTACCAGTTGTGAACTAGAACCTGAATTCAATAAAGTGTTGGCTGAGAGCTGCATTGGCTGTATAGTGGGGGGATGGGTTGAAGGCCGCACAAAGGTAGTATAGATTGAAGGCTGTACAATGGTAGTATGAGTTGAAGGATGCACAATAGTAGTATGGGTTGAAGGCTGCACGGTGGGGGTATGGGTTGAAGGCTGTACAATGGGGGGATGGGTTGAAGGCTGCACAATGGAATGAAATGAGGGGTGGACTGAAGACTGGGTGGTTGAATGGAAGGAGGATAGACGTGGTTCTTCTTCTTCTGGCTCAGAGTCAGACCCGTGTATCACAATAGGAGAACTGGCAGTTGTAGGGAGGAAGGGAGGGCTGTCGTCCCACCTTGTCGCAGTCAGCTCCTCAAGAATTCTCTGTTGCATGCCCGAGAGACCAGAGGGACCTAGGGTCAGGGCATAGAGAGAAAAGTTTGAATGTGGTAAAATAAGCATTTTCTCTGGAAAAGGTCGTGGTATAACAGACTATGGTGGTTGAGATTTATGTACACCTATGTTGCACCTAAGTTGCACCCTGGGAACAAGGTTACAGATGCTCTGCCTACCTGGCGATGCTGCCTGCTGCTGAGTAGCCTCTGGGTCCCAGTTGTCCGAAGGTCTTAAGGACCCAGGCCATTCGTATCTCACCCTTCTGTCATAGGCAATCATGTCAAAAGGGGATTTTGCAAAACTGACAAACTCGTGCATAAAGTGGGCTGTCTTCTCATGAAGAAATGGTTCAATATGCTGAGCAAATTCTGCACTCTCAAGGTCTACCCTGGGGGGAGGGTTGGAGAAGAGAGGGGTGAGATGAAGGAGCGAGGAGGAGAGGGGGGAGGAGAGGGGGGAGGGAGAAGAGGGTAAGAGAGAAGAAGGGAAGGAGAAGGAGGGGGAAAAGGAGGATGGAGAGAGGGAGAGAGGGAGGAGGAGATAGGGTGACTGAAATGCTTCTTGCAGTTCCCATCTCTTGGAGTGTCTCAAATGAGGCCTGGGTGTTCAACTCACTTGTCAATGAGTGACATGACAATCTGCATCATGAAGTCCACATGTTCCTTTCCCAGCAGCACTGTCAGCTCCCGGTTGAGCCAGGGCACCAGTCTGTGGGTGCATGCTGGGTTCTCACGGAAGAAGGAGGCAGCTGGAGGGAGGGGAGGGAGGGAGGGAGGGAGGGAGGGAGGGAGGGAGGGAGGGAGGGGAGGGAGGGAGGGAGGGAGGGGAGGGAGGGAGGGAGGGAGGGAGGGGAGGGGAGGGAGGGAGGGAGGGAGGGAGGGAGGGAGGGAGGGAGGAAGGAAGGAAGGAAGGAAGGAAGGAAGGAAGGAAGGAAGGAAGGAAGGAAGGAAGGGAGGGAGGGAAAAAAGGAGAGAGGAGACGGTGCGTCTCTCCATGGAGAGAGGAGACGGTGCGTCTCCATGTGTGCCAGCGAGTTACCAGTATTATCAATGTATTGAAATTGTAAACTCATTGAAGCATTGACCTATAATATGGTACATAGCAGCCAGTCAGGGGAGGTAATTAGGGAGGGAAGAGAGAAAGCTATTTCAACACAAAATAAGTCATCAACACAGTACTGATGGAGAGCTTACAGATATTTCTCACTCTGGTACGTTTTTCACTGGTTGTCTCCATAGGAAGAGCCCTCAGACCAGAGGAGTAGACCATCCTGAGGATATCACAGGTGTATAGCCATCACACACACCCCCTCTCCCCCTCCCCCCCCACACGCAAACCCTCTGACCTCCTTCTTTCATTGACTGCTGGTTTTCTTGAGTCTCTCCTCCGTCTCTCTCTCTGTTGCCCAGAGAAACGAGTTGTTCGATAGCGAAATCTGCAGGCATTTCACATGACACGTCAACATGTTTATCAGTAGCCTCGTTCCCAGGCTACTACCAGACTTCATCTCGAGTGGCCTGGGAACTAGACCAGCTTATCAGCATGACGCAAGAATTTAAGAATGAATCCTCACAGGATTATGGATGGTATAAAGCTTACAGTTTGAACTAAACTGCTCTTGCATACCTTCTTGCTGCATTCAAACTGATCTCCTGGTGGGAAGGCGTGGTTTTAGACTTGATCTCAAACTGCATGGGAGGGAGAAAGAAACGCTATCCATGATATGGTGCACCTTGAGAATAGTCACATCAAATGAATTCTTTATTTCCAGTTGAGATATTCGAGGGTGTTCATGAACGATCAATCTTGGAGTGCACACAACTTCATCTATGCAACGTTTCGGTCCCATAGGACCTTCTTCAGGCATACAATGCTGGACACTCTGTACAAAACAGACAACAGGCAAATGACTATTCATTCGCAAAGGAGAGAGGGAGGTAACGTATAACGTACCCGCACAATCTTTGGCCGAGAGATCGGTTGTTCGATATTCAGACTACCATAAACTCCAGTGGAGATATGACTGCATCAAGCACAACACAATTACCTTTTCATAGTTGTCGTTGGCCCGGACATTGTGTATGACAGAGCAGAACGAAGTTTTACACATGGGGCAACTGTTTGCCGCCTCTGACCACTGCACGATGCACGCAAAACAAAACACATGTACACCGATGCACAGTCAAGGAACTGTATACACGGTTTCATGGGGCGTGGGTTCACTTCTGGAGAGCAAGAATCAGGGTCTGTGCAGCTGTGTGCAAAAAACACAGGCTAGTAGCATCCTTATCATTAGTGTTGAAGGATAAAAGAAGCTGCTTCTCTCAAGGTGAAAGGCCTGCTGTACAGCTGCCTCTTGATCGCAAGCTTAGGATGCTTAATTGACATTTGGAAACCATCTATACCAGTACGGCGATCTCTTAAACAGTAGCTATATATAGATCAATTCTGCATAGATAAACTCTACCAATGTGCTAGTCTCGTCCCCAGACCTCATCCAGCATGTATATTGCTTCCAGCATAATGCACGATACTGAAAGTGGGGTTTGGTTTGGATCTGCATGGAACTGAGACCACCCGTGTTCATTAGAGGTACAAATAAAATTACCAGCAAAAGCTTATCAGTCTAGTACAAGATCTCTAAACAACACTACAGATAGGGAAATTCCCCGTCTAGTTCCCCCAAATATAAATACATTTTTGACAAGAGGATATGAAAGCACGAATCGACGAAGGCCTTGTCCTCAAAATCCTCCAGACAGACTGGACAACGTTGTTCAGAAGTGCTGGCGCCAGCTGCTGGCTGTACGTCTCCCGACAGTGGCGACACAGCACCAGCCTCATGAGCTTGAGAAGCCATCGACCATGCAAGCCACACCCCTCTATTTTCTAGCTTCGTTCCCAGACCGTTAGTGATGGATTGGGAACGCTGCTTGTGCGCAGGGCCTAGGGTGTGGCTTGTAATAGTCTCGTTCCCAGACTGTACGATCATACGAGTGGGTCTGGACGCGAGACTTGGTGCACGTGATCTAGCCACACGAGCCCCGCCCCCACCACACTAATTATTAGTCACTTACCTGACACGATTCGTCAATTGAACATAGTGCACTGCGGAACCTGGTGAGTAGTATATCTATTGGTGCATAGATGGTTTAACGTTGTCTATAAAACATGGAAATTTTAATAAAGATTGTTTGTCATTGTCATGTGTAAAATTATGCTAAACATGCATGAGGTGTATGTCATAATTTATTCTTTTGCAGTCAAATACTGCAAGGAGAAGAAGATGTCAGGGCCAGTACGTTGTAACAATGAGCTCAGTGTGTTTGCTGGCATACCGTATGTCCTGTTTGGAAACGATACAAACCAACCTCTCGACCTCATCACAGGCATACAAGACAATTTCATACGCTTCTGGGTTCACTATTCTCTGGTGATTGTGGGGTTCATTCTGGCCATTATCACCTTCATAGCACAGCTGTTTAAACCCGTAGCATATGGAAAACATGCACAAGGAAGTGGGCGATTCCCAATCCCTACCCGAGTTGGGTTTGCAATTTCTGAAATCTTTCCTGGGATCATCATCTTCACCCTCACATACTTTCTTGGGGGACAAAACTTTCGTAGTGCTGTCAATATTGTCATGTATTGCCTATTCACAGTACACTATATTCACCGAGGACTCATACACCCTTTTGTGTCACAGTACAGCCAAGCCAAGGTGGCGTTGTGGATTCCGCTCTCGACCACAATTGCCAATATCCTCTATCACTACATCAACGCAGAGTTCATCGGGTCTGCTTTCTACTGTGAAGGATATCACTTTGATCCTAGATTCATCATTGGCATTATTCTCTATGTTGTTGGATTTGTGATCAACCGTGCTGCAGACACACAACTGATAATCC
This sequence comes from Agelas oroides, assembly GCA_949130485.1. Lineage (NCBI taxonomy): Eukaryota > Metazoa > Porifera > Demospongiae > Agelasida > Agelasidae > Agelas > Agelas oroides. Next base: position 8,862,488 of record OX422194.1, on the reverse strand, counting down.
TACGAAGATCCAAGAAAGACAAAGGCTACGTGATACCAAAAGGTCCCCTCTTTTATCTCATTTCTAACCCAAATTATTTTGGTGAGGGCTTGCAGTGGTTTGGGTGGACCATCATGACGTGGTCACTGGCTGGCCTAGTCTGGTGGCTGTTTGCCGAGGCTACATTCATCCCAAGAGCTCGACACAACCATAAATGGTATAAAAACCAGTTCCTTGAATACCCCTCAAGACGCAAGGCGCTGATTCCTTTTATATACTGATCATGTTGTTTGCATAAACTTGAGTATCCATGGCTTCTGTTTGTAAGGTCATGACTGCAGTTGGTGGATTGTTGGCAACTCCCAAATAGTTTTATTTTGGTAATGATCATGTATGTACTTCCATGAAGGTGTGTGATAAGCAGATAGCCAAATTAGCATTATTCAGCGGTCAAAAACTGGAGGCCTGGGAAAGAGACCTAATGGGGTGATGCCTTTGTGATGGTAGTTCAACTTTACCAGTCAACCAAGTGTAACTGTTCCCAGGCCTCCACCCAATTTTTGATGCTATTCATAACCATACTAGTAGACTGGTAGTCTATATAGCCTCGTTCCCAGACTCTAATGCACCAAGCTTTCATCACTAGCTTTTCATATACTGAAAGCTGGGTGTGCAAGTTGGGCACTCAGTCATTGCTTTAGTCTCGTTCCCAGGCCTTTGCCACCATCCTTCTGGAGCCTGGGAATGGGACTAGTCACAGTTTAGTATAATTACTGCCTGTTCCAGTATGTACTAAAAATAAGTCTTCTATAATTTGTTTTCTAATTACATTTTTCTTTCCAGATAATAATTATGCAACATGCTCAAGTGTTTCTATTGTTGAAGTTAGTATCCTTCAATGAAACTGCTCATAGATTCAAAATACACCCCCACACTCATTTTTATTCTTCCATTGACAATATAACGAAATTATGTTGTCTATATTAAGTTGCGAGAAACAAACTGAAAGGGTGCATGGTGGCAGTGGTCATTCTCCAGCATACACTTGCGTGTACTTAGCCTTGTTCTTGAGCTCATCCAGCTTTTTTGAAAAAAGAAAAGGAAGGACTAGGGCTGCCGTACTGGTGGAACCCGTCTAGTGAGCTCGGGACCCAAAAATGTGTTCTTATTATATATAGAGAGAGGGGTGTTTGGGATACTTTAAAGTGTCCTGAATACAAAGACGTCCTGTTCAGAAGTTTACGTTCCAGTGTTGACAGTTACAGAAGGGGGAGGCGTGGAGTTAGACAGCTACGTTGACTAAACAATGTCAGAGGAATGTACACACAGTAGATCGGCAAACATGAGCTGATACACATGAAATATTACGACAGTAACAGTTGATAGAGCAGACGTCTCAGTTTTTATCGGGTTTGCAATCTTGGGTCATCCTCCTGCAGTGGAGTAGCAATTGGAGGGGGTCAACAATGCTTAGCCTCGTATTCAGCCTCTCATGGTATGAAAGCTGCGAGCATGAGAGGCTGGGAATGAAGCCAAACTACAACCTGTTCTCAGCCTCTCATGGTATGAAAGCTGCGAGCATGAGAGGCTGGGAATGAAGCCAAACTACAACCTGTTCTCAGCCTCTCATGGTATGAAAGCTGCGAGCATGAGAGGCTGGGAATGAAGCCAAACTACAACCTGTTCTCAGCCTCTCATGGTATGAAAGCTGCGAGCATGAGAGGCTGGGAATGAAGCCAAACTACAACCTGTTTTCAGCCTCGTATGCCCCAAGTTTTTACCATTTGTACTATGAAAAACTGACGAAAGCTGGGGGCATGGGAATTTAGAAACGAGGCTAAACCATACTTGTGAGGGGGTGTGAGAGGCTGAAAATGATGGCAGAGGGGATGTGATGGTTTAAGAGTATAGCTATACCTTGGCATACTTGCACCATCTCTGAGATGGGATGTGTCTATATGGTGGCACAGGACGACGCTAAACAAAGCAGAGAGGGAGGGAAGGAAGGGTGGTCAGAAATGAGTAGCACTTCACAGGCAATGTTGAACGCTTGTTGGACTGCACACAAAGAACTTGCAACACTTTTTGCCTGATGACAACTAACAAAGTGTGCTTGAAATGATAATTGAAGTTTTTTTAGCCTTGTGCAGTCCAATAAACATTTGACATTGTTCACCACTTCACATGCATTGTGCGCTGATTGTCAGTGAGCATATATTTATAGTGTAACGACCATTTCTCCTGGTTTAGAGAAGTCAAAACACATCTATGGGATATAGTTCATTCCTAGCCCCCCACGCAGAAAAAGTAAATAGAGAGCCAGATACATAATCAGACATGAGTAACCTAGCTATCAAGAAGCTGGGTGGGGGCAGGGAGCGTGAGGCTAGTGTGCAAACATACGAGATCAATGTGCTGGTGATATGTCAATAGCAGTTCACTAGAAACAAAATTATTTAAAAAACCGCTCCCAACGCATATTACAGCCTCCTCTCTACCTCCAGCTGTGCAGAGATGTACCAGACAACTGCTGAGAGCCCTCCGGCCACCAGGAAAGCATACACTGTGTTTCTCTTCCAGTGTCTGGGGTTGCACCACCAGCCACCAGAGGGTGACCACACATACTTGGGATAGTCAAACTTCTTTACACCACCCTGCACATAGTTGTAACTTCATCATTACATACACACGTGAGGCTTCTATTCTAAATAATGCGCACCATAATTAAGAAATTGCAACATCTGACAGACTTATGTGTACCTATTTTAAATGGGTTATTCTAATCTAATAGTGCACTCAATAAAAATCTTACCATTTTATACCGCTAACAACAGCAAGCGGTGCGCGCATACCACAGGTAGTTGCTAAACTTTGACCTTGGCGTTAAAACGGTCACGTGATCAATAGGCAGCTCACGTGAGAGTCAGCTGGACTGAGCTGAAAGAAAGGGGGATGGCCTCACAACAGGCGCTGACGCACGCCCAGAGAGTCACCAGGCTGTACAGAAGGTCCCTGAAGCATCTTCTCTCCTGGTCAATAGACAGACAAGTATGGAGGGAACAGGCAGTTGAATTAAGGGCTAAGTTTGATGCCAACAAATTTGCAGACGTGAGGAAGGCAAACGTTCTGTTGGAGAAAGGGGAGCAGGAGTTTGAAGCAAGCAAACATCCTGACCCATACATCTGTTAGTGCTCAACTCAAGTGTGTTAGTGACCTCATTCTACCTAAGCGTACCCTAGTCTCGCGTACCCAGACTCTCGCTCTGGTTACGCGAGACTAAGCTTACCCCTACCATGGTCTTGCAAGCCACACCCACTTTCTCGATAGTGGGTTTGGCTCACAGACCACCTAGATTCCATGCATGTTTTCTCTGAATCCTTGCCCAATCCTCTATCCTACCCAGAAGTAGCCTCGTTCCCAGGCCACTCCCAGATTTTATCTCGCAGCTGTGGAGAAAACTTGGGAGTTTTCTCCACAGTTGCAAGATAAAATCTGGGAGTGGCCTGGGAACGAGGCTAACCCAGAAGCACACTTGTTGTTGGCAGGACTAGATCTTCTCAGGTCCTAAAGACAAAATTTGAGAGTGGCATGGGAACGAGGCTTGTGACATCCTGCCTCTGGTGTGCTCGGGCACAGAACCAGCCTCGTCCCCCCGAGGGGCCTGGGGACGAGGTTAGCACAGAACTTGTCCATAATGTTTCTCTGAAATGTATTATCTTCCATAGCTCCAGAGGCTCCTGGCGGCTCAAAATGGGAGAGAAACCTGCCACCACCTCCGCATGTAAGTATAGAGGTACTGCTATATAGCCACATACCAAGGTGGCTGGAGTGCCAGGCACTCGTTGTTCCACTTTACCACTTAAAGTGGTCATGTGTTATTAGCTACTAGGCACCCAATGAATTAATGAATTAATGTGATTAATGAATTAATGTAATGATTAAACCTTAATTTGTTTGATCCTACAATATTCACTTCTTGCTGTCTGTGTGATATGGTGGCTCGGCATCCTATTCTTGCTGTCTGTGTGATATGGTGGCTCGGCATCCTATTCTTGCTGCCTGTGTGATATGGTGGCTCGGCATCCTATTCTTGCTGTCTGTGTGATATGGTGGCTCGGCATCCTATTCTTGCTGTCTGTGTGATATGCTCGGCATCCTATTCTTGCTGTCTGTGTGATATGGTGTCTCGGCATCCTATTCTTGCTGTCTGTGTGATATGGTGGCTCGGCATCCTATTCTTGCTGTCTGTGTGATATGCTCGGCATCCTATTCTTGCTGTCTGTGTGATATGGTGTCTCGGCATCCTATTCTTGCTGTCTGTGTGATATGGTGTCTCGGCATCCTATTCTTGCTGTCTGTGTGATATGGTGTCTCGGCATCCTATTCTTGCTGTCTGTGTGATATGGTGTCTCGGCATCCTATTCTTGCTGTCTGTGTGATATGGTGGCTCGGCATCCTATTCTTGCTGTCTGTGTGATATGGTGGCTCGGCATCCTATTCTTGCTGTCTGTGTGATATGGTGTCTCGGCATCCTATTCTTGCTGTCTGTGTGATATGGTGGCTCGGCATCCTATTCTTGCTGTCTGTGTGATATGGTGTCTCGGCATCCTATTCTTGCTGTCTGTGTGATATGGTGGCTCGGCATCCTATTCTTGCTGTCTGTGTGATATGGTGTCTCGGCATCCTATTCTTGCTGTCTGTGTGATATGGTGGCTCGGCATCCTATTCTTGCTGTCTGTGTGATATGGTGGCTCGGCATCCTATTCTTGCTGTCTGTGTGATATGCTCGGCATCCTATTCTTGCTGTCTGTGTGATATGGTGTCTCGGCATCCTATTCTTGCTGTCTGTGGATATGGTGGCTCGGCATCCTATTCTTGCTGTCTGTGTGATATGCTCGGCATCCTATTCTTGCTGTCTGTGTGATATGGTGTCTCGGCATCCTATTCTTGCTGTCTGTGTGATATGGTGTCTCGGCATCCTATTCTTGCTGTCTGTGTGATATGGTGTCTCGGCATCCTATTCTTGCTGTCTGTGTGATATGGTGTCTCGGCATCCTATTCTTGCTGTCTGTGTGATATGGTGTCTCGGCATCCTATTCTTGCTGTCTGTGTGATATGGTGGCTCGGCATCCTATTCTTGCTGTCTGTGTGATATGGTGTCTCGGCATCCTATTCTTGCTGTCTGTGTGATATGGTGTCTCGGCATCCTATTCTTGCTGTCTGTGTGATATGGTGTCTCGGCATCCTATTCTTGCTGTCTGTGTGATATGGTGTCTCGGCATCCTATTCTTGCTGTCTGTGTGATATGGTGTCTCGGCATCCTATTCTTGCTGTCTGTGTGATATGGTGTCTCGGCATCCTATTCTTGCTGTCTGTGTGATATGGTGTCTCGGCATCCTATTCTTGCTGTCTGTGTGATATGGTGTCTCGGCATCCTATTCTTGCTGTCTGTGTGATATGGTGGCTCGGCATCCTATTCTTGCTGTCTGTGTGATATGGTGGCTCGGCATCCTATTCTTGCTGTCTGTGTGATATGGTGGCTCGGCATCCTATTCTTGCTGTCTGTGTGATATGGTGGCTCGGCATCCTATTCTTGCTGTCTGTGTGATATGGTGGCTCGGCATCCTATTCTTGCTGTCTGTGTGATATGGTGGCTCGGCATCCTATTCTTGCTGTCTGTGTGATATGGTGGCTCGGCATCCTATTCTTGCTGTCTGTGTGATATGGTGTCTCGGCATCCTATTCTTGCTGTCTGTGTGATATGGTGTCTCGGCATCCTATTCTTGCTGTCTGTGTGATATGGTGTCTCGGCATCCTATTCTTGCTGTCTGTGTGATATGGTGGCTCGGCATCCTATTCTTGCTGTCTGTGTGATATGGTGGCTCGGCATCCTATTCTTGCTGTCTGTGTGATATGGTGGCTCGGCATCCTATTCTTGCTGTCTGTGTGATATGGTGGCTCGGCATCCTATTCTTGCTGTCTGTGTGATATGGTGGCTCGGCATCCTATTCTTGCTGTCTGTGTGATATGGTGGCTCGGCATCCTATTCTTGCTGTCTGTGTGATATGGTGGCTCGGCATCCTATTCTTGCTGTCTGTGTGATATGGTGGCTCGGCATCCTATTCTTGCTGTCTGTGTGATATGGTGGCTCGGCATCCTATTCTTGCTGTCTGTGTGATATGGTGGCTCGGCATCCTATTCTTGCTGTCTGTGTGATATGGTGGCTCGGCATCCTATTCTTGCTGTCTGTGTGATATGGTGGCTCGGCATCCTATTCTTGCTGTCTGTGTGATATGGTGGCTCGGCATCCTATTCTTGCTGTCTGTGTGATATGGTGACTCGGCATCCTATTCTTGCTGTCTGTGTGATATGGTGACTCGGCATCCTATTCTTGCTGTCTGTGTGATATGGTGGCTCGGCATCCTATGACAATAGCAAGGAAACTAATTTAGTTACATGTAATAGCAGAATGTTAGAAGACTGCTAAGCCACTGAAACTGGACACCTTAATGTTAAGGCTGTTTTGTTGTTGTTGTTGTTGTTATTGTTGTTATTGTTATTGTTGTTGTTATTGTTGTTGTTGGTGTAGGTTCTAAAGATGACTCCTGAGGAGCAACAGTGGTATGACGACTGGATGAAACATGCACCAAAGTAGCGACATATCACCATCATGACCTGTACTCTGTTCAGTATACTGGTATATAGTCCCTTGTGTATGTGTATGTACATGTCCTGTGGTTGGTATGAAGAATTATTATATACAACTACACGAGAATGTTCCAGCAAATGTGTACGCTTAGGAGCTTGTCACGTGTCTGGTACACTGCGAACCTCATCCACTGAGTACACGGCATCGAATCTATCTCCTCAATGTCCTCCCTGGAAACCTTTAGCTTGTCATAAGCGCCTGGTACACTGCAAATTGGTTGAACCTTGTCCCCTGAAAAACATAACCCATGTGTCAAATTACAACATCAATCTGGGTTATGTATGAAATGTCACAAGCTCAGCTGTACGTTAGTTCTCAGTAAGAGACTTGTACAAGCCTGATTCTGTGACAGCAACAATGTGAAACCATCTGCATATGCATGGAAGCCACTGTATATTGTGAGCGAAGTGGAAAAGATTAATAATTGGAAGTCAGAAGTGATACAGTTTGCAGTGTGGACGTGTTCATGTATTATCACAGCAGGTATGCAATTATGCAGTAGATCACAGACTGTGCATGTGTGTATGTGTGAAGTGCTGCAATATAGTCTGTTATTTCATGTACTTATCTCCCTGTTCAGCTAACAGTTTAGCCGATGACTTTGCATCATAAAACAGTCCGTCTATCTCCTCAACGTCCTCCCTGGAAACCGTTTCATGGCCATTTATTCGTGCTAATAAACTTGCCGGTGTCATAAGTTGCACAGCGTAGCGTAGCGTTGTCTTGACCCCGATCTCTCCTAGCAGTTGAAAGGGCTCTGGACTAAGCCTTAACCCTTCAATTTGGGAACGGATTGTGAGGATTTGTACCATTTCGTCTTGAGAGTAAGGAAGTGTACGAATGATCATGATGCGATCTAACAGATCCAGGGGCATGCCATGTGGTGAAGTGATGTCAGTACCACGAACAGTACAGTTGCCCCTGTTGGTAGCAAAGATGACAATTGGGGAGAGGGACGACTCCAGTGCTCGATGGAGATAAGTGAAACACTCGATATCCAACATGTGGACCTCATCGATGAAGAGGACCCCAGGTACAAGCTCAGCCACTCCCTGATCAATATAACGATTCACAACTTTGTTGATTTCCTTTCGAAGTTTGTCCGTGATTTCTGTCTTCTTTGGTTTCAATAGCTGTCCCATCATGCTCATGATGTCTTGGCCACCCTGTGGCCGAGCATTTGCAACATCAAGATCATGCAGGGTGACATCCTGAATCACCTCTTTCTTCTTATGAACGTCTCCCTTGGGTAGTGGAACATACTCCTCTGCTTCTAGATCAAACTCTGTTGCATACGTGTCAGACCTCCCTTGTCTCTTCACCGCACCACTGTTTGACTCAATGTAAATTACATCTCCAGCTTGTACCTTCTCTTTTTGCAGACTCTCGTATATCGAAGGATCTAGTTTGAGCTGTTTAGTTCCTTTTGATGTCTTGAGCCCAATGACAACATGGCTGACAGTCTTTCCGTACCCTCCCATTGGGTTCTCGGTCTCACATGGTGTCAGTTCCGTCACCTCCCCCTCATAAACCTCCTTTGTCTCCTTGATCCGCAGCCCGATTGCTCTTCTAAAGTTTTCCATCAGCACTTCTGTCTTTTTTACCTCAGATGAATACACCTCACTACCAACCATGGGACAGAAGGGCACCTTCGGACCCAGCTCTTGTGCAACGGCCAATGCAAGTGCCGTCTTCCCAGTTCCAGGAGGTCCGGCTAGCAGCACTGCCCTTCCCGCCATTTTCTTGCTCTTGATGAGGTCTACTATCACTCCCGCGGCTTCTCTAGCTAGCTCCTGTCCCACGAGTCCAGCTCCAACTGGGAGGGCAGTCCCCTTTTCGTCCAGGCCCAGCCCCTTGATGTGGCTGTGAGCCGCGATCCTTTGGGTCTTCGTAGTGCTTTTCACCTCCTCTATCTTCATGCGCGACATCTTGGCTTGCTGCACTGCCTGAAGAGTTTTTCAATACTGGGAGGATGAAGATCAAGACCGCCTTTCTATCGATTATACGGAAAAAAACGGAAATCGACACGTGTTTATCTACTACGCATGCGCAAAACTTAGTTGCTTAGCAACAAGTTGAGCTTTCCAAACCTTGGTCCCCGGGTCCTTGCTCATGAATCCTGCGAGGCTTGCGACTGTTTGACTTTTGTCTTCGAGTTTAGCAGCCTGCAGTCAACCTGACGTAGATTGATTTTTACTGAGTCCCACAAAATGTCGATAGCAGTAGCCCAGCCAAAGTACTCCTTTGGACTGAAAGGGGATGTCGCCAACAATGTGTGGTACTTGGACGAACAGAACATCATCTACCCCTCTGGAGCCAACCTGGTCATCTTTAACATTGACCAGAAGGTGCAAAAGTTTATCCCCTGTAGCGTGGGAAGTGAGGGGATGACTGCACTAGCTGTCAGTCCTAATAAGAGGTATGCAGCTGTTGCAGAGAAGAAGAGGGATAGGCCAACCATCGCCATCTTTGATCTGACCACGCTGAGGAGAAGAAAGGTGCTCAGTTTTGCAGAGTGCACCTCACAGGAGTACATCAGCCTTGCCTTCTCTCCAGACTCCAAGTACCTCATCTCACAGGTGTGTCTCGAAACCTCACCCTCCCCCATGTGCAAAGAGGGTCTGGTGTTCTAAGTGACATGTCTTGTATTTTGCTTTTTGGGAGGGTCTGGAAATGCGACTAAGGTGGGACATAAGTTTGGAACCAGGCTCTGGATGTGTGTCTGCAATCCAGGTGCAGTGAAAACCTCTTTTCCGAGGGTCTTGTTCAGAGACTAGGTGGTATGGGTCTCAATCACTACTCCAGATAGACTGTCATATGAGAGATAGTGCTACATCCATTTCAGATAATCATGTGTTTTTAGTACTGTTTGCATAGCTTCTTTTCAACTCAACTATGATAATGTGTGTCCTTCACAGACTAGTTCTCCGGACTGGATCCTCCTCTACTGGCAGTGGGAGAAGTCCAAGGTGATGGCATCTGTGAAGAGCAATGGCACGACCGACTACGCTGTCCACCAGGTGAGTGAGACAAGCGAGCTTTGGAGCATGATCTTAATGTAGTGATTTATTTTTTTATAATGGAGTTCTTACTGGAGATTGATACATTAGTAAAAACATCTCACACCCCCAAGCTTTTGTTGCTTGCAGTATGAAAACTGCAGCTAATGAAAACTGTAGCTGATGAAAACTGCAGGGCGTGAGAGGCTAGTGAGCATCAGATTTAGCTGTTTAGTACACTCTAACCAGAGTTTAATGCAAGCGTGGTCGACATGACGGAAGCACATCCAACATACCAACACATCTGACTAAGTAGCCTCCTACCCAGCCTCTTTCTCATGCATGGAAAAAGAAACGAGTCTGGTGGGTACCTGCGTATGAGTCTAGTGACTAACAGGCTGTGTATGACCTTACTGCTATTCCCACTCTCGTACAGGTGTCCTTTAACCCTCAGGACAACACACAAATCTCAGTGGCTGGAGAGAAACTCTTCAAACTTTTCCGCTACAGCGAGGGCAGCCTGAAACAGTTTGCCTTCATGAAGGCGGACCCTCTGACATACCTCTGCCAGGCGTGGATCTCAGAGGATCATCTCGTTCTTGGGTCGGACAGTGGGAGGGTCCAGCTGTTTGAGGTCGGGGAACTCAAGAACGAGTTTGTGGTCACTGCCCCACCCCCCAGCCAGGAACCATCTCCACTGGGGTCAAAGAAGTCCATGTATGTATGTGTGTGTGTGTGTCCCTACATGTGTATCTAACTCCATCAGCTAGTTAGCTCCCACCCAGTTTCTCCTTGCTTTTCTGTAGTCTTGTTCCCAGGCCTTCCCCAGCTCCAGCTATTGATTGCTTGCAGTAGTAAGTGATCATAAACTGGACAGTAGTGGACGGAATTGCAAGTGAGGAAAAACTACATATTGCTTCATTCCCAAGCTCTTGTGCGGCACCGAGAGCCAGGCTAGGTGGGGGAGCTGAGAATGTGGCTATCATCAGCAGCTTAGTTAAACGTACAGACGCTTATGTATTTGCAGACTCTCTTGTATATCCCTCCTTCTCTACAGTCCTTCTCCTGCCGCTGGAGCCAAAGAGGCTGTCTGCGTGGAGTGCATTGTGACACATTCCCGTGGCTTCATCTGCTCAGGGGGCAGTGGCACTCTGCACCTCTTTGAAAAGACAGACGACAGATACGTCTACAAGAAGACACGAAGTGTGAGCGTCTGGGAGGACCCCAGCTTCCAGCTGGCTGGCTCTACTGCTGTCGTACCGTCTGACGAGGTGGCCACACCTACTAAAGACATCCTGAGCCTCACGCTGAGCCCCAATGAGGAGACCGTGGTGTGCAGCACTCGTGCACAGCAGCTCTATAGTCTCACCCTCTCTGCAGCTGACCTGCAGGGCAAGGTACGGAGGGACGGAGGGAGAGAGGGAGGGAGGGAGGGTGTTTTGTTACATGCAGTTAATTGAGAGGTCATAGGTGGATACCAGTCCCACTTATGCCCCTTCCTTTCTTCCTCTTTCTTCCTTCCTTGTCTTCATCCCTCCCTTCCTTCCTTCCTTCTCACTTCCCCTCTATCCCTCCTCCCTCTCTTCCTTTCCTCCTCTCCTTCCTCTCCTTCTAGGGCACAAGTTCAGTGGCATTTGACTTCCTCACCCACTCCTTCCACCATGGCGAGGTGACAGGGATGGACGTGTGCATCAGAAAGCCACTCATTGCCACTTGCTCCATGGACAAGTCTGTTCGCATCTGGAACTACGAAAACAAGTAAATTTAGACATGTACCTCTGCAAGTATTCTGGTTAGCAATCCTATATGCCAGACCGCATTGTTACATGCACTCAAAAAACACCCAATATTCTGGAGTCCACATAGTTTTATTTCTCTGGCCTTAAGAGACATCTGGTCAGACAGTTGTGTTTTTCTGTCCTCCCTTAACTATCTGAAATTTCTCTAAAGACACTTGATGAAAGTGCCGCCAGACCACTACAAAGGGCCGCAGGCCACATCAAAGGGACACGCCCCCCTTGTTGATTCCGGTTGCCGCCATGGGAAAGTGTAAACAAGCCAATGAATTTCAATCGCGCCATTATGGTCACCTGACCTCATTAATTCTTCATGAGTCCTGACAGGAGCTTATGAACCACTATACGCGGCGCTCATAAGCTCCTGGTCCTGATTAGCAAGATACCCTTTTTTTTTCGGGAAGTATTATTTTTGCACGAAAAAAATAATCAAACAGTTCCATCCTCCCTCAGCTCTCTGGAGCTGTACAAAGAGTTCCAGGAGGAGGCCTATAGCATCGCTCTTCATCCAAGTGGGCTCTACGCACTGGTGGGATTCAGCGAGAAGCTACGACTGATGAACCTTCTCATTGACGATATCCGACCTTTTAAGGAAATGATGATACGAGGTTGCAGGGAGTGTGCCTTCAGCAATGGTGGCCACATGTTTGCGGCTGCCAACACCAATCTCATCCAGCTCTTCTCTACCTACACCTTTGAGAACATTGGCAACCTCAAGGGACACAACGGAAAGGTAGGACTGCACTCGCCTTGAGCTCGACATAGGCAGGATAAGATGTGCATGGCTAGGTAGGATGCATGTGCGTATTGGACCATTCACCAGTCGCAGCATGTAGGTACTAATGCAGTGACAAACACTGGGGTTAGAAGGCCTTGGTAGATCTGTACCTATACAATATTCTCCCTCTCTCCTTCCTCCTCCCTCCTCCCTCCTCCCTCCTCCCTCCTCCCTCCTCCCTCCTCCCTCCTCCCTCCTCCTTCCTCCCTCCTCCCACTCCTCCCCTCCTCCCATCTCACTCCCTCCTTCCATCTACCTCCTTCCTCCCTCCTCCTTCCTCCCTCTTGCCTCCTCCCTCCTCCCTCCTCCCTCCTCCCTCCTCCCTCCTCCCTCCTCCCTCCTCCCTCCTCCCTCTCTCCTCCCCCCTCCCTTTCTTCCTTCTTCCCATCTCCCTCCCTCTTCCTCCCACAGGTTCGCTGTATTAGGTGGAGTCCAGATGATAGCCGTCTGATCAGTTGTAGCATGGATGGAGCCGTGTATGAGTGGAATGTGCAGGAATGCAAGCGAGAGGGGGAGAGTGTGCTCAAGTCGTGTAGCTACACCTCTCTGGCACTCACTCCAGACCTGCGCACAACCTTTGCCGTTGGTTCCGACTGCACACTCAAGGAGATTATTCTGGCTGATTCCAATGTGAGAGAGGGAGGGAGGGAGAGAGGAGGGAGGAAAGAAGGAAGAAGGGAGGGAGGGGAGGGAGAGGGAGAGAGGAGGGGAGGGAGGAAGGGAGGAAGAAGGGAGGGAGGGATCATGTCATGGTAAATGAAACCTATAAAACTACCCTCCCCCCCCCCCCCCCTCCACACACACACACACACACACACATACACGTACCTCTTTACAGATTCTTCGTGAGGTGAACGCAGGTGATGTGGTGCTGACACAGGTAGTGCTCTCCCACTCTGGCCGAATGCTGTTTGTTGGCACCAGCTCCGGAGCTGTGAGGTCTGTGAAGTTTCCACTCAGTGACACGGGGGAGTGGCAGGAACACCAGGCACACGCTGCCTCTGTTTCCAGGGTGAGAGGGGAGGGAGGGAGGGAAGGAGGAGGATGGAGAATGTGAGGGAGAGGTCCATTGACTCATATCTGATATTCACTGCCTTTCTTTCTCTCTCCAGATGCGGATATCTTATGATGATCGTTTTCTATTCTCAGTTGGTGTGGACGGATCTTTGCTGGCGTTCAGGGTCAGCGATAAGGAGGGGAGGGGGATCAAGGCAGAGAAGGACGTGGGTTACTCTGAGGAGGTGCTCGTCACAAGAACTGATCTGGAGGAAAAGGTATGGATGGCACTGGGTACTCTCAGCTCATTGACAAGTCTTGTTCTTCTAGTGCACCAATAGAATAAAGATGACTTCAATCCTCCCTCCCTTCTCCCTCCTCCTATCTCTGCCCCTTTTCCTCCCCCCTCCCTCTATTCCACCCTTTCGCTCCTTCCCTCCCTTCTTCCCCCCTCCCCCCTCCCCCAGAACACTACAATGTCAGAGCTAAAGACAAGAGTGGATGAACTCAAGATGGAGAATGAGTACCAGTTGCGGCTGAAGGACATGAGCTATGGAGAGAAGATCAAGGACCTCACAGACAAGTTCCTCCAGGAGATTGAGTCCCTCAAAGCCAAAAACGCGGTATGCACGTGTACATGTCACAGATTTACCAAGAGTATATTATGAACTGTTACTCTCTTGCATGCACACACACACACACACACACACACACACACTCACACACACACACACTCACAGATGCTGCACACAGAGAAGGAGAAGGAGCTGACGAGACATGAGGAAGATACTCAGAAGAAGGGAGAGAGACACAACACAGAGCTGCAGGAGATTGGTACGATGTATAAAGACACGTGTGAAGTTACGAGGACTAGAGCATAGCTCACCGGCCAGAGGACTAGCAGCTCAAGCCAAGCCCCGAGTTAGATTCCAAGTCACTTTTCTCTCCTTCACCTCATAACACTGTTTTTTGTTTGTTTGTTTTGTTTGTTTGTTTGTTTGTTTGTTTGTTTGTTTGTTTGTTTGTTTTGTTTGTTTGTTTGTTTGTTTGGTTTGTTTGTTTGTTTGTTTGTTTGTTTGTTTTCAGCTGGATATGATTCATGTGTGTGATGTGTGTGTGTGATGTGTGACAATGTGTCCTCCCTCTGTCTCTCCTTCAGAGAATGCCAACAACCAGAAGTTGATGGGGGAGTATGAGAAGTATCAGGAGCTGCAGGCCAGGAGCCAGAAACTGCAGGAGGTCAGATCAACTGGTCAATAGATCTAATTTTAGGAGTCGAGAGTTGACATTTTGGGAGAACCCTTGTGTGTATATACACCCATGCATCCTCAACACACGTGCAGTGCCTTGTTCCCAGGCTTTTCCCAATCAACAGGGGAGATGGGGTTGCATTAGAAGTAGTAGCTGCTAGTGGGATCTGTTCACCTGTCACTTTGACATGGCTTGAGATATCGTTTTAGCTAAATGGGCGAAAAGTCACTTTTGTTACCTAAAGTAGGCAAAATGGGAGTGTAAGCGAACAGGGAATACCATCTGTGGCTCAGAGACAAGCACCCCTCTAGACATGCTTATGTCCCAACTCACACACACACACACACACACACACACACACACACACACACACACACACAGGACTATGAGCGTCGTATCACAGACATGGAGGATGCGCGGGAGAAGGCACTGCAAGAACTGACAGAATACTATGAGGCCAAACTACAAGACAAGAACATGCAACTGGAGCAGGTATGTCAGGTAGCTTGTGGTGTCCATAGGATTTACACGTTCCCCTCACATCACTTCCCTCCCCTCCCCCCTTCCATTTACCTCACCGCCTCACCCTCTCCCTCCTTTCCCCCTCTCCTCCCATCTCACCTCTCTTTCCCCACCTCACTCCTCACAAACTCCAAAAGGTTGAAGATGAGAAGCGTCAGCAGATGCGTGAAGGAGAGGAGCTACAACACCAGACAGAGGAGGACGCAGACCGGGAGATCCTGAGCCTCAAGAATCGCTACGAGAGACAGCTGAGGGAGCGGCTCGAGGAGAATACGAGACTCAGGGGGGAGCTGGGCATACACACCAAAAAGGTCAGACTTCAGTCTACATCCACTGTCATCCAGTCACTCAATAAATGCCAGCTAGAGTGCAGAGCTAAGGTGCAGTCCAGTTCACAGATTGGTAGAGTTCACATAGTCTACTAACTAGGGTCAGTTTGGCTAGACTTTAGGCTCCTGTAAAATGCCAGCACAAAGGCTGAGGATCAATCCTGAAGGAAGGGAGGTGGTACTTGCTGAGTGTCCATCCTGTGTTGTGGCTCAGTTTCTGCTGTATAAGCATTCCAAGTAACCTCATTGTAAGTATACTTGGGCCATCTGTACCATATACACTGGGGGTGGATGAAAGGCATACACTTGTATTACACATGACTGGCTTCTCTCAGTCCCTCTCCCAGCCCCTCTCCCAGTCCCTCTCCCAGTCCCACTCCCAGCCCCTCTCCCAGTCCCTCTCCCAGTCCCACTCCCAGTCCCTCTCCCAGTCCCTCTCCCAGTCCCCTCTCCCAGTCCCTCTCCCAGTCCCCTCTCCCAGTCCCTCTCCCAGTCCCTCTCCCAGTCCCACTCTCAGTCCCTCTCCCAGTCCCTCTCCCAGCCCCTCTCCCAGCCCCTCTCCCAGTCCCACTCCCAGTCCCCTCTCCCAGTCCCTCTCCCAGTCCCTCTCCCTTCTACAAGCTTCATTTTGAACAGTGTGTACCCACCCCTCTTTCCTGCCCAACATATAGTGTATGAACAGTGTGTACATCTGCTCACTTCCATTGCTCCCAACCATGTTAGGTGGAGAGTCTGCAGCGTGAGATAGAGGGGCAGAAGGAGGAGATTCAGCGTCTACGACAGGAGGTGCGCAAGCGGGATGGAATTATTGACTCTCTCAAGACTGACATTGAGGGGCTCAAAAAGGAGATCCAGGAGAGGGATGACACCATTCAAGATAAGGTAGGTATGTGTGTGTGTGTGTGAGGGGGGGGGGGGATTGGCCCTCTTCCTTGTGTGTGTGTGTGTGTGTGGAAGAGGTGGGGGGTGGGAGTGGTTGTGGAAGGCTGGTGAAAAACCCTACACACTACCTTCCTCTGTCCCTCTGTCTCTCTGTGTGTGTGTAGGAGAAGCGTATTTATGACTTGAAGAAGAAAAACCAGGAGCTGGAGAAGTTCAAGTTTGTACTGGACTACAAGATCAAGGAGCTGCGCAGACAGATGGAGCCACGGGAGAATGAAATCAAGCGCATGAAGGAGCAGATCAGAAAGGTAAACACAAGACTGGAGGTTCAGTTTATCTAGCTCCCAGTCCTTTTCATCGTTTAGTGATCACAAGTGATCAACATTAAATGGTGGTGAGACCTGACACACACATGCATCTATCCACTCATCACAGATGGAGGCAGAGCTAGGTGTGTTCAGTCGAGACAACAAGGCACTGCAGCTGGCAATGTCACAGAAGGATCTTCGTCTGGATGCCACCAGCAGAGAAATGCTACAGGAAAGACAACAGGTATGTGTGCACGTTAGAACTGTCATTTATCATTACATGCACCTGTGTATGTCACAGAGTCATCAAACCTTTGTCCTCTGTGATTCTACCCTCCTTCCTTCCTCCTTCCCTCCTTCCCTCCTTCCTTCCTCCCTCAGGTACATGACCTGAAGGTGGAACTGCGTACCGTGAAGGTGGGGTTGCACAACACCTCCCAGTTCATCCAGGAACCCAAGGAACTCAAGGAAGCCGTGAAGGAGTTGTACAGAAAGCACCTTCATGACTACGACCAGGTGGGGAGAGAAGGGAGGGAGGGGAGGGGATAGATGGACATTCATTTTTATCACGTGACTCCCAAAATAGTTTCTTTTAGTATGTGCAAATACAGTGTAGCTTTGATTATTAATGCTGTATTTCTCTCTCTTCCTCATGTGGTTGTGTCAACAGACAGCCCGGGCTGACCAGGCAACCGAGACAGACATGCACTCTGAGTACGCCCGACAGAGGGAGCACCTGGAGAGGAGCGTGGCCTCCCTCAGGAAGAAGCTGGCCAAAGACACTGAGATACACAGAACAGACACCATCAGAGTCATGCAGGTGGGACACGTTGGCTCTGGTACCACCTGTAGCCAATGAAATGGTCTTAGGAAGTGTGCCCCATTTTTTAGCCTTGGTTTCCAGCCTCTCACACTCCCAGCCTCTCACACCCCAGCCATTCACACTCCCAAGCCTCTCACACCCCCAGCCTCTCACACTCCCAGCCTTTCACACCCCCATGCAGCCTCTCACACTCCCAGCCTCTCACACTCCCAGCCTCTCACACCCCCAGCCTCTCACACTCCCAAGCCTCTCACACTCCCAGCCTCTCACACCCCCAGCCTCTCACACTCCCAGCCTCTCACACCCCCAGCCTCTCACACTCCCAGCCTCTCACACTCCCACCCCCACCCCCACCCCCAGCCTCTTACACCCCCAGCTTTCATCACTTGCAGTATAAAAAGAAACACAACGAACCTGTGTGAGAGGTTGCCAACAAAGGCTACCATCTCCTGGTCACCCCAGTGCAGCTGATGAGGCCAAAATGTGTCCTGCACGGTGACAGTGGGTGACCCTGTGTAACATCTAGGCCTGCCTTTTTTCCAGACAGATTATTGTTCATGCATAGTAGTAGCAGTGTGCTTACCGGTGCATGTACCACCTGTAGCTGATAAGATACAGTCCTTGGATGTGGTATACTTGAGGTGTGATATGTGATGTCATGGGATGAAGTAGTCTTTTCAGTGGTATGGGAGTTGTGCATTGTGTAGCAGGTGCTCTTTGAATGTGAGATACTGGGTGGGTGGGATAACAGAGGTGTAAGCTAAGGTGGCTCTTTGAACGTCTTTGGATGTGGTATAACTGAATGTGGTTGCTATGTAACCTAGCTGTAGCAAGTAGGACAAGTTTTTGGATGTGGATAAACAAACTGAGGTGCTCTTTGAGTGCGAGATGTACGTACATTCTTTAGATTTGGTACACTGTAGTGGAAACAATGGATACAACTTCATACAAGTAGCCGTCAGACTATTCCTACCCTGAGTTTATTCTGCCGTCTTTATGACAATGACTGTCACACATGTGCACGCACACACACACACACATACGCACGCGCACACACACACACACACACACACACACACACACACACACATGCACACACACACACATGCACACACACATGCACACACACACACACATGCACAAACACACATACGCACAAACATACACACACACACACACACAGGAGAACGTCTCTCTGCTGAAAGAAATCAATGACTTGCGGTGTGAGCTCAAAAAATCGCGCACTCATGCCCACGATCTAGAGGCTACACTGAAAATAGCCCACAAACAGGGCTTTGATGAGCAGGCAGCCCTAACACGAACAAACCCCCTCATCCCACCCACAGGACTGGCTAAGGTGGAGCCCTCAGACAACTCACGGATTGTCGAGATGCAGAAATTGGAGATCACTCGACTCAGAGGAAAGATCCGGGAACTGGAAGGGTTCCAAAGACCCATCTCACGGGAAAAACTTCCCCCCATGCAGCCAGCTCCTGTCACTGTGCATGTACAGTAGAAGGTGGTATTAGCTCCGTAACAGGATGTACGTATCATGTGACGTCTTATACCTCATCTCATCTGGTCATTATAGAAAAGACTATAGTTTGTTTTTATTGAATTTGCACACGATATAAACTGTCATATCAGCCAGCTTTGTCAACACACAATACTACAGGTCAGCTATGTATAGGTGATAATGGATTAAAATGCTGCGAACAAAATATATTTTATTTTATTTGTTTCAAATTAATAACAAACAGTTACTATGCATGGATTAAAACGACGTCATTCTGGCAGTGTTCTGCATATGATAGAGATCCTTCTCTCTCTCGGAACCGCGCTTCCTCTGAAGGAGGAGTGGTCGCCTGCTAGGATAGCATGATTGTACCTGTACCTCACCACACCACTGTAACACAAAAGGGAAAACAGCCCTGATCATTCTATAGCTGGTTCTTGTTCAATTCCAAATTACTAGAGCCTCGCTTGCTCTTAGGTCTACCCTGTTTAATTCTTTGACTTGTGTTGATGTACAGGGTAGAATACTGCTATTCTGTTTCGTGCATCACATTTAACTGAACAATATAAAGCCTGGAAAGGAAGCTAAAAGCAGTAGTAATGACAGCACGGGCAGCAGAGGTGATCAAAGAACTTGCCTCGTACCCAGGCTCTTGCCATACGAGAACTGTGATCCTAAATTTAGGAAACCCTCATTCTCAGCTTCTTATGCAGTAACTTGCAACTACAGGCCCCAGGCAATTCAGATGTTCTCGAATAGCGTTAGCAATGTCTAGACCACTCCGCTCCAGATCGCAAACCTTGTAATTGTGAAGGCAAGGAAATTGAAGGAGATTGCACAATGTTTGCACGGGAGAGCCTGGGAGCTAGCTCACCGCATGATGTAGAGAGAAAGGCGAGGCAGTAGTGCCCAGATGCACCTTGCTAGCTCACCGCATGATGTAGAGAGAAAGGCAAGGGTGTAGTGCCCAGATGCACCTTGCTAGCTCACCGCATGATGTAGAGCGAAAGGCGAGGCAGTAGTGCCCAGATGCACCTTTCACTGTCCTCCTCATGTTGCAGCTGCATGACACTGGGAGACAGCAGACTGAGCCCGGCAATCACCTCTCCACAAAACTGGACAAGAGGAAACAACAGTGTTCTAGTTGCGTGTATACAATCTTTGTACAGTGTTATAGTTGTGTGTATACAATCTTTGTACAGTGTTCTAGTTGTGTGTATACAATCTTTGTACAGTGTTATAGTTGTGTGTATACAATCTTTGTACAGTGTTCTAGTTGTGTGTATACAATCTTTGTACAGTGTTGTAGTTGTGTGTATACAATCTTTGTACAGTGTTCTAGTTGTGTGTATACAATCTTTGTACAGTGTTGTAGTTGTGTGTATACAATCTTTGTACAGTGTTCTAGTTGTGTGTGTATACAATCTTTGTACAGTGTTATAGTTGTGTGTATACAATCTTTGTACAGTGTTGTAGTTGTGTGTATACAATCTTTGTACAGTGTTCTAGTTGCGTGTATACAATCTTTGTACAGTGTTCTAGTTGTGTGTATACAATCTTTGTACAGTGTTCTAGTTGTGTGTATACAATCTTTGTACAGTGTTATAGTTGTGTGTGTATACAATCTTTGTACAGTGTTCTAGTTGTGTGTGTATACAATCTTTGTACAGTGTTATAGTTGTGTGTATACAATCTTTGTACAGTGTTCTAGTTGTGTGTATACAATCTTTGTACAGTGTTCTAGTTGTGTGTGTATACAATCTTTGTACAGTGTTCTAGTTGTGTGTATACAATCTTTGTACAGTGTTCTAGTTGTGTGTATACAATCTTTGTACAGTGTTCTAGTTGTGTGTATACAATCTTTGTACAGTGTTATAGTTGTGTGTGTATACAATCTTTGTACAGTGTTCTAGTTGTGTGTGTATACAATCTTTGTACAGTGTTCTAGTTGTGTGTGTATACAATCTTTGTACAGTGTTCTAGTTGTGTGTATACAATCTTTGTACAGTGTTCTAGTTGTGTGTATACAATCTTTGTACAGTGTTATAGTTGTGTGTGTATACAATCTTTGTACAGTGTTCTAGTTGTGTGTATACAATCTTTGTACAGTGTTATTGTGTGAGGAAAGAGTGTTATAGTCGTGTGTGCAACGTGTATATGCACTCACTTTAACACTGTCGATATGAGGCTTGATAAAGCTGTGTAAAGATAAGATATTCATGAACAGTACAGTTTAATTTACTATGTAAAATTAGCCTCGTTCCCAGGCCCTGCCCAGCTATGTAAAATAGTTGATTGGCAAAATAAATGTCATATGTGAGGGTATGTGAGTTTTGACAGTTCCAACACAAGCTAGTAACTAGCTTTAGCTAAAATTACATGCTTCACTTCCAGGCTCTCATGGGTTCCACCTAACTTTTCATTGCAAGAAGCAGAGTGATGGGTAGCCCCCACCCCCCAGGAGGAAGTGGGTTAATTGGGGCGAGCCTGAGCGAGCCCCACACTAGCATGACAGCATTGCACACGTGTGTGTGTGTGTTTGTTTGTTTGGACTGACCACTTACCGTAAATTTCAAATGAGCGCATTAATATTTCACGATCATTGAATGTCCACGCCGACGTGTACTTCAGCTAAGCCGTGAGAATGAGCGTGAAGGGCTACTGCCGGACTGCTAATGAAGAGGAAATGGAGTCCCAGCTGAAGTTCATTGAACCTTGAACCTCTCTACACTCAGCACAAGTGCCGCCATGATGTCAGTTTACAGGAAACAAACATAATGGTTAAGTATACAGTGATAATCTGTACTGGCAATTCACCCCTCTTTTGCCAAGTCCAACACATGGACTTCGGGTAGTGGTGTAAGTGTCCGTCCTGGCACTGCACTGATGGTTGCGTTCTTTAGTTTCTCAA
This sequence comes from Agelas oroides, assembly GCA_949130485.1. NCBI lineage: Eukaryota > Metazoa > Porifera > Demospongiae > Agelasida > Agelasidae > Agelas > Agelas oroides. The sequence goes on along the minus strand of OX422194.1, from coordinate 8,840,689 downwards.
TCACAGCCAAGTTCTTGTCTGTCCAGGTCGACTTTTCTGTCTCCCTGTACCCCTCAATGGCCTAAATACATGTACACAAAGTATGGGCGGCTTGAGTAAGGGCGTGTAACTCAATGGCCTAAAACGCACACAGTATGGTATAATGCACTTCCTCAAAGACTGTAGTTGAACCTCTCTTAAAGGACACCTCTGAAATAAGGACACCTGGTTAATCAGGACACTTGACTGAGTCCCAACTTTATATAAATAAATATTATTCTCCCCCTGAAATAAGGACACCTGGCTAATCAAGGGTGTCCATATTAGAGAGGTTCCACTGCAGTCACTAGCATACCACATGTAGAAGCATTTATGAATGGAATCAAGCAATCAACGAACTTTTTAACAGCCAATCAATGAACTCTGAGCAATACAGATCAACCTGTTTCTCAGGAGGTGTGGCTATCATTTTGCCCTTTGAACCCTTCTGATCGAGCAATGTAAGTGTTCAAGTGTAATTTTGGCTGATCAAAAATCTTGATCCTGGTCGCAAAACTCCTCTAAACATGACAAGTGTGTGACTACTTCTTGCTCCTCACCCCGTCCCAGTGGTCATATTGGTACCGCTTCCCCCTCAGTGTTCTGCCGATATCCTGCAGCAAAGATTGCTCCTCCTCCTCTGAAACAAAGTCTGGAATGACTGTTATATCTCTACTGTCCTCCCTAGCAGCATCATTACAGTGTAACAGGTCGTTAGCCGTCGCTAGCAAGGTCCCTGGCCTACCATCAGAAGTGCACAGTGGGCGTGGCTCTGCCTTAACACCGGAAGTAGACAGTAATTGTGTGTGTCTTTGAAGCAGTGAGCTTAATGCACGTGCAGAGACAGAACAGGCACAGACTGTCCGTAATTTACCTATCAGCTCCTTCAGCGGGTACTTTATAGCTCTGCAGAGAGGGGGCTGCAGAAGTGACATCTTGATGGATATTTCCGTTCACTATTACAATTGTTATAGTGTAACGGAAGTATCCGGATAACAACTCGACTGCCAGAAAATTATGGCAGTTCCGACGTTGAAATCCTTCATCTCTGAGAAGGAGATAGAAGAGGTGAGGAAGAAGAAGCAGGAGGAGTGGGAGAAAGTGAGAAAACCGGACCAACCACTGCGTAAGGCCTCTATTTAAATTAATATTGGCAATCGATCTATGTTGCATCTTCAGTGTTGACAGGCGGTTAATTTCCTGCACTTTATCAAATAGTTCATGGTGCCAAGAATTTCACACAGAAGTAGGAAGTGTTTCCGCAAACCTGACGATGCAGGAAGTTTGCAGCTGGATAAACTCACAATGGCTGTAGTCTCCTGTCCCAGTGGAATGCAATTAAACGTTCCCAGCAGGATATAGACTAGTTTGGGTTGGGCGAGGAAGGGTCATTCCTAGTCTGGCGAAGCCAGACCCAAGCATAGCGCAAGGGTCTGGTCGCAAGCCTATATTGCGATTTGTACCCACTGCAGAAATATTGCAGTCCAATCAGATTGCAGAACACGTAATTACAACATACTGACATCCGGTGAAAACAGTAGACTTCGTTATTCGCGAGAACTCGTCAAACATGTTACGTTGACAAAGATTTAGAAAGTGTTTGAAAAGCAGTCAGAACTTGGCCGAGTTAGGAACTGCACGAACTGGGCTACAATGACCCGAAGTCTGAATTAAAAAACTGATTAGGCATTACGTAATCCACGTGGTAATTGCATTTCTACCATACAAAACACAATATTGGCTTGCGACCAGACCCTCGTGCTTCACGCTTGGGTCTGGCTTTGCCAGACTAGGTCATTCCAAGAACTAGTCAGAGGAACTATTCTTCGTCCTGTACCCTCCCACGCACATTTCTGCTGGCGTTTCTGGAAACAAATAGAGGGCGTGCATGTGATGTAATCGGCAGGCAATTTCTGCATATTTCCGCATACTTCCGTATATGCGCCGCCATCTTGAGAGGCAATGAATAGGGAAAATGTACAGTGAGGCCTATTCTATGAGCTCGCTTCGAGGTACGGAGCATGCATTTAGCTTCAACTTTATAGTATGCAGAGAGCTAGTCATGACAGTTAACATACCTGTACAAGAAAGGGATGCTACTTATAGAATTGTTGCTAATCAAGATGGTGGCATAGCAACGGTTGCTACGATGCGATGATGTAAATGCATGCCCTCTACCCCTGCCTGACCCTATACCCTACCTTTTGTTTCCAGAAACAATAACGGGGTGGGGTAATGTACATTCCCAGACAATTTTTTGCACCCGGAAAATGGTCTGGGAACGAGACTAGGGTTGGGGTCCAGACTAAGTGGGAAAATACTTTGGTGAACTGCCTATACTGATAAGATTCCGATTTAAAAGTCAAAAGCCAACAGCAAACTCAGGACAGTCTTTATGAAGGCTAGTCTACATGAAACAGCTACTAAATATATCACTAGCAGATTGTTGGCTGACATGTTGGCCGGCATGCAGTGTGTTTAACTCCAGCGGCAATTTAACTTGCAGAATCCTGTGGTTAGGGTTAGTTTGTACTGTACTGTAGTTTTCTCCACGTGGGCTCACGGCTAGATCAATCTCCACTTGCTGCTGTTGTGGACGCACTCGCACCTCCACCACATTGTCACTGTCATATGGGAGGTAGGCGGGGCGGAGGGGATACTGAGGAGAAGGATGTCGAGGGTCAGTTTCGTGTGATTTAGAAAAAGAGTGATTTAGTGCTCAGCACCTCCTTGCATGAGAGACACAATTATTTTCAGTTGGCTCCTAGCTGCTCATTTCTTATCAATCAGAACGTCCAGAGGAGGAGTATGACAGCAGGACTCTCTACGAGAGGCTGAAGGTGCAGAGAGACCGCAAGCAAGAGGAATGGGAGGAGCAGTTTAAATTCAGTGAGTCAGTAAAAACTATACATGAACAATCATGAACCACATTTCTCTGTGAAATAAAAAGCTGGCCTAGGCAGAGGAGGCAGGATGTGGTCGCCATGGTAACATGATCGGGATATTGCACTTGGGATGCAGTTACCACCTGCACCCCCAGTCACCGTTTTCTTTCCACTTGGAGTGCAGTTAGGCTTGTAAAAAAATTTGTTTTAAAAAGGCTGGCCTAGGCAGAGGAGGCAGGATGTGGTCGCCATGGTAACATGATAGGGATATTTTGTGTGATCTACATGACATTCGATGTGCAAAAACTGTTACTACAAGCGACAAGTCATGGTGGACAAGCGACAAGTCATGGTGGACAAGCGACAAGAAGAACTCGATAGACCATGTCATGGTGGGCACATTTTTAACAAGAGGCTTGAAAGTCATATGACACTCCAAGAGTGCATGATGATGTCATTTTATTTATCCTCCCTCCACAATAAAAATGATGTCATCATGTGCTCTTGGACACTCTTAGGGCTATTTGACAGTGGTGTGTAAGCACCTCCTTGATAGTGAGGACTGCACCAGTCAGGTAGTTGGCCCGCCTCATGTAAACAGCATCCTACAGGAGTCACCACAACTAAGAAATAGACTTATAGAGGTAACATGATACTCTAAGGACTAAGTATACAGCACCCAGAAATATCCAGTAGGGGGTCACCACATAGACACAGTCTCGTGCCCAGACCCCACCCGAGGGGAGAGGGTCTGGTGACATTTGGGTGATCCCTCGGGCTTCATTAACATTGATTACTTTCTGGGGAGAATTTTCTGTCCACCAATCACATTGCAGAAAACACAATCTGTAGTGCAACACCGGAAGTTCTTGGCTACTTCAATTAGTTAACAGTTCGCAACTACGGGCTTTTATTGGAGTTACATGCTCTTACTCTATATAGCTGCTCAGTGGATACTGCCAGGTGAGCTCTAGATCGCCGCTATGGCATTTTATGATACCAAGAACGCATAAGGACGGGTGGCTAGAGTAAGAGTATGTAACTCCAATAGAAGCCCACAGTCTGGTCAAAATTATTGAACTGTACTAAAAATAGAACACCCGGCATGTGCTTAGCAACAATGGCTTATGTCTACACGCAGCTGCACAGTACGTGTTACTATTTTTAGTATTACAGTTCAATAATTCCAACCGGTTTCAAACGTACGGTCTTACTCTAGCCACCCGTTCTTATGTGCTCTTGTGATACGCATAGTAGTCTGAGAGGATTCCAAAGGAACCGCTCAAATGCTTCACTTATAACGAAGGATTATAGCAGGCGATCTAGAGCTCACCTGACAGTATCCACTGAGTGAGTTTCGTTCCGAACAAGCGAGGGCGCCGTTGTGAAAATCGATTTCACATTTCACTATGGGCCTCTATGGCAGCCAGTATGATTACAACCACTGCCTGCTCTTATGTGCTCTTATTCCTGGGTATTGTATTCATAGCCTTAGAGTTTTCTTGTGGTAACTCCTGTTACATTATTTTGAAGGCTTGAAAGTCATATGATACTCTTGGGGCTCACCTCCTTGATAAAGAGTGGTCTAGATCAGAGGGCTGCACCAGCTTGTGATGTGGCCTTGGTTAGCTTCGCATCTGGCTGGCCTCACATGTTGAGAGTGATATGAAGAGTACAACTTGCTATATAGTAGTAAAATTTTTAACCATAATGGTTGCTTATAAACATGAGATATGATGTGTGGTTATGTTTTACATAACATAACCAGAGGCTGGATGTTATTTACTGGTGACGACAGTAAGCGCTCATGAATGATGTCTTTTTGGTTGAGAGAGTGAGAAATAAATCCACGGAACAAAATCCGGGATCCAGCTGGGATTCAAACCCAAGACCTTCTGAATACTAGTCAGACGCTCTTACCATTAAGCCACTTGGACCCCTTGCAGAGGAGCAGAAGACAAGTTACATAAGCAGCATTGCCTAGATGCCTCAGCCGAATTCCAACTGATTCTCACTCTCTCAGAGCTGGACTGAACTGGAACTCTGGCTGAACTTTGCAACCTTTAAAGGCCCAGTCGTAACCACACGGTTTACTGAGTACCTGCACATGGTTTACTGAGTACCTGCACATGGTTTACTGAGTACCTGCACATGGTTTACTGAGTACCTGCACATGGTTTACCGAGTACCTGCACATGGTTTACTGAGTACCTGTACATGGTTTACTGAGTACCTGCACATGGTTTACTGAGTACCTGCACATGGTTTACTGAGTACCTGCACATGGTTTACTGAGTACCTGCACATGGTTTACTGAGTACCTGCTTAGTTCATAACACTCTCTTCCTCCTTCATCCTTACATTGAGACTCTTCTTCCTCCTTCCTCCTGTGTGTTTACACACGCATCAGAGAATATGATTTACAAAGGTCTTGATGAAGACGAGTCTGCATTTCTGCGGTTTGTTGTGGACAAACAGATAGAACACGAAGATGAGGTGGTGAAGAACGAAATCCAAGAAGTCTCTGCATATCGAGTAAGTTAGCATGTTCATACATACCGTATTTCTGTGATCAGATGCCGCAGCTACTATTTATTTCGCTGCTCGTTTTCTACGGCTACTATTCAAGGGCGGCGTTTATTTCTTTGGGAAGCCCGCAGACATCAAAGATGGCTGGATAAGGTACGTACGAGTGATACAGCGATGACTGTTAGACGCTGTCAGTAGTTTGCACAGCCTCTCAGTCCTCTTGTCAGCCATGGAAACAAGTCGTACAACACGAATAGCCCTAGTGCGAAGGTGTTTATTTCACTCAGAGCTTCCGATTGTGCGGCTACTATTCAAGGGCGGCGTCTATTCGAAGAAATACGGTATCCTTGTTCCCAGGCCTGTTGGGAATGAGGCTAGTTCATGCAGTTGGACTCAATTCTAAGATCTTTAATGAGCATACAAAAGTGGCCATTCTAACTTTTTGAAAAATTGTGCTAGAAATCCCAGACACTGTAAGTAAATCATTTGTGTTTTGTTGAATTTCTGACTTCACTGAACTGAAAACCCAGAGATGCCATGTGGTGAACAGAACTGGAACTTTACCACATGGCGTCTCTGGAGTTGCCATTTCTACAAAACTAGAATCTTCACTAAACGAGTGTACAAAAGCGGCCCTTCTAACTTTCTGAAAAATTGTGCTAGGAATCCTGGACATTGTAAGTAAATAATTTGTGTTTTGTTAAATTCCTGAATTCACAGCAGTGAAGATTGTTTGTTCTCTTTTGTGGAATCTTTGAAGCTGTAGAATTGGGCATGAAACAAGCAGTTTTTAGCAATGTGCTGGTTCACTAGAACAGCAACTCCAGAGACGCCATGTGGTAAAGTTCCAGTTCTGTTCACCACATGGCATCTCTGGGTTTTCAGTTCAGTGAAGTCAGAAATTCAACAAAACACAAATGATTTACTTACAGTGCCCAGGATTTCTAGCACAATTTGTCAAAAAGTTAGAATGGCCACTTTTGTAGCTCATTATCTTTGTCTCATGGGCTGCAGTTTGAAGGGCTAAGGACAGTGATGAGCTAACTTCCCAGGGTAATTCCTGGTATGACCTGCTGTCCAGGGAACTTGGGAGGGAAATTAACCAAAAATCACAATTGAGGATAAATTTTAGTCCCCTGAGATAATTCTGAGCTCCAGGATAAATTGACATGACTGTGTATTTCCTAATTTCCCTCCACTCAGGAAGCAGTGTTACGGTTGCAAGAGGAGAAGGAAGTGCACACAGCTCCACAAACCACCACCAGCCACCCCCAGGCCGGCTCTGATGACACAAAGAATAAACCCACAAATATTCTGGGAACTGTGCCCCCTAAAACACAGAAATCACAACTCTCTTTGATTGCTGGCTCCATAAAAACCAAAAGAAAAAGGTAGTGGTGCTAATGTGTCACCTGACTAGAGGATATTCATAATCAATTAAATTCAGTGTTGTTTTAGTTACAAACTAAAATTGCATTTTAGTAAAGCATAAAACCTTTTAGTAATTAAAGCAAAAACTAAAATCGATGCTGCCTTAGTCCGTAACTACTAATTTGAAATCATCTGAAAATGGTAGTTAACCAAAACTAAAAGTACCGATACTAACCCTTTTTAGATTTAGTAATTAAAAGTATAACTAAACTAACAATTTGCTTAATTAAACTAGAAACAACACTGCAATTAATCGGTTGCTAACATATATACTAGCCTCGGTCCTAGGCCTTCCCCGTTTTACCTTCCGTTTGCATTCACAATAATACACCGGCCTTCTGCTCCCGTGTATTATTGTGAACGCAAATGGAAGGTAAAACGGGGAAGGCCTGGGAATATACCTAGTCAACCATTTGGTTCCTGGTATATTTTTGAATAATCTGGTCTTCTTTTGCAACTACAATGGACTTGTAAAACTCACCGTCAATAAGGATAAATTATAGTTAGTTGTAACCAACTGGTCAGCTAGTTGGCTTGTTCTTGCCCTATTCATCAGACCAAGAACACATAAGAACGGGTGGCTACAGTAAGAGTGCGTAACTCCAATAGAAGCCCGTAGTCCGGTCAAAATGATTGAACCGTACTAAAATTAGAACACCTGGTCACTTGCTTAGCAACAATGGCTCATGTCTATGCAGCATGTGCAGTATGTGTTAGTATTTTTAGTACTGGCCGTAAACTCTACGGAGTTACATGCTCTTACTCAAGCCGCCCATTCTTATGCGCTCTTGATCAGACATACTGTAGTGCAGACACAGTGATGTTGTGACTGTTTCTTTTTAGTAGTTAGTAAAAGTGTTTCTATCAAAGGAGATTCTGCACTTTTCTTTGTATCTTCAGGAGCACGAGTCAGGATGAAGAGAAAGAACAGACTGAGAAAACTGTAGCATCACCGGTCAAGAGGCTAAAACTGGATGACAACACTCCAGTCACCCGACCCATGTTAGTCACAGCACTTCCCGGACTGTCTGCCTACTCCTCTAGTGACTCCAGTGAACCTGAAGATTAACAAACTGTATACACTATATACGCGTTTACAACGTCCCATTTTCATACAGCGAGCGCTGTACTTTACACACCATGTTCATCTTTATAATTATGTGTACAACGTGTTTACAATGTTCCATCTCTTCATACATAGGACTGGTACAATATAGTTTATCACACACCACGGTTGTGACAGTGGGCAGTATTATTACCATATACACTTCAGTGTGAGGTGCAGAGTAGATATAGCTTTTGTTTTCTCTTTTTGTGCATGAGAAGAATTAACCTACATGGGTATTAGTTTAGGGTCAGTCTTTGACATAGGCCTGCATGACCGTGCCATTAGAAAGTGAATAGCCTTGTTTTTAAGCCCCCACCTATATGGCCAACTTGTCAACATGTGGAGTGCAAATTAAAAGAACGAAGAGAACACCTGGGAACAAGGCTACCCCTGTATTGAGTGGGGAGTCAACAACGGTACAGCAAGAGTGGTCTGACTCAATCAAGTATGCCTGCAACCAGCTACATAATAGGCTGTCCTATAAAATTGACGACGTACCAAAGAAAAAGGAATATCATGGTGCTTAGGTACACTTCTTATACACTGGAAATGCCACAGGAAATTTGAATGGCTCTGAACCTGCAGCAGTGGTTTTGTGTGAAGGTTTCAAAAATCCTGGGTTACTACATACAGTAAGCTAGGTCATAGGATGCCAAGTCAGGTGCCAATACCCATATAAGGTGTGACAGCGTTGCAGATCCGCTCTTTTGAAGTTGTCCGCTCACATTCCTTTGAAGATGGCCAAGACAAGTACCGCGCAACCGCAGGAAATGTTACTTCCTGCATGGTTCCTGCAAAAGGCCAAGTCAGGTGGGCTGGTACGCATGCTATAGCTATATATTTATCCATGTGTCCGGGCGATCAAGAGCATAGTTCAGTGGATCCGGAGACCAGGGTTTGTCATACCTTCCGTTCAAGCCTTTATAATAATCCAGCAGACACTTAGTGGGAAACTGCGAGAATAGAGCGCTACTTGCAGCGAATGTGTGCAAGGGGTCGTGAAATCAAGGATACTTTATTGGTGAAATTAAGTTCAAGATGTCCAGAAATTCAATCTGTTTCGCGTTGCTGCTTTGTCTAACTTTGCGTTTGCAACTGGCTAGAGGTGAGTGACTATCGTAACACCGAACATCTACTCTGTAGTAATAGCAAATAGTGCTCATGCATTCGTGTTCAGGCACGATTTGTGCCGTGGGTAGCTAGTTATATTTCGTAAGATTCAGCGCCTTGACGCTTGAACTAACATGTGGATGCATTTGCAAGTGTATTTGAGCTGGAGTATAGACTATGTGAAGGTGACAGATATATCTATTTTAGTGTTATTTTATTTAGGGTTTGTGCTTTTAGTTTACTTTTGGTTTAGATTAGTTTATAGTTACAATTTTAGTTAGTTATAGTTTCAATTACTAAAACTTGAACATTTTAGTTATTTATTAGGCCCTTCCAGTGGCGGATTTAGGGGGGGTAAGGGGGGTGCAAATGCACCCCCCTTTGGCGGCTAGTAATGTATTTTTGCGTACATAACTGCACGAGTCCATCAAATGATTATGCAGCAGTGGCATGCAGCAACAACAACCAGGCACAGTTACACACTCACGTATCAGTTCCTTACTGATCTCCAGACGTTTGACTAGGCCTAGAGTTGCTTCGAGATATTCAGTTCGGCCCGAGGGGTCCGCCACGGCGCGCCTCGGCGTACGAGATTTCGAAATCCACTGGATTTCACGTGGATTTCGGATTTCAGAGTGGATTTCTGGATTTCAGTTTGGATTTCTGGATTTCAGTTTGGATTTCTGGATTTCAGCCGACAGGTTTCTTCTTGTATGTTCTTGGTTATAGTTCCCAGCTTAGCCAAAAATTTTAGTTAGTTGTAATTTTTTTAAAACGGCCATACTAAAATGTATTTAGTTAAAGTTATAGTTAACTAAAACAACACTGTCCGACAGTGTACGAGATTTCTTTTGTGACAGACCCCTCGGTTCGGCCTTCCAGCTATATTTTATTGCGTTCGCGTGACCGAAAGTGGGCATGGCAACCCAAAAAATTTTCCGGCGCGCTTCGCGCGCCAGTGACTGGACCCCCCTTTCTAAATTTCTAGATCCGCCACTGCCTTCCAACTGGTCCAAGATCCTCCGCCCGCATCGTTTACGCAATTTCAGCAACTCGACTTCTGCGCATGCGCAGTATGGTGGATTCGCGGTGAGTTGTAAATCGATCGCTGCAGCCATCAGCCTAGCAAACTAAAATGATTTAAGCAAAATAGGGAAGGTGTCTGTCATTTGTAGGCTTCAGTACGTTTTATCATTCTTTTTGTGCCTTTTTGTGGGTATCTCACTTGGCTGTTGTGTATGGTGTTAGTGAACTGTAGTGTTTTGTGTCGAAGTACGTATACTTGGTTTCTAGGTTGCTAAGTACCCGCCCGCCCGCGTCAATGCCAGGGAAAACCCCTGACCAGAAACAGTTGGAAGGGCTTAATTAATCAAAGTACAACAAGCTTTTTGCTAAACTGGAAACTATAACTAAAACATTCAAGAGCATCCAAAGAGAAACCATAACTAACAGAAAACAACCTTTTATTCAATGATAAAATACCTTTAGTAAGGGGTTTTGGAGTTGAGTGCTAAAGTTAAAGTTACAGTTAACTAAAACAACACTACACAGAAGGTGTTAAATTAACAGCGTGCAGACAAAGGATTTCGCTTGCTATTTCCGTGCAATGTACATTCTCCTACTCTGATCGAGTCTCTGACCAAATATGGAATTTTGTATGGAAAGTCAGATTGATACTATGCCTCTGACATTTATCTAGCCTCATTCCCAGTCCTCCATCACAGCTGTGGTAGAAGTCTGGGAACGAGGCTACACGTGCTCCAAGACAGTACAGGACAACAGTTAACTTTATAACCTCATTCCCAGGCCATCTGAAACAACATTGACATTGATTCTTTCTTCCTTCCCTGGTGCAGGTGATGTTAGGTTCTCACTCAATGGTATAATCTACCAGAACAACAGTGTCGTTACCCTGGAGGACATCGGTGAAGGTGATGATGCCCTGCTCTGCATAACTGATCTACGTAATTGTTGCTCACGTAATCAAATTGGTGAAATGGGACCGTCTGTCTTTGGGAACTGGTTCTTTCCCAATGGAACTCGGCTTCCCAGCTCGGGTGACCAGTGGGACTTCCACAGAACCAGAGGTCAGAGTGTCGTACTTTTGCACAGGAGGAGAGGTGGAGAGGATGGGATCTACCGCTGTGAGATACCAGATGCAGCAGGTTTTTATCAGACCTTATTCATTGGAGTGTACACAGCAAACAGTGGTGAGCCACCTCAACCAGTTGGCATTTGTAAGCCTTATAAATTATAAACAATTTCAGAAGTGAAATAACCTAGTTGTTCACTGGACCGGAATTGTCAAGACATTTAGCTACTTAATTTTAGATGTAGTAATTTAAATTAGAATTTGTATGTTGCACTTTGAATTTGAAAACTGATTATTATGGCTTATGCAGTAACCAATTCTTGTCCTCATTTGCATGCAGGTGCCCCCAACGTCACTGAGCTTACATTTGACAGAGAGTCCAGGACCCTCAACTGCACCTCCACTGGTGGACCTGCTACCACTGTCACCTGGACAAAGGATGGAGCTGTGATCACTCCCAGTACAACCCACCAGCAGACACAGATGATAGTAGATACTGTTGAAGGCATTATCCAGAACACACTCACCATTGCTCAGTCAGTGACTGGAGAGAATCTTTATGGCTTATACAGCTGTATGGTGGAGAACTCCAGGGGAAGCTCTAACAGGACAATACATTTGTACGGTAAGACAATTGAGCCGTTGCTAATAAAATCTGTCACGCCACACTCCATCTGCATTGGTGTTTAAAACACGGTCAGAACAGCCCATTTTCTCACTGTCTGTGCTTTGGGAGAGCTTAGGAATGTACTATAGAGGTTCCATCAGTGCATACAGACCTGTTTTGTGGAAAATGATTTACTCCTTGAAATCTTTTCTAAAGAAAAACATATATATACACTGTATGTATAGAACTAGGAGTAGTAGGCCCTCTATATGTCTTATAGTTACTGCTACGTAAGACCATAAATTCAGTTAACAATGGTTGGTATATGTAGGAAGCTAGTTTTTGTACCACTGATAAGTTTGAAAACAAAGCTTCCGATGTGGCAGCAGTTACCTAATGCAGTCTCCTAATCCCTCATTGGCATGCAGGTGCCCCCAACGTCACTGAGCTTACATTTGACAGAGAGTCCGGGACCCTCAACTGCACCTCCACTGGTGGACCTGCTGCCACTGTCACCTGGACAAAGGATGGAGCTATGATCACTCCCAGTACAACCCACCAACAGACACAGATGATATTAGATACTGTTGAAGGCATTTACCAGAACACACTCACCATTGCTCAGTCAGTGACTGGAGAGAATCTTTATGGCTTATACAGCTGTATGGTGCAGAATTCCAGGGGAAGCTCTAACAGGACAATACATTTGTACGGTAAGACAATTGAGCCATTGCTAATAAAATCTGTCATGCCACACTCCATCTGCATTGGTGTTTAAAACACGGTCAGAACAGCCCATTTTCTCACTGTCTGTGCTTTGGGAGAGCTTAGGAATGTACTATAGAGGTTCCATCAGTGCATACAGACCTGTTTTGTGGAAAATGATTTACTCCTTGAAATCTTTTCTAACGAAAAAATATATATACACTGTATAATATATGTATGTATAGAACTAGGAGTAGTAGGCCCTCTATATGTCTTATAGTTACTGCTACGTAAGACCATAAATTCAGTTAACAATGGTTGGTATATGTAGGAAGCTAGTTTTTGTACCACTGATAAGTTTGAAAACAAAGCTTCCGATGTGGCAGCAGTTACCTAATGCAGTCTCCTAATCCCTCATTGGCATGCAGGTACCCCCAACGTCACTGAGCTTACATTTGACAGAGAGTCCAGGACCCTCAACTGCACCTCCACTGGTGGACCTGCTACCACTGTCACCTGGACAAAGGATGGAGCTGTGATCACTTCCAGTACAACCCACCAGCAGACACAGATGATAGCAGATACTGTTGAAGGCAGTTACCAAAACACACTCACCATTGCTCAGTCAGTGACTGGAGACAATCTTTATGGCTTATACAGCTGTATGGTGGAGAATTCCAGAGGAAGTTCTAACAGGACAATACATTTGTACGGTAAGACAATTGAGCCGTTGCTAATAAAATCTGTCACGCCACACTCCATCTGCATTGGTGTTTAAAACACGGTCAGAACGGCCCATTTTCTCACTGTCTGTGCTTTGGGAGAGCTTAGGAATGTACTATAGACCTGAACTGTTCCACATAGCTAGCTTTGTGTAAATGGTGTAAGCTTGGGAAGAGTTTTGTTATGAATTTGTGGGTGGCTAAAGGATGAGGATAGACGGGTACATCAGTATCTTAGATCTAATTGCTAGAATGAGCTAGGCTAGTTGATTCCTGTACCACATGTTTAGTTGTGTCACTCTCAGCAACTAGTACCCCAAGGACATTGAGAATGGCTACTTATGGTATTGCTGCGCTACCTTGTAACTGGTGTCCCCCCCCCCCCCCCCCCCCCCCACACACACACACACCCATTACACATGTGGATGCATACAAAACTCACACACACAACTCCTACAGCTCGTCCGGAACAGCCTCAGAATGTCAGATCAGTTAACACCACCTCTCGTAGCATCAGTCTAATGTGGGAGGAGCCCCATGACAACAATGCTCCCATCACAGGGTATAGGGTCATGTACCAGCAGCCAGCCTTCCTTGATGCAAGCAGTGGTGTGCAGATTGTCAACAGTACAGTTGAGATGGCTGACATCACTGGCCTCCACCCTGGTGTCACCTACAACTTTACTGTTGTGGCCTTCAATGAGATTGGCAACAGTTCCCCCAGTGACATAGTTTCAGTTTCAACACAAGAGCTAGACACTGAAGTCCCAGATTCTACCGATACATCACCTATTCGGTCTTCTCAAATCGTTATTATTGCTGGAGTGGCTGCAGGTGTTGGCGTTATAGCCATCTTAGTTACAGTGGCTGTGATTGTAGCAGTGATTAGATGGAGGCGAACATCACACAAGCTGGAGGATCTGAAGAAGAGGTAAGTAAGGATGTTAGTTTTGACATGACTTTGTTCTCAGACTTCGTTTGTTTGCTCAGTTATTGTGCATAGCTAATATTGTACCATAGATAGTAGAGTGACACTACTATGATTGTACCAAAGAGAGGGTTAATTTTCCATTGCCAAGTCTTGTTATTAGTTTGCACAAGGAATGGGAGAACAATTAGCTGAAAACGAGTTTTATACTTGGGAATGACTTTCTTGCCAAGCATGGGAGTGCAAACTGGAAACAAGGCTAGTGTCATTTTAAGATGGTATTGTGATAGACGATGGCTCCATTACTGATGTGTTTTCCCTCTTGATCTGCAGAAGTGATAACTCAATGCTTGAAAATGCGCCTGCTGTGGACATGAAAATAATGGTTTGTCCAGCATACGGAGATTCCGTTGAGCACCTGCAGTCTGACTATGCATATGACTGTGCAGCATATGCAGAAACTGTTCAACATGGGCAGGCTATATCAATGAGCGATCTAAACGATGATCATACATACGATTCTCCGGCATACAAGGAAACTGTTTGGCATCAGAAGGCTATAACTATGAATGAGTATGATTGTCCAACAGATGGAAACTCTCATCAGGCTCTAACTGTGAACGATGACCGTACATACGATCGTCCAGCATACGAAAACTCTGTTCACCATCAGAAGGCTGTAGCTATGAATGAGTATGATTGTCCAGAAACTGTTCAGCATCAACATGTTGTAACTAGAAATGGTCTGACTGGTGACCATACATATGATAATCGAGAAACCAAGTTTTCACTTTTGAGCCACAGAACAGATAATCCAATGTATATTGCTACAACTGAAGACAACAAGGACTCTATCAGTGAAGATCATATTTATGAACACATAGTAGTCCGACCGGGAGACCACTTTAATTTCTATCAAAACGAAGATCACTGATTCTCGTTCTGAAAACTTCCCTTATGTATACGTCATAACAGCACTGTATGTACTACTGCACCTTATAAAGTGCTGTCCTAGCCTTCATTATACATTCATTCACATTTGTATAATTTTATGTTTTTATAAAGTGCTATGGGAATAATTTGTTTAAAAACACAGCCATGTATGTACAAGCACAGCCACATGCATGGTGGAGTCCCCAAAGAGTTTGCTAATAACAGAGTTTTCTGTCTTCGAGAGAGAGAAATTGAGAGGAAGTGAGGTGTGATTCTTTTACGGCCAGTTCATGCATGGATTGTCCGACAACAGAGTATGAATTAACTACTGTAACGCATGCGCTAAAATCATAGATGATATAGTACGGATTATATCATCTATGCTAAAATTAAGCATAAGCGCTTATTACGTCAATTATACCATATATAGTAGAGTGACATCTATGATTATACCTTCCGGCGTGGGCAAAAGCGCGTAATGAATCAAGTTTGCCTGGCCTTGGCGCGGCAAATATGTTGGACCATATACCCCACAATTTGAATATACAAACGCCAGACCCTCCTTTCTCCTTATTTATACAAACTGCCAGTATTCATAAGACCCTCCCTTCTCACTTTGGTAGTAAACTCAGGGGCTATCGGCATTTGGGGCGAACGCGTCGTGAAAGTTGCCGTCCATCCGCTGCCGCAGTCGACGATGTCCAGAAACTTAGTTTATTTCGTGTTGCTACTTTGTCCAGCTTTGCGTATGAAACTCGCTGGAGGTCAATCCGGCAGTAAGTACAATCTTATTTTTATCGGGACCTTTATCTACTAGCTATATTAAACTAGTAGTGTAGCTGTGTCACCTTTACCAGTCCCACCAAATACTTGGAATTTAGTGCACTCCAAGTTCCTTTTGCAGTTCGTAGATCAACCACTTGCTTTAGAAGACGACTAACTATAACTTTATGAGATGTACATTCAATTGGCATCATTTCATATGAATCAGAGTAACTTGTGGGATATGACTTTGTTTTTGTCCGTGTATGTATTTATTTTGTATGTGTACAACTTTTGTAAATGGTGTGGTAACATAAAACTAACTAAATAAATGGCTTAATATTCCTGTAGCTAGTAATGAAAGCTAAACAAAAACTATAAGAAGCATGTTGGTATTATCTAATTCCAAAAATTAAATCTGCTAGCTAGCTGTTTAATTCCTTAGTTAAAACTACAAACTATACTAATCCAAAGCTATATGTGTTAATTAAACTAAGAACTAAGAGGTCAGGAAATCTTCGAACTAAGCCGACATGTGATTTGATTTTCCCTCACCACTCTATGTTCTCATGCTCAGACCAATTTACTTTGGCTCACAGTACTACTAAAAAAGACTGCTTGATTCTTGGGGTTAAAATAACTTACCCATGGAGTTGTTAGTTTATTCATTCTTTCGGATGACACACACAAAAACATGAAAATGATTACTATTTACCATTTTTATGGTATTTACTTATGCATCGATTGATTCCATTTGATAAGACGAAAAGATGGTATGTTACAGTATCGAGTGTTTTTAAAACATGGTTCAGGTGCCATATAGACATTTTGGGCTGAGCCATTCTGACAACAAATGTGCATGCTGGCACATTTTTAGTCTCATTTCCAGGCAGTCTGGTGCACATCATACCTGGCATCAGTGTTTCTTGCTTTGAAACAATACTCCTGTGAAAGTTGCTATTTCATCCTTTCAGATGCAGACAATGTTTCACTCTGTGCCAGAAATACAACATGCCAGAACAACAGTCTTGCAACCCTGGAGGACATGGATGAAGGTTAAAATCTATGCACTTACCATAATCACTAGTGATTTATTGAATAAGATGAGCATGCAAGTTGCACTACTTGACTGTAACACTTGTATTTAGTATACACGCTAATGTAAGCCCTGGCGTGCACACACCATTGTATTTAATTTTTTGTGTAGAAGTCCTGTCATTTTGTTGGGTTGTTGTGTATTATCTTGTAAGTGGGAATACAAATGAAGTAGCTTGGAGTGAAATAAATGCTGGGCTGTGCAGTATCTACGTGTTACTCCAGCCAGCTAGCTGCAGAGTTATAGGGGAAGCTGACACTTTCTGTGTTCATTAAACTTGGGTTCAGCAGCTTGCATCCGACACAGGTTACTGCATGGTATACCTTAAGATGCCGCACATAACTGAACCTATGAATATTTCACATGCTACATTTGTCAAGTCAACCCAATCCAGTGCTACCACAGAACAAATATGACACCACTAATCATATTCTTGAGGACCAATGAACGGAATGTTGCCTAGGGGTGCCACACAGAGCTAGCTAAATTCAAGTATTAGTATGCATGAGGGGAGAGATTGCCAGACTTCCAGCCGGAATTATACACATAGGCGTGCACAGCAGTAGAGGGTTGGGGGGGAGAAGCATGTACAAAATTTATGATGTGCGGCACCACCACTCAGAGTAGAAGCTGAACGTCCGCTTTACGATGGGACTGAGTGGGTTGTTGGTCGTTCGACGGAATCGGTGGACTCCTGGGCTGTTGTTCCTTCGACTGAATCAATGGACTCCTGGGCTGCTGCTCCTTCGACTGGATGAGTGGACTTCTCTCTTATCTTGAGTTACAAAGAATGTCTGATCTACGTACCTAGCTAGCTAGCTGTGGCCGTGTAGATAATAGCATGGCGCCCGCCCCGCGACCAGGCCAGACGGGCGGTTTGGGGGGGGCGTACGCCCCCCTGCGCCCCCCCCCCGTGGTACCGGCACTGATTATACACGCCTTTAATGAGATTCATTGTTCTCATTTGGGACATTAACAACATTCAGCGGCTTGCATCCGACACAGGTTACTGCATGGTATACCTTAATGTCCCTATTATCTGTGGCTATGCACATTTGGGACATTAACAACATTCAGTGGCTTGCATCCGACACAGGTTACTGCATGGTATACCTTAATGTCCCGTCATGTGTAGCATTGAGTAAAGAAGTAAACAAAGAGAAATGGTATTCAGCTCATATTTACAAGTAAACAGCATTGACATCAGGAAGTGAAGTGAGTGCTACAGTGTAAGCATCTGCCAAATCATCTTGGGGAAAGCATGGTTGCAGAAGTGCTCCAAACTGTGACAGTAAACAGCAATAATATCATGTATGTATCCTGAGCCTCGATCCCTGTGCTGTTAAGCAGTATGTGCACTTTAAACCCTCTGAAGTCTGAAATAACACTTCTGTGACATTAGTAACTTTCCTCCTAGGGGATGTTAGGTTCTCACTCAATGGTACAACATACCAGAACAACAGTGTCGTGACTCTGGAGGACATTAGTGAAGGTGATGATGCCCTGCTCTGCAGAACTGACCTACGCAATTGTTGCCAAACTACTCAAAATGGGTCGCGTGCTTTGGGGAACTGGTTCTTTCCCAATGGAAATCGTGTTCCTAGTGACACTACAGCTAATGGTACACAGTGGGATGTTTACAGAAACAGAGGTACTAGTGTGGTACGATTGAACCGCAGAAGAGAAGGAGAGGAGGGGATCTACCGCTGTGAGATACCTGATACCCTGAATGTTACCCAGACCATATACATCGGAGTGTACACAGCAAGTACTGGTGAGCCATAAGTAACAAATTAATATGACCTCTATGCATGCATTACAGTAGACCAAACAATTGCAATATGGGTGAATCAAACTTGCTAATCACTAGCCTCGTTCCCAGGCATCACTAGCCTCGTTCCCAGGCACCAAGAGGAGGAGGAGAAAGGGAGGAGTAGGTTAGTTCGTTATGGTTTGACATGCATGTACAGTGAGCAGCAACATCATACAATCGATCATGTGACACTTAAGTACCCTCCCACCAATGAATACATGCTTAAATCAGTGATAGTTAAGCACATGTGTGAATGGCTGAAACCAGGCCCTTTCTCCTCCTCCTCTTCGGGACTGGGAACGAGGCTAGCTGATCACATAACATAGACGTTCTCAATCTCAGTGGTTTGCTGAACACATAGTCCCTCCAGACCCACACTCTTCACTCAATGTAGGAATAAATGCTAATTTGGCTAGCTATACTGTCGATTGCACACAATTCCACGTGTAGATAGATTTGTGGTCCAAGCAGACCAATTGTCCATCTAAACCTATCAATTTTCATGACAGTCCATGTCTATATTTCTATATTTTTCAACATCAAGGATGCTATCATTAAGTTTGCATGTTGCATCTTGTCCTTGTTTGCATGCAGGTGCCCCCAATGTCACTGAGCTTACATTTGACAGAGAGTCCAGGACCCTCAACTGCAACTCCATTGGTGGACCTGCTACCACTGTCACCTGGACAAAGGATGGGGCTGTGATCACTCCCAATACAACCCACCAGCAGACACAGATGATAGTAGATACTGTTGAAGGCATTTACCAGAACACACTCACCATTGCTCAGTCAGTGACTGGACGTGACCTTTATGGTTTATACAGCTGTATGGTGGAGAATTCCAGAGGAAGTTCTAACCGGACGATATATTTCTATGGTAAGCATAACGTAACAATGAGTCCTTGCCAATAACACCTACAGTAGCTATACACTGCACAAAAGATAATCTGTAGCCTTGACTTTTGATAGATTGCTAGCTCTGACTAGCCTCATTCCCAAGCTTCCCCACCAGGAATCTGGGAATGAGATTAAGCTATGTATGGCACTTCCAGACAACTAGTCCTGGTCCTCTTATTTGGGTGCCTATCAGTGCTAGCCTCGCTTCCAGGCCACTCCCAGATTCATGGCTGTGTTCAGTTTGCATCCTTTGGTTTGCTTGATAACCATGATAACCATGAAAACCAGTTAGATTTCAGTTTGCATCGTTTGTTTTGCTTGATAACCATGATAACCATGAAAACCAGTTATTGCAGCATCTTAAAAATCCTGCTTCCCCCTATATTGAGCCACAAGTGAATCTGGGAGTGGCCTGGAATGAGGCTATGTCAGTGCTACGGACTATCATGTCTTTTCACAGTTACGACAGTCTCCAGTAATGCTCTACCACACACAGCCTACCAATAATCATCTTCACCAGACCCTCCCTCTTCCATAACAGTCTGCCAATATTCATACCCTGTAACCTGCCATATTTGTATTCATCAGATCCTCCTCCCCTCTCACTTTGTTGTAAACACAAATGGCTTGAGCTAATGGAAAGTACACCCTAGAAATATTATTATCGATGAAGCTTGTATTGTCAAAGTCGCCCTCCATCGACTGTCTGTCAATGTTGCAAATTATGTCAATTTGTTTCAGTGGCGTAGCCAGGACATCGTCGATGCTAGGGCACAGCATGGGCACACTATGTTAATTTGTACGAAATTTTTGGACTTTTACTGTTTTACAGCCTCCCAGGTCGGTTCTGAGGCCATATGCTAGCCTCGTTCCCAGGCCCTGCGCGCGCGTTCGTCGCTTGCAGTACGAAATTCGCGCAGAGGGCCTGGGCTCGTTCATCACGTGATGCGTGCCGCAGGCGTCATTTTACGTCACATCAGATATAGCAAAATCGCTGTGTTGCAGAGATAACCACAAATGGAGTTGGAAGAACCTGGAACAGGTCACGCGCGTACGATAGACGACAATAGTCAACTCGAGCTGAAGAAGACGAGGAGCCGAAATCCAGGTTCGACCTAGTAACACGATGTGGCCAAGGTATCTGAACGAGGGGTCCGTCACGGCGCGGTTCGGCGTACGAGATTTCGAAATCCAGTGGATTTCAGGTGGATTTCTGGATTTCAGTTTGGATTTCTGGATTTCTGGATTTCAAAGTGGATTTCTGGATTTCAAAGTGGATTTCTGGATTTCAAAGTGGATTTCTGGATTTCAAAGTGGATTTCTGGATTTCAAGCGGATTTCTGGATTTCGCTATTTCTGAAGATACAGCTAAAATATACCATTCCTCTCAGCTTATATGCTAACAGAATACAATGTCACACTGAGGCAGTTCACCGCTACATAGCGCATAGGCAGCGTGTTCGTTGATTGTCATACTTATACATACGCATACTGCGTGTTCGTTGATTTTCATACATATTCATACGCATACTACATATTCATACCGTACTGCATGTTCGTCATACATAATACATCTGACAATTGCAATTACATCACCTTGGAAGAATGACCTTTGTACCCGACCGCGAAGATCGGCCGGGTACAAAGGTCATTCATTGTGGTGCACGTCCTTGTAGTGTAATTAATGTAAAGTATACGGATATTTGCGGAGTATTTTAATAGAATCCTGAATTGGATTTCCGGATTTTAGAGTGGATTTCCAGATTTCAGTGGATTTCTGGATTTCAGAGTGGATTTCTGGATTTCATAGTGGATTTCTGGATTTCAGATTGGATTTCTGGATTTCATAGTGGATTTCTGGATTTCTGGATTTCACAGTGGATTTCTGGATTTCAGTTTGGATTTCTGCCGACGGTGTACGAGATTTCTTTCGTGACGGACCCCTCGTATCTGAATATAGACGTCTACTATCCAGCTAAGCATGGCAGCTTGTGCTCTTGCGCTGCCGAGACTTTTAACACTTAGGTAAGTTCGCACGTGAACCATTACTGTGATCTCGGGGGGCCTCTTTCAACGGTAAACAAGGCGCTAGCTCATCTATGACATCATTGATTCTAGTAGAAGGTTCGTGACGTAAGCTGCGGCACGCATCACGTGATGAACGAGCCCAGGCCCTCTGCGCGAATTTCGTACTGCAAGCGACGAACGCGCAGGGCCTGGGAACGAGGCTAGCCATATGCAGTGTACGTCACTTATACGGCAAACTTGCGCGCGTATGGTGAGCGTATACGGGACTCGTAACTCTGTGGATATACATACCGATACAGCGCCGTTCGATTTCAAGATGGTTTAGCGCCTGATTCGCGATCGACAAAACGATACTATCAGCACCGATAATTCGCATGCATACTTACACTGGTAGGGCATGGCCTCTAGTAGGGCTCCCAACGAAAAAATCGAAAGTGCTCCGATTTCAAATTTGTTGTACTAGAACTAACTATCTATCTGAGATATATAAAAACAGGACTATAAAAGCTGGTGCTGCAAAGCTATTTTCTGTCAATTCGTCTTGGACTTGAAAGGGTTAAGTGTCAAAAATTGGACGCAATTCGGTTCAAGTGACTTTTGAAACTTCGCTACGAAACTAGCGGTACTGATGGATTTCACTTGATGTATCTTGTGCAAAAATGCCTGGACCACTCAAGTTTATAGCTGTTAAGAGACTATATTAGCTGTTATTTAATGTTGCAATACATTCCTCCCATAGAAGAATAATTGATGGTTTGAAGTGACTTTTGACAAGTAAATTTAGCAAGCACCAGTGCAATTGATTATTTACCATTGGTAGAGTATTAAAATAGCTGGACCACTTGCGTGGATATCTGTTAAAGGTATGTTCATATATAACCCCCCATATAAAATCAAAATCCTATAATGGCCATATTTTGGCACATAACCTTCTGTTTGCTTTATTTATTTTCGGAAGAACGAAAGTCATAGAAATTATTGTAACTGTAGTTCACAAACAAGGTCACTTGGTTCTTGGATTTCAGCATACTTGAGTCAAGTTTGTTCGTTCTTGGATTGTTTGTTGGGACCCCTAACTCTAGTAGTCTCGCAAGCCAGACCCAACCAACCCCAGCGCGGATCGCATTCAGTATCACGCGGGTGACTTTCGGTAGGTTTCCGTGTGCTACGTCGCGATTGGCGCATAGACAATCTGATTGGCTACGGTCACATAACTTTGAGCTAATCTCGACGTGTGAAACCGCTGAATCGGAAGAGCGTAGTGGCGAAGTTCGTTACCCACGCTAGCGCTCATAGCACCTACTTAATTAATGGCTTTATCGAATATTAACCTTGTGACTTTCTGCGTTAATGCATTCCACTTGCACACGGAAACCTACCGAGAGTCACCAGACCCTTCCTTCCCCGTGCGTGATACTGAATGCGATCCGCGCTGGGGTTGGTTGGGTCTGGCTTGCGAGACTAGGCCTCTAGTTGCTAGGGCACGTGCCCCAGTGTGCCCCAGCCTGGCTACGCCACTGATTTGTTTCATGGTGCTGTTTGTCTAGTTTTGTGTTTGCAACAGTCTAGTGTTCAATCTGGCAAGTGAACATTTGCACATGCATGTACACTGTCACACTAGTGTTTATCATAGTCATAGTGCCGTGATGTTCAAGCTGTGTGCGCAGCTTTAGATTCAATATAGCCCCCACAGATCCAGAACTTGAGTAACTACTTTGGTTTCAATTTGGCATATACAACACTAGTGGTGCAGTGTTTGAGCTGTAAAGACGGTAGAAAACAAATTCACAATTGTGCATGTGTGTTCATCTTGACAAAGCGTCAACTGTGTTGGCAGTGGCACACATTCTGACTTTACTTCTGTGACATTGGCGTTTCTTTCTTCCCTATTGCAGGAGATGTCTGGTTCTCACTCAATGGCACAACATACCAGAACAACAGTGTCGTGACCCTGGAGGAGATTGGTGAAGGTGATGATGCCCTGCTCTGCAGAACTGATATAACTGATTGTTGCCGACCGCCTTATAGTGATTTCTCAGGGAACTGGTTCTTTCCCAATGGAACTCGAGTTGTCAGCTCGGATGACCAGTGGGACTTCCACAGAACCAGAGGTCAGAGTGTGGTACGTCTGCTCCGGAGGAGAGGTGGAGCAGATGGGATCTACCGCTGTGAGATACCTGTACCTCAATCAGATGCAGAAAATGTGACTCAGACCATATTCATCGGAGTGTACACAGCAAACACTGGTAAGCCACCACTAATAAATAAGCCTAGAAAAGTCAACCTGTAATTATTGAAAAATGAGATCTCAGTGTTAACTTGAATGCATAGTAGCTCCACAATCAAATTCACAATTTTTGTGGGTGAGTGCATTATTATTTTTTAAAAAACCTGTCTTTCCGTGAAAAATTGGGGGGGGGGGGGGGGGGGGGGGGGGAACAATACAATGCCAGTTTGGCTATGCTAAACTCAGGTATGATATACTGGTGGTATTGAAAGGCGTTTGTCTTGTGTGTGGAATGCACTTATTATGCAATGACAGCTTTGTGTGTATACTGCAGACCAATTGTCCATCTAAACCTATCAATTTTCATGACAGACCATGTCTATATTTCTATATTTTTCAACATCAAGGATGCTATCATTAAGTTTGCATGTTGCGTCTTGTCCTTGTTTGCATGCAGGTGCCCCCAATGTCTCTGAGCTTACATTTGACAGAGAGTCCAGGACCCTCAACTGCACCTCCACTGGTGGACCTGCTACCACTGTCACCTGGACAAAGGATGGAGCTGTGATCACTCCCAGTACAACCCACCAGCAGACACAGATGATAGTAGATACTGTTGAAGGCATTTACCAGAACTCACTCACCATTGCTCAGTCAGTGACTGGAGACAATCTTTATGGCTTATACAGCTGTATGGTGGAGAATTCCAGAGGAAGTTCTAACCGGACGATATATTTCTATGGTAAGCAGATCAATATATTTCTTTGGTAAGCATTATACAACATGAGGCCTTGCCAGTATAATCTACAGCATTGTATACTTCTGTAGCTGTAGATGTTCATATCTATCACTCGCCTATGGAGTTTACATACGCTGTTGTTTGATCATATAGTTTAAACTCTCCTGACAACACTGAAATAAGGCTAAGAGTGTATGTGCACAATTTTTTTGTTATGTTCTGTAGCATACTATTTTACAAATACTCACTTTTAGTGTCACATACACACACACATGCACACACACACACACTGTCACACACACAACACACACACACACACCACACACACACACTGTCACACACACACACACACACGCATGTGCAAAAACACATGCACACATGCAGACTCCACATGCCCAGTTTGCATTTCATCCATCAGTATCCCCGAGTGTACAGCCACCACATCTCCCAGTTCCCCTGGAACAGATGATGTGATGTCCCCTC
Organism: Agelas oroides; assembly: GCA_949130485.1. NCBI lineage: Eukaryota > Metazoa > Porifera > Demospongiae > Agelasida > Agelasidae > Agelas > Agelas oroides. The sequence goes on along the minus strand of OX422194.1, from coordinate 8,815,574 downwards.
AACTCATCCCATCTCCCAGCCCTCAGGCTACATCATCTCCCATCCCTCAAGTCACCTCATCTCCCAGTTCCCCTGGAACAGATTCCACTACTGCACCACCCACCTGTTCCTGCAGTATAGAAGCTACCGTTATTACTGGAGTAGTAGCTGGCATTAGTGGTATTGCCATAACCCTTACAGTGGTTGTGATTGTAGCAGTGGTTAAAAGACGGAGAACATCATACAAACTGAAGGATCTGAATATGAGGTAATTCCATAGCTCTGACATGGTCTTGTTCCACTACCTATTTAACTAAAGCTAGTAAAGAGAAAGCATGCTTTCTCATTTTGAATTGCAACATGCAACACAAGCTCCTTCTCAAGCTAGAATTGTGTGAAGAATAGTCTGGAAATGCATGAGAGTGTAAAAAGCAGTTTGGGAATGAGACCAAACACTATCTGCAGTGGGGGTGCAGTCTAGGCTGGTACTGTGATGAAATGTATACTGATCTCACGGCTGATCTGACAAAATCTTATCTCTTGACCCACAGATCTCACAACCCAGTTTTTGCTAACATAACTGCCATTGGAATGACAGATTGTCCAGCATACGGAAAGACCGCTCAGCACCAGCACCAGCAGGATGATTATGAGTACTTATCAATACGTCAGTCAGCTTCTCATCAAGACGAAGGTCATTCTCTGAACGATTCTCAGAATGCTTATGAAAATTGATTTTTTTTATTTCTTTTTTGCTGAATCTGAAAATACCTACCTTATATCATGGTAACAAAACCAATGGCCATGTCTCTACTACCAACACATATTACAATAATATGCATTATTGTATTGTATGCTAAACATAGAGATATAATTATTACTATTCATTTCTTGCTAATATGGTAGGAATGCACAGTACGCAAAGGCTGTTTGTTACGTCATTCAAAGCACTGTGAATGACTAGCCTCGTTCCCAGGAGCGCCTGGGAACGAGGCTATGTGAATGACAGAGAGAGGCTCATTGCCTTATTTGGACTTAGCTAGTTCTTCGGTGATGTTAGTGCAGGAAAGACTTCGTCTTCGCCGCTTGGGAATAGCTGATAGACAATAACAAAACGACTGAACGACACTGGTAACACTGAGCCGGCTCTTACATAGCTATCCCAGTACACCTGCTAGTACACTTTATGATCCCTACAGGTTTTCACTGTAGCTTCTTGTGTTGCCGAGGTTAGCTAACACAAAGTTGTTCCGCAGACTATTCCGTATAGGGCCTACTATCAGCGTTTCCCATCCCTCAACTCACATCATGCATCTCCCAGCCCTCAACTCACATCATCTCCCAGCCCTCATCTCATCCTATCTCCCAGCCCTCAACTCCCAGCCCTCAACTCACCTCATCTCCCAGCCCTCAACTCACATCATCTCCCAGCCCTCAACTCACATCATCTCCCATCCCTCAACTCACATCATCTCCCATCCCTCAACTCACATCATCTCCCAGCCCTCAACTCACCTCATCTCCCAGCCCTCAACTCACCTCATCTCCCAGCCCTCAACTCACATCATCTCCCAGCCCTCAACTCACCTCGTCTCCCAGCCCTCAACTCACATCATCTCCCAGCCCTCATCTCCCAGCCCTCACTCACCTCATCTCCCAGCCCTCATCTCCCAGCCCTCAACTCACCTCATCTCCCAGCCCTCAACTCACCTCGTCTCTGAGCCCTCAACTCACATCATCTCCCAGCCCTCAACTCACCTCATCTCCCAGCCCTCAACTCACCTCGTCTCTGAGCCCTCAACTCACATCATCTCTGAGCCCTCAACTCACCTCATCTCCCAGCCCTCAACTCACCTCATCTCCCAGCCCTCATCTCCCATCCCTCATCTCATCCCATCTCCCAGCCCTCAACTCACATCATCTCCCAGCCTTCATCTCATCACATCTCCCAGCCCTCAACTCACATCATCTCCCATCCCTCAACTCACATCATCTCCCAGCCCTCAACTCACATCATCTCCCAGCCCTCAACTCACCTCATCTCCCAGCCCTCAACTCACCTCGTCTCTGAGCCCTCAACTCACCTCATCTCCCAGCCCTCAACTCACCTCATCTCCCAGCCCTCATCTCCCATCCCTCATCTCATCCCATCTCCCAGCCCTCAACTCACATCATCTCCCAGCCTTCATCTCATCACATCTCCCAGCCCTCAACTCACATCATCTCCCATCCCTCAACTCACATCATGCATCTCCCAGCCCTCAACTCTCCTCTACTTGGTTATTTAACTAAAGTTAGCAAAGAAAAAGCATGCTTTCCGCCATTTTGCATTGCAACATGCAACACAAGCTAGTATCCTTCAACCTTCTCAAACTACAGTTGTACAAAGAATAGTCTGGAAATGAATGAGATTGTGAAAGCCTGGTTGGGAATGAGACATAGCACTTGGCCGTCTTGGGAGTCTAGGCTGGTACCAGTACTGTGATGAAATGACTCATTGCTAATTCTGACAGTGTCTTACCGGAAACTCTTGATCCACAGATGTCACAACCCAGTGTTTGCTAACATAACTGCCATTGGAATGACAGATTGTCCAGCATACGGAAAGACCACTCAGCACTAGCAGGCTGCTTCTGATTATGTATCACCCCACTGCACACATCAGTCGAATCCTCATCAATATTGTCATTCTCGGAAAAATTCTTGAAGGGGTTCTTGTGATTTTACTGATTCTGAACAACGTACCTTACAACCATAACAGATCGAGCCAATGAAAATGTTCATCTGTGAGTATCTTTAGGAGTCTATGAACATTTTGGTCGAAGTGGCTAGAATGTTTCTACTACCAACGTTATACATCAGCATGTACATTACCTGTGCATTATTGTATTGTATGATGAAGATAGAGAACATGCATATTCATTTTGTGCTAATATGGTAGGCATGTTAATTAATATCGGCGTCTAATGAACTGTGAATCTAGCTACTTTCTGGCCTTAGCAGAGTGACAAACAAAGCAAAAAGTCGGCAGTCACCATGGGAATTGAACCCCAGGGCTCCTGACAACAAAAACAGCACTGTGCCTATCAGTATATTACAGGGCCGTAGACAAGTTTTTTAGTTTGGGGGTGCTAACTTTCACTACACATCATAAGCAGTTGTGTGCTGTGGCTATGTGCTATATCCTTCAAATACAAATGCCAAAAATTTGGGACACCCCCCAAGCACCCACTTGTCTACGGCCTTGTAATTATTACCAGCTTACCTGATAATAGTGTAACTACATATACATGCATTTAGTATGCATAATAATGCAGCTAGCTTGTAGGTACGCAGACTGAGCTCTGATTTTCACTTGTGCATACATCATTACATAACTGCACAGAATTTGTTGTGCCAGCTAGTGAGATGCACGTGTAACAAGAACATGTACAGAGGTTAAACACCTATGCTGCTCTGAGAGCTACAATGCTTTAGGGAATGTAGAACCCACTCACAACAGCATGTTTATGGCATAAATCTTTGGTCATAACAACATTGTAAGTGTTCATTCATGCAATTAAAATATTATAAACAGAGAGCAGATGTACAACTAAACAGAACAAGCAATGTTGAAGAGGCTGACATGCATTTTTTTCTATGCATAATGCAAAGACACAAGAATAGTGAAAGTTCACTAATGCCCATAAAAATAAACTATGAGGAGTGAATATAGTGCTTAAAAACAGAAAGAGATGGTGCAGAAGTAATAGCACTAGGTAAGGTGTTCCATAAGGCAGTTACATGTGGGAAAAAAGAATGCTGAAAATGATTGCATGAAAGAATGTGTATTGCGAAGTACATGCTGAGGTGAATGGGGTACAAGAGGTAGGTTAGGAGGTTAAGATTGAATTAGTAATGTCTCCAACGATAGAATAGGGAGGTGGTTATATCGATGTGTGACATTCGATATAATTATACATTCAGTGTGCCACTGTTGCTGTAAGCCATAAATAAAATTAGCATTAAATGCAGTGGCGTAGCCAGGACATCCCCGATGCTAGGGCACAGCATGGGCACACTATGTTTGTACGAACTTCTGCGCGAAGTGCAGAAACTTTTAGGGGGGTCTGGGGGCATCCTCCCCCCAAAAGTTTTGGAATTTTACAGCCTCCCAGGTCGGATGTGAGGCCATACCGTAGCGAAGTGTAAGTCACTTACGGCAAACTCGCGTATGATGAGCTGAGCGTATGAGACTCGTAATTCTGTGGGTATACGTAGCGATACTGCGCCGTTCGATTTCTAGACTGTTCAGCGCCCGATTCGCGATCAACAATGCTACTATCAGCGCAGACAATTCGCATACTTACCTGCACTGGTGGGGCACAGCCTCTAGTTGCTAGGGCACGTGCCCCAGTGTGCCCCAGCGTGGCTACGCCACTGATTAAATGATGCATAACTAACTCCGAGTATGCACCATGAAGAGAATGTAATTTTCGCATCCTACGAGACACAGCACTTTCCGCGCCAGTGAGCCCGGCAGACCATAGTTGCCATACACTACTCTAGTTTTAATATACTGTCTTGCATGCGAGTGATCGTTGGATAGCTACCTGCACCTGTTGTGTGTGAAGCGGCATGCATGATGCCCGCGTACGGACTTGTTTTCGTGTTGCTGTTCTGCTCGGCCTTGCGTTTTCGACCGACTATCGGTCAATCAGGTAAGTAATATCATCATGGCGGTCCAATGATCTTCTATAGATCTAGTCTAGCTAGCTACACTACAATTTAACATAAATAGCATGATTGTTAGCAAGTGCTGTTTGGCCAGTATAAGAGCACACTGAAAGTGTATGTGGTTTGCCCAGTAAGAATACAGGAGGCCTATTTACAGGTACCATTGAGATTTCGTTGTCAGGCGATCGAGGGTCACGCTGAGCCTCCAGGCGCAAACATTTAGTATTTCTTTCTTCGATCCCTGGTACAGGTGATGTCTGGTTCTCACTCAGAAATACAACCTACCAGAACAACAGTGTCGTTTCCCTGGAGGACATCAGTGAAGGTGATGATGCCCTGCTCTGCATAACTGACCAGCGTAATTGTTGCCGACCTGCTCAAATTGGTACGGATGTTGCCTATGGAAACTGGTTCTTTCCCAATGGAACTCGTGTTCCTAGTGATACTACACCTAATGGTACACAGTGGGACTTTTACAGAACCAGAGGTGCTAGTGTGGTACGATTGAACCGCAGAAGAGAAGGAGAGGATGGAATCTACCGCTGTGAGATACCTGATACTCTGAATATTACCCAGACAATATACATTGGAGTGTACACAGCAAGCACCGGTGAGTTACCACTAACAAATTCATAAGCTCCTGAATTGTTTTACTAGCAAATTTCTGATTTGTGGGCATGTCCTCTCTGAGCTTTTGCTGATCATAATATATGTCAGTGTAACTGCATGCTAGTGCATGGGAATCTTTACTTACTGTTATAGTAACTAGAGTTTTACTGCATTAAGCTAGGCTGTCCAACTAAAATATGAAAGTGTGCGCATTTATTCAAAACAGTGGTTTTCATAAGAGCCAACCAGGTAAGAAAGAAACTACAGACGGATCAAGTTCTCATGTCATTTTCTTTCGGAATTGGTGCACTTTTCCGGAAGTGGTAAGTTCCGAAAAATGGCACTTGACCAACAATTCAAGTTCACCGTAACTGGTAAAATTATTTCGTTCCCAGACCACTGACCACAGCGAACAAGACTACTGTAAACATGACAGTGAGTTATACATTAGGTCTGTGAGGGTAAGTTTTTTGGGGGATAACTAGGCCCATGGCTTGATATTGGTCACGTACCATTTTTCGGGACTTATCACTTCCGGAAAAGTGCATTGTTTCCGAAAAAAAATGACATGCGAACCCGATCCATCTGTAGTTTCTTTCTTACTTGGGTTGGCTCTTATGAAAAATACTGTTTTGGAATCAATGCGCACACTTTCATATTTCAGGTTGGATACCCTAATTAAGCTTTTGCTGAAAATGGCCCCCTCCAGATTTTCTTCTTATATGTTGGTCCACCCTAGCCTCGGTACGAGGCTCCTCCCCTGCAGAAGCCTGGGTACGAAGCTAGGTCCACCCCTCCAAACTTAAAATTAATGTATAGTGACGGTCAAGAATACATTTTGGCAATTCTTGTCCTCATTTGCATGCAGGTGCTCCCAACGTCACTGAGCTTACATTTGACAGAGAGTCCAGGACCCTCACCTGCACTTCCACTGGTGGACCTGCTACCGCTGTCACCTGGACAAAGGATGGAGCTGTGATCACTCCCAATACAACCCACCAGCAGACACAGATGATAGCAGATACTGTTGAAGGCAGTTACCAGAACACACTCACCATTGCTCAGTCAGTGACTGGAGACAATCTTTATGGCTTATACAGCTGTATGGTGGATAATTCCAGGGGAAGTTCTAACAGAACGACATATATCTATGGTAAGAGTTTTATAATTGGGCTCTTGTGGATGAACACAACAAAAAACGTGCACCACTGTGGTGGTAATCACAAGTATAAACAGCAACATATCAGCGAGTACCGGTATAAAAATCACCATTTTGCTCAGGAAACAGACCATACGTGGTTAAAACATTTAGAACATTCTTGGGGGAACAAGTCTGCCAACACTTGTGTATTTACATATTCAGCCTCATTCCTCAAAGCCGTAACATTGGAACCATAGAGCGCTAAACATTTGAGGATCCAAATTTTTCACGAATAGGGGTTATTGAAGGTTTCATTGAAATAATTTCGTGAATTCGCCATCTAAACCACGCACATGCCACACACATATTAATATACTATGGGTGTTTATACAAGCCATGTTCCAGGCCTTCCAATAGGCACGTCACAAAGTTGTTCGCTTGAACTCACAGCTGTAAGCAAAGGTATCTCTTTTCAACTTGGAAATTATTTGTAAAGACCCATGAAAATTTAGCGTTATGCAGTATTTCTTTCTTCCCTATTGCAGGTAATGTCTGGTTCTCACTCAATAGTACAACCTACCAGAACAACAGTGTCGTTACCCTGGAGGATATTGGTGAAGGTGATGATGCCCTGCTCTGCAGAACTGATATAACTGATTGTTGCCGACCTCCTCATGGTGATTTCTCAGGAAACTGGTTCTTTCCCAATGGAACTCGAGTTGTCAGCTCGGGTGACCAGTGGGACTTCCACAGAACCAGAGGTCGGAGTGTGTTACTTCTACACAGGAGGAGAGGTGGAGCAGATGGAATCTACCGCTGTGAGATACCTGTACCTCAATCAGATGCAGAAGATGTGACTCAGACCATATTCATTGGAGTGTACACAGCAAGCACTGGTAAGACACCACTAATAAATTCATGCAACCAGGAGATGATGTGCTTGATACCTCTATAAGTGGCAAAATGAGACATAATTCAAAAGATTGCACAATGAAATCTCTTGTGCTGCATGTATGAAAACACATCATCTGATGTGGCAGTTACATACAGTTTACCAATTCCTGTGTGTTGCATGCAGGTGCCCCCAACGTCACTGAGCTTGCATTTGACAGAGAGTCCAGGACCCTCAACTGCACCTCCACTGGTGGACCTGCTACCACCGTCACCTGGACAAAGGATGGAGCTGTGATCACTCCCAGTACAACCCACCAGCAGACACAGATGATAGTAGATGCTGTTGAAGGCAGTTACCAGAACACACTCACCATTGCTCAGTCAGTGACTGGAGACAATCTTTCTGGCTTATACAGCTGTATGGTGGAGAATTCCAGAGGAGGTTCTAACCGGACAGTACATGTCTATGGTAAGCATTATCATAAATTGATAATATTTTGTGCAGGCCCCCAAATTCTGTACTGATCATGTTGAGGGAGGACCCCGATGGAGAGTTGAGGAGAAAATCAAAGTCTTATTGCACGTCCCTCATGGTTCATTATGTGTGTAACTATCAGGGTGGGAGGGAGGGACAGAAATAAACCGTGGGAATCGTTCACCAGTGCATTTGAGAGTCTGAAAGACAGTTTTGCTTCCATGCAGAATGATTGAACCACTATCATACCAAGTTGATCACCTCAAGCTCAGTTGTAGTGCACTGACAGTTTCAATAACCATGATAAATCCTATTGTTGCCAGTTCTATCAGTGTGTAATAGCTGATCATGTGATAATAGTGCTTGTAAGGACTAGGACTTTAGTTTCCTATACACGCACTCTTGCTTAATTCATCAACTTTCATTACACACCCACACAACTCCTACAGCTCATCCAGAACAGCCTCAGAATGTCAGATCAGTTAACATCACCTCTCGTAGCATCCGTCTAGTGTGGGAGGAGCCCCACAATACTCCCATCACAGGGTACAGGATCATGTACCAGCAGCCAGCCTTCCTTGATGCAAGCAGTGGTGTGCAAGTTGTCAACAGTACAGTCGAGATGGCTGACATCACTGGACTCCACCCTGGTGTGACCTACAACTTTACTGTTGTGGCCTTCAACGAGATTGGCGACAGTGCCCCCAGTGACATAGTTTCAGTTACAACATTAGAAGAAGGTGCATTCATTAGTAGCCTTACTTTTTGTCATTGAGAGGGTTAGGTTTAAGGTTAAGGTCTAAGGCATGTATTTATTCCCTATGCAGAAGCAGGAGAAGTGCCCCCACCTCCACCAGTGGATGAGAGAGAGCTAACTCCCTTCTCAGCTGTAGTCAGGTGGAACCCCCCGGCTGATTCTAATGGTGTGATCCTCCACTATACTGTCAACTATGTAGCAGTATCCAATGCTTCATCACAAGACACGGGGCGTCGCAGGAGGCAGACCGATGGAGCCAGTGTTGAGTGTATTCTGGGAGGACAGGCGAATGTGAATCGTAACATGACTGTTGATGGAACACAGACTTCAGCCACACTGACAGGGCTTAGTGAGTATACATTATTATATGTGTCCAATTGACTGTTGTTCTCATGGATACATGTTCCATCTAGCTCCTGGCACTGTGTACAAGTTCAGGGTTCAGGCTGAAACTGCAGTCGGTGGGGGGCCATTTTCAAGTTCAAGAAATTTTACAACCTCTGAGAATGGTATACTAACTATTGCCTACAAAATGTAAAACTGGCTTTAAACATACATTTAATACATATATATGCCACCTCTAGTCCCAATGGAGCCTCGTGAACTAACTGTCATGTACCTCAACTCAACTGCACTTGAGCTCACCTGGCAGCACCCTCTCTGTGACTACGGCATTAGAAGAGGATACACTGTAAGTCTGCAGACCTTGACAAGTAGCATACAAAAATTTCTTTGTAATAAACTTTATCTTGTGCATATACCTTCTATGCAGATCACGCATGACCCTTTACCAGCTCCACTTGATCCCCCTGGAGAACAGGGCATGCCTGGAAGCCCATACAACCTAACTGCAGGGGACAGACGGCTTGTTATCACAGACCTGACTCCTAATACCAACTACAACATAACTGTTTGTGCATTCACAAGTGTAGGTTGTGGGCCTCTGTCCAGCAGAGTGAATCAAACAGATGAAGATGGTAAGAACCTCTTGAAGTTTGCTTTTGGTATTTTATATGACTGCATACACTTTCTGAACAGCTCCCCAGGCAGTCACCAATCTGGCAATCACCTCATCAAGAAACACAAACAATGACAATACTGTAACTGTTCTAATCACGTGGACCCCCCCATCTCTGCGCAACGGATCCTTCAACTACACGCTCACATACTCTGCTGGCCAGACACCACCGTACCCTCAGCAGAGAAAGCAGAGTGCAACACTAAGTCCAGTGATGGTTGATGGAAGTCAGCAAGAGTATGTAGTTCCAAGTGGACTGCCTTATGCTGACAACCAGGTGACAATATATGCCTTCAACATCAAACGTAGTCTGCCAGGCCCCAGTGAAATGACAACACACAGGTCTCTAGCAATTGGTGAGTTTGGCATCACACATGAATATACATAATAATAAATGTTCTTTTTCTCTGAATATCTACAGAACCTACTGCAGTGACTAACCTGATGGCAGTTGCTACCAGTAGCCAGTCCATCCAAGTGTCCTGGGATCTTCCACTCTATCCCAACGGACCTATATTGTACTATGACCTCTTCTACAGAGTATCAGATACCCCACAACAGCCTCCCAACATCATGAGTGATAGTAGCTATACAAAGATGATGGTCATGAATGCTACTAACTTTGAAATCACTGGTTTAACACCGTATACAAACTATACCATTCAAGTTCGTGCTATTGGCGAGGGAGGCCTCCTTGGAGTACTTCAGCGTACTAACATTACTACCCAGGATATAGTCACAGCCACTGCTCCAACTGAAGGACCAACTATAGCCAATACAACATCACTTTTTCAGCTCCTCTTCACTGGTGACTTTAGCTGTGTGGAGTGGGTGGTAAGTTCTTACTGCGATTATTTTCTAGCATTAGGCTTAACAATCGTGTCATCAATCACCTCTTGTAGAGAAATAGGATAGAGGAAAAGAGAAATCGTATCATCACTGCCGTGGTGGAAAATACTGAACAGTTCTGCCACTGTGGGTTTACAGCAGGACACATTGACCATACTGTCAGTGGGTTTCAATGCTCTGAAAACCAGCGCAACCAAGTCGTCTTTCGCTCCAAGTTGTATGGCACTGTGACCACAAATGCATCCACACTAACAAACTATATCCAACGGTGGGCATCCAGTGGTACCTCGATTGCTGTATTGGGGCTGATTCTGGACATAGACCCCACATGCCCAGTTCACATTTCATCTTTCAGTGATCCTGAGTGTGCAGTCACCACGTCCCCCAGCTCTCCTGGAACAGATATGCTACCAATTATTGCTGGAGCGGTTGCAGGTGTTGTTATAGCTATAGTCATAGCTATCACATTGATTGTGATTGTTGTGGTTATTAAAAAGAGGAGGAAATCATCATATGGGCTGAGAAACCTAAATATAGGGTAAGTACTTTTATTTTTCTTTTCCATGCATTTGACGATATGCACTCAACAAATAGGCTGTTCCACTATTTCATTGTAGTGTCTATACAATATGTATTAGATACACCACAGATATACTCCACTAGACAGTTTACCTGAGGCATAGCAAAGTGTAAACAACCTAGCAGAGTATAATGACCAATTTATACCACATTGAGACAGTAAACTAAAACTCAGTTTGGTGTAAACATTTCTGTACAAAGTATGTGTAAACTACAATTTCTACATAATAGTTATAGACACACCAGGGATTTAGAAACCTGAGATCCCTGTGGCACCCCGAGCGCACCAAGGGTGCTACATGTATTTGTTATCAATATGATTACTATGATTGAAGTTACAGTGAATTGTAAAGCTAATTTTGTGCCCACAGAGTGTAGAGACCATGCGTGGATCTATGTAATTAGACACCAATTACTAAATGAAAGGAATATGTGACCTGTTATATTCCTCTATTGAAATGCTTAGTGATGTAATGTGGTATAGTTAAATCACTAGTTATAGGATATGCCCACTGCTAATTTAATTATTATGTCTTCACGTTTGATTCACAGAGGTGACAGCCTGTCATTTACTGCAACAAATGAGTATGCCATTAAAACATTGAATTGTCCTGCATACGAAGATTGTGACCTACAAGCTACATACAAAGATTGTGACCTACAAGCTGCAAGTGAGGATCATACTTATGAATGCATACTATTCCATCCTGAAGATAATTCCCAAATGGATTCTAATGACCCTTATGTCATTGATTAGTCCTGTTTTTCTGATTTTGAACGGGCCCCATTCCTACATCACAACAGAGCCAATAACTTTTTATAGAAAAAGTATTTTTGTACCAGTGTATGTATTGTACATTAGTATCAGATGTGCGAATGCCAGATTTGACTATGCAGCATAATAATTATTGACAGTAGGTAGAACTTGTTTGTACATTGTTTCACATGTGCTGAAAGTTTTATTCCTGTGCAGTAATTTGAAAAATTACCTACCATGCTACGGTAACTGAATACCAAAACACTCGGCTACTCCCAAACCAGTTCCAGAGCAAAAGTCAAATGAGCCAGATACGCAGATAGCTAACACAGATGGTGCGTAACTAACTGCATGGTGGATATATGAAGTAAAGTTCGTTTGAGTATTTCATCAAAAGATTACTTAACAACAGCCAAGTGTCTCCTAAGTATACTGTATAAATATGACACTTAGTCACTTGCAAAGTTCAAAGAAACTGGATTAACCACTCATGGATTGCATTGTTACTTAGTATCGGAACATGTCTGTGGCCATGTCATGAAGGTAACGCACATGTATTACACCGCTAGATGGTATAATTATCATATTTGCATGGAATGCGCAGAGCAATGCGCGCGCACTTTACGCGGGCACCTTAATTAGGTTACATGAAAACTTACAAATGGCATTACCGTAGCAACATAAACTAATTTCGCTCCGCAAGTGGCTCATAATCAAGCAGCGCAGCCGTCCTTGGCCGTCTGTGTTCGTGGAGTTCAAGATGTTCAAGTACTCAGCTTGTTTCGTGTTGCTGCTCTGCCTAGCTTTGCGTTTGCAACTGGCTAGAGGTAAGCAACGGGACGCAATTTTGAATATGCTGCATGCCGATCCATAATAATGTATTATAAATTTGCACATGTAGTATCTATGAAGCGACACACAAATAATTCCCAGCCATCTTCAGGAAAAATTGTATGTCGCTGCAGGCGCAATCACTATTGGCGCGCCTGAGGCTACACCTACGAGGCTATTGCTAGTATGCTATATAGTGTGCAATGTATTTGCTAATTTTGTGCACGAGACATTTGGACATCTGTATAATTTTATTCACAAATTCAAACCACTGGACACCTGTATAATTTTATGCACAATTTCAAACATTTAGTGGCTTCAACTTTTGCACTGTTTATATTTTGGTTTTATGATTTAGCGATCTATTTGACCGCGGGAATCCGAGCCCTTACACTAATTAACTTACTGTAATTGATGTGGTGAGCAACCACACGAAGCCAATAAGGACCAATAGGTCGCCAAAAAACCCAGGAGGTTAGATTCCCAAAACACCTGTATACTTACAAGTGCATGATACAAGTCCTCTTTTTGAGGAAACCATGAAATGTAGACTGTCAGTCTCTGTAGCCTATGAAGTCATTGATTGACCATGCAGGTAAACCACAAGTTTACTCCAACTGTTGACAACCTACCTGCAAAGGGCAGTAGCATATGCAACTCAGTGAATTAATGATATACTGGTCGAAATGCATTCTGTGCAGTGCATGAATGATTCTCTAGGCCCCCCCTTTTAAGGTGGCACGGTACCCTGTATTTTCAAGGTCAACAAACCTGGAATCCAAGTTGATAGTCTTCTTTTTCTTGTTAAAATTTTAGCGCACAGTCCGTTTTGGGAGTCTCAAACCGTTCACGGTCCGTAAAATTGGGGATTTTCCCCATTTCCTGTCGGCATTGCCATCCAATAATCAGTTTATAATTAAGTTAGTTAAGATGTGGCCTGGCGGCACCCTTCATGTGGTGCTCGGAACTTTGAAGATAAGCTTAGATCGACTTAAAAAAAAAAAAAAAAAAAAAAAAAAAAAAGAGAAGGAGTTTAGTAGAGTGCTGTAGTGTCAGTAGCTGTGAGTAGTGCGTGATGCCTGCTTGTGAAAGCAAGCTTGTGTCTAGAAGCAGCAGAAAGGCCACAGTGGCCAAGACTGTATTTGTTGAGTAGGCCCAGGTCTCGCGGCCGTATGCCTAGTCTAGTTGGTGACCGTGGCCAGGTGCTTCGAGTGCTGGGCTGGGCTTTAACTAGAATACGCAATTTATCGTTTGTGCTACAGTCTGACAGACAAGGGAGCTGAACGGTGGCTGTGTGTGGAACAGAGCCGTGAGTTGTTTAGCGACATAAGGGGGAGAGGTGGGGCTAGTAATGCTTGCTTCCACTCGTGAATGAGCCCCTCCCGTAGACAAGCTGTGAATTTTTCGAAATGTGCATTCATTTTGGTGCAGTCAAAGTTGTCCATTCCAAGAGTAGTGACAAACATGAGTCTAGCCTGACTTTGAGAGTAGCTTTGAACAAAAGCTGGCATAGATTGATTTGAGATACATTGGTGGTTGGGACGCTACCTACAGTGAGCGTGTAGATGCGTCCATCGAGTGGCAATTTTGGGTTCATGAATATATTAATGAGCTACTAAAACCCTTTTTAAAATTAGGCAAAGCAAGATTGCCCTAAACCAAACCCTAACCCTGAAACTAGGAGTAACCCTGGTCCTGACTGTAACCCAAGTTTATGTTTTCGTTAACCTCCGCCGAGGGACGACCGTGCCACCTTAACAGACAGATAATTATGGTTCATCGATTGTTTGTGAAAGTTTTAGGTAGGGATAAACCCTGTCAGTGCCTTATGACTTCAGTAACTATTACCCCATTGGCATTTTGTGCTTGGAAGTAGTTCTTACGTGTGTTCAGCTTTTATTCAGCTTGAATAACATACACATTTGTCTGCAAACATCCTACATGCATGTATGAGAAAATGTATAGATGAACAATGGTATGCAGTGCAAAACCATAATTCTTGGTTGAGTACCAGTATCTCTATTGAAGCAGATCGGTAAAAAGTGGAACACCAAAGGAGCTGCGTACTACCCTACTCGTGCACTGGTTAGAACCCAAGAAACGTCAATAATACTAGCCCATAAGACCACTTCCTCCACTGTAACTGCCAACTGTTTACTAGCTGTGGTTTCTGCCTATAAAATTGTGGCATGAGTTAATCGAACAACTGCTTCCTGGCAGAAAATGCATTTTACTCCAGGGCTAGTACCCACAGCTATTGCATGATTATGCTCAAAATTGATTGGTCATAATGCATGCCTCCTTATGGTAGTCTCATCCTCAGACCAACATTTTTTGCATGCACCCTGTGGCCTTGTCATAAAAACAGAGTCTGGACACTTTCACTGGGAAAACTGGGGCCTAATTATGAAACATAAACATATCAGCATGTTGTTGGACCAATCAGATTGCTTGAGGTTTATGTCTCACAGATAGTCAGCTTGCGGATTTACTGATGGTACAGTTAACACCTACAATTATTAACCACTCATGTCAACTGGCCCCATTTTTCTAGTGAACCCTATTTTTGACAGAGCCTCAGGGTCGAGCGCTGGTAGAGTGTAGAATTGGAGTAAAATTTCGTCCCACAAACTATCCTGGAGAGGGATTGCTGATTTCATGGGTATGTTTACTGAGAGGTTATAACTCCACACTGGTCACTTTCTCTCTTGTGTCTACAGCGTAGGGTGTAGCTGGGCATAAATGTTGTAACCACTGTGTTTGGAAGACAACAGACGCACATGAAACACAATAATTTCACAGCACATGATGTACAACAGCATTTTTGGGTACTGTCACACTGACCTGAACGTTTGTACAGTGGTGTTGTTGGTGGTGATCAAAGTCAAGGTTCAATGAGTAACAACAGCACTGGGGAAGGTTACAGTAACATAGCCCTGTACCCAGGTCTTCAACATGCAGTGTCTGTAATGGTCCACGGCTGCTTCTACAAGTGCTCAAGAACAATATCACATGTATGGTATGAAGAAATGTATACATGAACAATGGTATGCAGTGCACATCCATAATTCTTGGTTGAGTACCAGTATCTCTATTCAAGCAAAAAAGTGGAACACCAAACCAGCTGTGTGCTACCCTACTTGTGCACTGGTTAGAACCCAAGAAACGTCAATAATACTAGCCCATAAGACCACTTCCTCCACTGTAACTGCCAACTGTTTACTAGCTGTGGTTTCTGCCTATAAAATTGTGGCATGTTACGTGAGTGATTTAAGTCAAACTACTTCCGTACACTTTCGTAGAAATGCATTTTACTCCAGGGTTTGTACCCGCAACTTTTTCATGATTATGCAAAAGTTTGTAGCTTGCCATAAATGCTGACAAAATGTAACCAGACACACATAAGCACAATAAGTTCACAGCACGTGATGTAAAACAGCGTTTTTGAGTACTGTCTCACTGACCTGGACATTTGCATGTACAGGAAGGTTACAATAACATAGCCCTATACCCAGGTCTTCAACATCAGTATCTGTAATGGTCCATGGCTGCTGTAACAATGAGTCAAGAACACAATATGTGCATGTACATCTTTAGCCTCTTTCAGTGGCTTCTCAGTTGGCTTCTGCATAAATGAAGAGAAGGTTATCTGTTACCAACTTGAGCTCAGAAAATAACTTGCCGATGTTTTGACTGAATGCTCCAGTCCTCATCAGGGTGAAAGCGTAACAGATAATCTCTTCATCTTTACAAGTTAGCCTCATTTTAAGGTCAATCACTGTTGTCAGTGGTACACATTACAACACTTCTGGTATTTCTTGATGCAGGTGATGTCTGGTTCTCACTCAGAAAGATAACCTACCAGAACAACAGTATTGTTACCCTGAAGGACATTGGTGAAGGTAATGATGCTCTGCTCTGCAGAACTGACCAACGCAATTGTTGCCGACCTCCTCATACTGGTGAAGTGGGTTCTACCATTGGAAACTGGTTCTTTCCCAATGGAACTCGGGTTCCTAGTGAAATTCGGGTTCCCAGCGTGGGTAAACAGTGGGACTTCTACAGAACCAGAGGTTGGAGTGTGGTACGATTGAACCGCAGAAGAGGAGGAGAGGAAGGAATCTACCGCTGTGAGATACCAGATACAGCAAATGTTATTCAGAGCATATACATTGGAGTGTACACAGCAAGCACTGGTGAGCCATCTCTCTACGATTAGTGTGGCCGCTATGCAAGTAGACCTACTTTGTTTTTTTTAGTTTACTGACCATAATGTCAGGTGATACTACCAGTTCATGGCTCTATTGTGTCAATGCTATAGTAGCTATATACCGTATAGTGGGAAATTTTCGCTGGTGCAAAATGTCGCGAAACTGCATCAAGACTCTTCAGAAGAAATCTTCTCAGTTTTTATTTTCACGGAATGAATGCTTGGCACTCTGACCACATGATGGCTACGCTGCACATCCGAACAGAAGAAATGACACTCAACGACGAAGCGAAGAAGCAACCTTGTGCAACAACAGCCTAGTCTTCCTTTTGTGTGGAGGCCTCGCAATTACGAAAGTATCAGGAACTGCTGTCGTGGGCCTTTTTGAACAGAAGGATTCTGCACTGCTGATCTCGACTTTGACAACTTCAGAGCGTCTCTTACAGGTTTGTTGGCATTATGTGTAGTAGCAGGCTGATCTCCTCTACAGTGACTATTTAGAGGGCAGATAGAGAACCATCTCGGTTCACACGGGTACTAGTTTGTATCGACGTACGCACATAATGATGTCACCAATTTCCACCTTAGTTCATTTTTCTGCAGTTTATACTTTCATGGAAGCAGGTCTGTCCATGAAAACCGTGAAAATTTGCACCCAGTGAAAATTTCCCACTATACGGTACCTGTACACATACATTTTTGCTGCAGGAGAAGGCTGTTATATATAGAATAGAAAAATGGCTTTCAAAGTTACTACTAGAAAAATGGTACACCCCTCAAAACATATACAATGATATATAATAAAGTGTACAGTTTCTTAATTCTTGTCCTTGTTTGCATGCAGGTACTCCCAACATCACTGAGCTTACATTTGACAGAGAGTCCAGGACTTTCAACTGCACCTCCACTGGTGGACCTGCTACCACTGTCATCTGGACAAAGGATGGAGCTGTGATCACTCCCAGTACAACCCACCAGCAGACACAGATGATAGTAGATACTGTTGAAGGCATTTACCAGAACACACTCACCATTGCTCAGTCAGTGACTGGAGACAATCTTTCTGGCTTATACAGCTGTATGGTGGAGAATTCCAGGGGGACTTCTAACAGGAGAGTATATATCTATGGTAAGCATGTACTTTGATAATAAATGATGCAAGCTTGTTCCATACACTTTCTACATTATTCTCTTAAAATCTCTTCACTTGGGCCAAGCAAAATTAATTGTCATGTTTCTCATCACCATCCATGCCTATTTTAACTGCCCATATGGCCTTTGTATCATGTCCGTGTTGCCTTCCTATTAATCTTCAGTTACATACGTCAAGTATAGCAACAGACATATCAGTGTGTAGCTAAAACAATACCTAACATACCCTGCAAGTGAAACATACCCTGCAATCAGAGAACAGCTCCCAGAAATACATTAACTGTGAGTTCCATTATTTGGTGGCAGTTCCATATATTTTCACTTTCATATCAATTATGCAATTACCTGTGGCAGTCAACACTTCTTAACACTGGTGTAGAGATCTGTCGACTTTGAGAAAGTTTTGGGTTGTGGTCAAAGTCAAATAGCAGCAAGAAAGGTACTATTGGTTGACACAAACCGTGACATTGATTCTTTCTTCCTTCCCTGGTGCAGCTGATGTTAGGTTCTCACTCAATGGTACAGTCTACCAGAACAACAGTGTCGTGACCCTGGAGGACATTGGTGAAAATGATGATGCTCTGCTCTGCAGAACTGACCTACCCAATTGTTGCCGACCTCATCATACTGGTGAAGTGGGTTCTGTCATTGGACACTGGTTCTTTCCTAATGGAACTCAGGTTCCCAGCTCGGGCAAACAGTGGGACTTCCACAGAACCAGAGGTTGGAGTGTGGTACGATTGAACCGCAGAAGAGGAGGAGAGGATGGAATCTACCGCTGTGAGATACCAGATACAGCAAATGTTACTCAGAGCATATACATTGGAGTGTACACAGCAAGCACTGGTGAGCCATCTCTCACCAATTAGTGTGGCCGCTATGCAGGTAGACCTACTTTGCTTTTTTTAGTTTACTGACCATAATGTCAGGTGATACTACCAGTTCATGGCTCTATTGTGTCAATGCTATAGTAGCTATATACCATATAGTGGGACATTTTCGCTGGTGCAAAATTTCACGAAACTGCATCAAGACTCTTCAGAAGAAATTTTCTCAGTTTTTATTTTCACGGAATGAATGCTTGGCACTCACCCCTACCAGTTGATGGCTACGCTGCACATGCGAACAGAAGAAATGACACTCAACGACGAAGCGAAGAAGCAACCTTGTGCAACAACGGCCTAGTCTTCCTTTTGGGTGGAGGCCTTCGCAATTACGAAAGTATCAGGAACTGCCGTTGTGGGCCTTTTTGAACAGAAGGATTCTGCACTGCTGATCTCGACTTTGACAACTTCAGAGCGTCTCTTACAGGTTTGTTGGCATTATGTGTAGTAGCAGGCTGATCTCCTCTACAGTGACTATTTAGAGGGCAGATAGAGAACCATCTCGGTTCACACAGGTACTAGTTCGTATCGACGTACGCACATAATGATGTCACCAATTTCCACCTTAGTTCATTTTTCTGCAGTTTATACTTTCATGGAAGCAGGTCTGTCCATGAAAACCGTGAAAATTTGCACCCAGTGAAAATTTCCCACTATACGGTACCTGTACACATACATTTTTGCTGCAGGAGAAGGCTGTTATATATAGAATAGAAAAATGGCTTTCAAAGTTACTACTAGAAAAATGGTACACCCCTCAAAACATATACAGTGATAGTAAAGTGTACAGTTTCTTAATTCTTGTCCTTGTTTGCATGCAGGTACTCCCAACATCACTGAGCTTACATTTGACAGAGAGTCCAGGACCCTCAACTGCACCTCCACTGGTGGACCTGCTACCACTGTCATCTGGACAAAGGATGGAGCTGTGATCACTCCCAGTACAACCCACCAGCAGACACAGATGATAGTAGATACTGTTGAAGGCATTTACCAGAACACACTCACCATTGCTCAGTCAGTGACTGGAGACAATCTTTCTGACTTATACAGCTGTATGGTGGAGAATTCCAGGGGAAGCTCTAACAGGACAGTATATATCTATGGTAAGCATGTACTTTGATAATAAATGATGCAAGCTTGTTCCATACACTTTCTACATTATTCTCTTAAAATCTCTTCACTTGGGCCAAGCAAAATTAATTGTCATGTTTCTCATCACCATCCATGCCTATTTTAACCCTTTGTATCATGTCCGTGTTGCCTTCCTATTAATCTTCAGTTACATACGTCAAGTATAGCAACAGACATATCAGTGTGTAGCTAAAACAATACCTAACATACCCTGCAAGTGAAACATACCCTGCAATCAGAGAATAGCTCCCAGAAATACATTAACTGTGAGTTCCATTATTTGGTGGCAGTTCCATATATTTTCACTTTCATATCAATTATGCAATTACCTGTGGCACTCAACACTTCTTAACACTGGTGTAGAGATCTGTCGACTTTGAGAGAGTTTTGGGCTGTGGTCAAAGTCAAATAGCAGCAAGAAACGTACTATTGGTTGACATAAACTGTGACATTGATTCTTTCTCCCTTCCCTGGTGCAGCTGATGTTAGGTTCTCACTCAATGGTACAGTCTACCAGAACAACAGTGTCGTGACCCTGGAGGACATTGGTGAAGGTAATGATGCTCTGCTCTGCATAACTGACCAACGCAATTGTTGCCGACCTCCTCATACTGGTGAAGTGGGTTCTACCATTGGAAACTGGTTCTTTCCCAATGGAACTCGGGTTCCTAGTGAAATTCGGGTTCCCAGCGTGGGTAAACAGAGGGACTTCTACAGAACCAGAGGTTGGAGTGTGGTACGATTGAACCGCAGAAGAGGAGGAGAGGAAGGAATCTACCGCTGTGAGATACCAGATACAGCAAATGTTATTCAGAGCATATACATTGGAGTGTACACAGCAAGCACTGGTGAGCCATCTCTCTACGATTAGTGTGGCCGCTATGCAAGTAGACCTACTTTGTTTTTTTTAGTTTACTGACCATAATGTCAGGTGATACTACCAGTTCATGGCTCTATTGTGTCAATGCTATAGTAGCTATATACCGTATAGTGGGAAATTTTCGCTGGTGCAAAATGTCGCGAAACTGCATCAAGACTCTTCAGAAGAAATCTTCTCAGTTTTTATTTTCACGGAATGAATGCTTGGCACTCACCCCTACCAGTTGATGGCTACGCTGCACATCCGAACAGAAGAAATGACACTCAACGACGAAGCGAAGAAGCAACCTTGTGCAACAACAGCCTAGTCTTCCTTTTGGGTGGAGGCCTTCGCAATTACGAAAGTATCAGGAACTGCCGTCGAGGGCCTTTTTGAACAGAAGGATTCTGCACTGCTGATCTTGACTTTGACAACTTCAGAGCGTCTCTTACAGGTTCATTGGCATTATGTGTAGTAGCAGGCTGATCTCCTCTACAGTGACTATTTAAAGGGCAGATAGACTGTAGAGAACCATCTCGTTCACACGGGTACTAGTTCGTATCGATGTACGCACATAATGATGTCACCAATTTCCACCTTAGTTCATTTTTTTGCAGTTTATACTTTCATGGAAGCAGGTCTGTCCATGAAAACCGTGAAAATTTGCACCCAGTGAAAACTTCCCGCTATACGGTACCTGTACACATACATTTTTGCTGCAGGAGAAGGCTGTTATATATAGAATAGAAAAATGGCCTTTCAAACCTTCTACTAGAAAAATGGTACACCCCTCAAAAGATATACAGTGATAATAAAGTGTACAGTTTCTTCTTGTCCTTGTTTGCATGCAGGTGCCCCCAACGTCACTGAGCTTACATTTGACAGAGAGTCCAGGACTTTCAACTGCACCTCCACTGGTGGACCTGCTACCACTGTCATCTGGACAAAGGATGGAGCTGTGATCACTCCCAGTACAACCCACCAGCAGACACAGATGATAGTAGATACTGTTGAAGGCATTTACCAGAACACACTCACCATTGCTCAGTCAGTGACTGGAGACAATCTTTCTGGCTTATACAGCTGTATGGTGGAGAATTCCAGGGGGACTTCTAACAGGAGAGTATATATCTATGGTAAGCATGTACTTTGATAATAAATGATGCAAGCTTGTTCCATACACTTTCTACATTATTCTCTTAAAATCTCTTCACTTGGGCCAAGCAAAATTAATTGTCATGTTTCTCATCACCATCCATGCCTGTTTTAACTGCCCATATGGCCTTTGTATCATGTCCGTATTGCCTTCCTATTAATCTTCAGTTACATACGTCAAGTATAGCTGCAGACATATCAGTGTGTAGCTAAAACAATACCTAACATACCCTGCAAGTGAAACATACCCTGCAATCAGAGAATAGCTCCCAGAAATACATTAACTGTGAGTTCCATTGACAGTCCTGTATGTTTTCACTTTCATATCAATTATGCAATTACCTGTGGCACTCAACACTTCTTAACACTGGTGTAGAGATCTGTCGACTTTGAGAAAGTTTTGGGCTGTGGTCAAAGTCAAATAGCAGCAAGAAAGGTACTATTGGTTGACACAAACCATGACATTGATTCTTTCTCCCTTCCCTGGTGCAGCTGATGTTAGGTTCTCACTCAATGGTACAACATACCAGAACAACAGTGTCGTGACCCTGGAGGACATTGGTGAAGGTAATGATGCTCTGCTCTGCATAACTGACCAACGCAATTGTTGCCGACCTCCTCATACTGGTGAAGTGGGTTCTACCATTGGAAACTGGTTCTTTCCCAATGGAACTCGGGTTCCTAGTGAAATTCGGGTTCCCAGCGTGGGTAAACAGAGGGACTTCTACAGAACCAGAGGTTGGAGTGTGGTACGGTTGAACCGCAGAAGAGGAGGAGAGGAAGGAATCTACCGCTGTGAGATACCAGATACAGCAAATGTTATTCAGAGCATATACATTGGAGTGTACACAGCAAGCACTGGTGAGCCATCTCTCTACGATTAGTGTGGCCGCTATGCAAGTAGACCTACTTTGTTTTTTTTAGTTTACTGACCATAATGTCAGGTGATACTACCAGTTCATGGCTCTATTGTGTCAATGCTATAGTAGCTATATACCGTATAGTGGGAAATTTTCGCTGGTGCAAAATGTCGCAAAACTGCATCAAGACTCTTCAGAAGAAATCTTCTCAGTTTTTATTTTCACGGAATGAATGCTTGGCACTCTGACCACATGATGGCTACGCTGCACATGCGAACAGAAGAAATGACACTCAACGACGAAGCGAAGAAGCAACCTTGTGCAACAACAGCCTAGTCTTCCTTTTGGGTGGAGGCCTTCGCAATTACGAAAGTATCAGGAACTGCCGTCGAGGGCCTTTTTGAACAGAAGGATTCTGCACTGCTGATCTTGACTTTGACAACTTCAGAGCATCTCTTACAGGTTTGTTGGCATTATGTGTAGTAGCAGGCTGATCTTCTCTACAGTGACTATTTAAAGGGCAGATAGACTGTAGAGAACCATCTCGTTCACACGGGTACTAGTTCGTATCGATGTACGCACATAATGATGTCACCAATTTCCACCTTAGTTCATTTTTTTGCAGTTTATACTTTCATGGAAGCAGGTCTGTCCATGAAAACCGTGAAAATTTGCACCCAGTGAAAACTTCCCGCTATACGGTACCTGTACACATACATTTTTGCTGCAGGAGAAGGCTGTTATATATAGAATAGAAAAATGGCCTTTCAAACCTTCTACTAGAAAAATGGTACACCCCTCAAAAGATATACAGTGATAATAAAGTGTACAGTTTCTTCTTGTCCTTGTTTGCATGCAGGTGCCCCCAACGTCACTGAGCTTACATTTGACAGAGAGTCCAGGACTTTCAACTGCACCTCCACTGGTGGACCTGCTACCACTGTCATCTGGACAAAGGATGGAGCTGTGATCACTCCCAGTACAACCCACCAGCAGACACAGATGATAGTAGATACTGTTGAAGGCATTTACCAGAACACACTCACCATTGCTCAGTCAGTGACTGGAGACAATCTTTCTGGCTTATACAGCTGTATGGTGGAGAATTCCAGGGGGACTTCTAACAGGAGAGTATATATCTATGGTAAGCATGTACTTTGATAATAAATGATGCAAGCTTGTTCCATACACTTTCTACATTATTCTCTTAAAATCTCTTCACTTGGGCCAAGCAAAATTAATTGTCATGTTTCTCATCACCATCCATGCCTGTTTTAACTGCCCATATGGCCTTTGTATCATGTCCGTGTTGCCTTCCTATTAATCTTCAGTTACATACGTCAAGTATAGCTGCAGACATATCAGTGTGTAGCTAAAACAATACCTAACATACCCTGCAAGTGAAACATACCCTGCAATCAGAGAATAGCTCCCAGAAATACATTAACTGTGAGTTCCATTGACAGTCCTGTATGTTTTCACTTTCATATCAATTATGCAATTACCTGTGGCACTCAACACTTCTTAACACTGGTGTAGAGATCTGTCGACTTTGAGAAAGTTTTGGGCTGTGGTCAAAGTCAAATAGCAGCAAGAAAGGTACTATTGGTTGACACAAACCATGACATTGATTCTTTCTTCCTTCCCTGGTGCAGCTGATGTTAGGTTCTCACTCAATGGTACAACCTACCAGAACAACAGTGTTGTGACCCTGGAGGACATTGGTGAAAATGATGATGCTCTGCTCTGCATAACTGACCAACGCAATTGTTGCCAACCTCCTCATACTGGTGAAGTGGGTTCTGCCATTGGAAACTGGTTCTTTCCCAATGGAACTCGGGTTCCTAGTGAAAGTCTGGTTCCCAGTGTGGGTAAACAGTGGGACTTCTACAGAACCAGAGGTTGGAGTGTGGTACGATTGAACCGCAGAAGAGGAGGAGAGGAAGGAATCTACCGCTGTGAGATACCAGATACAGCAAATGTTATTCAGAGCATATACATTGGAGTGTACACAGCAAGCACTGGTGAGCCATCTCTCTACGATTAGTGTGGCCGCTATGCAAGTAGACCTACTTTGTTTTTTTTTTTAGTTTACTGACCATAATGTCAGGTGATACTACCAGTTCATGGCTCTATTGTGTCAATGCTATAGTAGCTATATACCGTATAGTGGGAAATTTTCGCTGGTGCAAAATGTCGCGAAACTGCATCAAGACTCTTCAGAAGAAATCTTCTCAGTTTTTATTTTCACGGAATGAATGCTTGGCACTCTGACCACATGATGGCTACGCTGCACATGCGAACAGAAGAAATGACACTCAACGACGAAGCGAAGAAGCAACCTTGTGCAACAACAGCCTAGTCTTCCTTTTGGGTGGAGGCCTTCGCAATTACGAAAGTATCAGGAACTGCTGTCGTGGGCCTTTTTGAACAGAAGGATTCTGCACTGCTGATCTCGACTTTGACAACTTCAGAGCGTCTCTTACAGGTTCATTGGCATTATGTGTAGTAGCAGGCTGATCTTCTCTACAGTGACTATTTAAAGGGCAGATAGACTGTAGAGAACCATCTCGTTCACACGGGTACTAGTTCGTATAGACGTACGCACATAATGATGTCACCAATTTCCACCTTAGTTCATTTTTCTGCAGTTTATACTTTCATGGAAGCAGGTCTGTCCATGAAAACCGTGAAAATTTGCACCCAGTGAAAATTTCCCGCTATACGGTACCTGTACACATACATTTTTGCTGCAGGAGAAGGCTGTTATATATAGAATAGAAAAATGGCCTTTCAAACCTTCTACTAGAAAAATGGTACACCCCTCAAAACATATACAGTGATAATAAAGTGTACAGTTTCTTGTCCTTGTTTGCATGCAGGTGCCCCCAACGTCACTGAGCTTACATTTGACAGAGACTCCAGGACCCTCAACTGCACCTCCACTGGTGGACCTGCTACCACTGTCATCTGGACAAAGGATGGAGCTGTGATCACTCCCAGTACAACCCACCAGCAGACACAGATGATAGTAGATACTGTTGAAGGCATTTACCAGAACACACTCACCATTGCTCAGTCAGTGACTGGAGACAATCTTTATGGCTTATACAGCTGTATGGTGGAGAATTCCAGGGGGAGTTCTAACAGGACAGTATATTTCTATGGTGAGAACAGAGCAATGAGGGCTTAGGCCTTCTTTACTGCATGATCCACTTTCCCTAGTTCATCTAGCTGGGCATCAAAGATGTGACCCAAACTTCTGTATCGATATGTATACCTGTTGTCGCCTGTTGTGTTAAGCTATATGTCTGGCACTAGCTGGTTTTGTCATTCTCAACTGTCTCTTGATAGGAGCTCACATTCATCAAACTTTGGCTGGAGCACGTATCACACTGATTTTGTCAACAACTTGGAGCACTTGCCTCCTTGTTTATGTCCGTGCATGTACACCTTTAGCCACAATGAACCTCAGTTTATCATTACCTAATCCACATCTATATGCAGCTACACACGTGTAGCAAGACAGTTGAATAAGAGGTAAGCATATGTACAAAACAAAACAACTAAACAACAAAACAAAACAAAGCAAAACAAAGCAAAGCAAAACAAAGCAAAGCAAAGCAAAACAAAGCAAAGCAAAGCAAAGCAAAGCAAAGCAAAGCAAAGCAAAATAGAATACAAAACAAAACAAAACAAAACAAAACAAAACAAAGCAAAGCAAAGCAAAGCAAAATAGAATACAAAACAAAACAAAACAAAACAAAACAAAACAAAGCAAAGCAAATACAAAACAGGAAATGTATACAAAAGTAGTGGTATCCGGAAGTCAGCAACTCAATAATATACTTTAGAGCATCATTTATCTACCAGAGACATTTTTGGGAGAACTATTCACCCAATAATTTGTCCATTTACATCTTTAGCCTCATTCCTCGAAACAGTACTTTTGTGACATTGGTGTTGAATTCTTCCTTCCCTGATGCAGGTGATGTCTGGTTCTCACTCAATGGTACAACATACCAGAACAACAGTATCGTGACCCTGGAGGACATTGGTCAAGATGATGATGCCCTGCTCTGCAGAACTGATATAACTGATTGTTGCCGACCGCCTTATCGTGATAATGTTGCAAACAACTGGTTCTTTCCCAATGGAACTCGGGTTGTCAGCTCGGATGTCCAGTGGGACTTCCACAGAACCAGAGGTCGGAGTGTGGTACTTCTACACAGGAGGAGAGGTGGAGAGGATGGGATCTACCGCTGTGAGATACCTGTACCTCAATCAGATGCAGCAGGTGCTAATCAGACCATATTCATTGGAGTGTACACAGCAAACACTGGTAAGACACCACTAAAATTGTAGTCCAGGAAGGGCCAAGTTTGCTGGAGTTTTGGTCCCATAAACCAAATTTTAATGTTAAGAGGCATCCATTTACTGATACTTATAAAGTAAGGTATGAGACAAAATAAAGATGATAGAACTGCCAGTGTTATGATGGAGTTTTTTTTTAGCTAAGTAGCTAGCACTAAAATTTTGTAGCATTAGTCCAGGAAGGGCCAAGTTTGCTGGAGTTTTGGTCCCATAAACCAAAAATTTTGTCCATTTACTGATACTTATAAAGTAAGGTATGAGACAAAAAAAAAGCTTATGATGGAGTTTTTTTAGCTAAGTAGCACTAAAAATTTGCAGCATTACACTCAAAAATTCTGTGAGGATCTTGGAATGTGGTTTGGACTTTAAACTATATGAGACTAAAAACCTATTTAGAGCACTTATGCTGCTGCCTACATACCCAGTGATGGTATATCAAGTCATAGACCAGGGTTCTATTTGACCCTTTAACCAACCATGACGAGTGTACTCGTCATCTGACTTTGGCCACATGTTATCACTTGGCACAATGAAGATTGACTATGTGCTAACAAAATGGGTGGGATAGGGGGAGGTGGGTGGGTTTAAGCACGAGGTGTCATGTACATGGCAGCTGTCTTGGCTGGCTGTATACAAGAAAGGCCTTGGTTGGCACTGGCTCTTCTTGTTAGTGCAAACGAGCATAGAGACTGCTCCTCTGCCTTTGTAGGGGCTCCATTACTGTAGAGACTTCTTGAGAATGGAACTCGGTGGTTATAATGGTTTTAATGTCCCAAGTTAAGATAGTGAAAGGATGGAACATAGGAATCTCATGCACGCACATACTGCTCCAAGTTGTCACCAGTTAATTTGCTTGTCCTCATTTGCATGCAGGTGCCCCCAACGTCACTGAGTTTACATTTGACAGAGAGTCCAGGACTCTCAACTGCACCTCCACTGGTGGACCTGCTACCACTGTCATCTGGACAAAGGATGGAGCTGTGATCACTCCCAGTACAACCCACCAGCAGACACAGATGATAGTAGATACTGTTGAAGGCAGTTACCAGAACTCACTCACCATTGCTCAGTCAGTGACTGGAGACAATCTTTATGGCTTATACAGCTGTATGGTGGAGAATTCCAGAGGAAGTTCTAACAGGACAGTATATTTCTATGGTGAGAACAGAGCAATGAGGGCTTAGGTCTTCTTTACTGCATGATCCACTTTCCCTAGTTCATCTAGCTGGGCATCAAAGATGTGACCCAAACTTCTGTATCGATATGTATACCTGTTGTCGCCTGTTGTGTTAAGCTGTATGTCTGGCACTAGCTGGTTTTGTCATTCTCAACTGTCTCTTGATAGGTGCTCACACTCATCAAACTTTGGCTGGAGCACGTATCACACTGATTTTGTCAACAACTTGGAGCACTTGCCTCCTTGTTTATGTCTGTGCATGTACACCTTTAGCCACAATGAACCTCAGTTTATCATTATCTAATCCACATCTATATGCAGCTACACACGTGTAGCAAGACGGGTAAGCATATGTATGCCGAGTTGTTTTAATAGCCACAAAACAAAATAAAAACAAACAAGAAAACAAAACAACAAAACAAAACAAAACAAAACAACTAAACAACAAAACAAAACAAAGCAAAGCAAAACAAAGCAAAACAAAACAAAACAAAACAAAACAAAGCAAAGCAAATACAAAACAGGAAATGTATACAAAAGTAGTGGTATCCGGATGTCAGCAACTCCTTAAATACTTTAGAGCATCGTTTATCTACCATAGACATTTTTGGGAGAACTATTCACCCAATAATTTGTCCATTTACATCTTTAGCCTCATTCCTCGAAACAGTACTTTTGTGACATTGGTGATGAATTCTCCCTTCCCTGGTGCAGGTGATGTCTGGTTCTCACTCAATGGTACAACATACCAGAACAACAGTGTCGTGACCCTGGAGAACATTGGTGAAGATGATGATGCCCTGCTCTGCAGAACTGATATAACTGATTGTTGCCGACCGCCTTCTGGTGATATTACCTTAGGAAACTGGTTCTTTCCCAATGGAACTCGAGTTGTCAGCTCGGGTGACCAGTGGGACTTCCACAGAACCAGAGGTCGGAGTGTGGTACTTCTACACAGGAGGAGAGGTGGAGAGGATGGGATCTACCGCTGTGAGATACCTGTACCTCAATCAGATGCAGCAGGTGCTAATCAGACCATATTCATTGGAGTGTACACAGCAAACACTGGTAAGACACCACTAAAATTGTAGTCCAGGAAGGGCCAAGTTTGCTGGAGTTTTGGTCCCATAAACCAAATTTTAATGTTAAGAGGCATCCATTTACTGATACTTATAAAGTAAGGTATGAGACAAAATAAAGATGATAGAACTGCCAGTGTTATGATGGAGTTTTTTTTTAGCTAAGTAGCTAGCACTAAAATTTTGTAGCATTAGTCCAGGAAGGGCCAAGTTTGCTGGAGTTTTGGTCCCATAAACCAAAAATTTTGTCCATTTACTGATACTTATAAAGTAAGGTATGAGACAAAAAAAAAGCTTATGATGGAGTTTTTTTAGCTAAGTAGCACTAAAAATTTGCAGCATTACACTCAAAAATTCTGTGAGGATCTTGGAATGTGGCTTGGACTTTAAACTATATGAGACTAAAAACCTATTTAGAGCACTTATGCTGCTGCCTACATACCCAGTGATGGTATATCAAGTCATAGACCAGGGTTCTATTTGACCCTTTAACCAACCATGACGAGTGTACTCGTCATCTGACTTTGGCCACATGTTATCACTTGGCACAATGAAGATTGACTATGTGCTAACAAAATGGGTGGGATAGGGGGAGGTGGGTGGGTTTAAGCACGAGGTGTCATGTACATGGCAGCTGTCTTGGCTGGCTGTGTACAAGAAAGGCCTTGGTTGGCACTGGCTCTTCTTGTTAGTGCAAACGAGCATAGAGACTGCTCCTCTGCCTTTGTAGGGGCTCCATTACTGTAGAGACTTCTTGAGAATGGAACTCGGTGGTTATAATGGTTTTAATGTCCCAAGTTAAGATAGTGAAAGGATGGAACATAGGAATCTCATGCACGCACATACTGCTCCAAGTTGTCACCAGTTAATTTGCTTGTCCTCATTTGCATGCAGGTGCCCCCAACGTCACTGAGTTTACATTTGACAGAGAGTCCAGGACTCTCAACTGCACCTCCACTGGTGGACCTGCTACCACTGTCATCTGGACAAAGGATGGAGCTGTGATCACTCCCAGTACAACCCACCAGCAGACACAGATGATAGTAGATACTGTTGAAGGCAGTTACCAGAACACACTCACCATTGCTCAGTCAGTGACTGGAGACAATCTTTATGGCTTATACAGCTGTATGGTGGAGAATTCCAGGGGGAGCTCTAACAGGACAGTATATTTCTATGGTGAGAACAAGGCAATGAGGGCTTAGGTCTTCTTTACTGCATGATCCACTTTCCCTAGTTCATCTAGCTGGGCATCAAAGATGTGACCCAAACTTCTGTATCGATATGTATACCTGTTGTCGCCTGTTGTGTTAAGCTGTATGTCTGGCACTAGCTGGTTTTGTCATTCTCAACTGTCTCTTGATAGGAGCTCACATTCATCAAACTTTGGCTGGAGCATGTATCACACTGATTTTGTCAACAACTTGGAGCACTTGCCTCCTTGTTTATGTCCGTGCATGTACACCTTTAGCCACAATGAACCTCAGTTTATCATTACCTAATCCACATCTATATGCAGCTACACACGTGTAGCAAGACGGGTAAGCATATGTATGCCGAGTTGTTTTAATAGCCACAAAACAAAATAAAAACAAACAAGAAAACAAAACAACAAAACAAAACAAAACAAAACAACTAAACAACAAAACAAAACAAAGCAAAGCAAAACAAAGCAAAACAAAACAAAACAAAACAAAACAAAACAAAACAAAGCAAAGCAAATACAAAACAGGAAATGTATACAAAAGTAGTGGTATCCGGATGTCAGCAACTCCTTAAATACTTTAGAGCATCGTTTATCTACCATAGACATTTTTGGGAGAACTATTCACCCAATAATTTGTCCATTTACATCTTTAGCCTCATTCCTCGAAACAGTACTTTTGTGACATTGGTGATGAATTCTCCCTTCCCTGGTGCAGGTGATGTCTGGTTCTCACTCAATGGTACAACATACCAGAACAACAGTGTCGTGACCCTGGAGAACATTGGTGAAGATGATGATGCCCTGCTCTGCAGAACTGATATAACTGATTGTTGCCGACCGCCTTCTGGTGATATTACCTTAGGAAACTGGTTCTTTCCCAATGGAACTCGAGTTGTCAGCTCGGGTGACCAGTGGGACTTCCACAGAACCAGAGGTCGGAGTGTGGTACTTCTACACAGGAGGAGAGGTGGAGAGGATGGGATCTACCGCTGTGAGATACCTGTACCTCAATCAGATGCAGCAGGTGCTAATCAGACCATATTCATTGGAGTGTACACAGCAAACACTGGTAAGACACCACTAAAATTGTAGTCCAGGAAGGGCCAAGTTTGCTGGAGTTTTGGTCCCATAAACCAAATTTTAATGTTAAGAGGCATCCATTTACTGATACTTATAAAGTAAGGTATGAGACAAAATAAAGATGATAGAACTGCCAGTGTTATGATGGAGTTTTTTTTAGCTAAGTAGCTAGCACTAAAATTTTGTAGCATTAGTCCAGGAAGGGCCAAGTTTGCTGGAGTTTTGGTCCCATAAACCAAAAATTTTGTCCATTTACTGATACTTATATAAAGTAAGGTATGAGACAAAATAAAGCTTATGGTGGAGTTTTTTTTTTAGCTAAGTAGCACTAAAAATTTGCAGCATTACACTCAAAAATTTTGTGAGGATCTTGGAATGTGGTTTGGACTTGTAAACTATATGAGACTGAAAACCTATTTAGAGCACTTATGCTGCTGCCTACCCAGTGATGGTGTATCAAGTCATAGACCACAGATATATGAGCGGTAGACGTCCACACCCAGGCCCCCACCTTTGTTTGTGCATGGAGAGAGCCTGGAAATGAGGCCATGCATGCTTTATAGTTACTGCCAATTTGGTTATGGTAGCTATGGTTTGAATTATTTGAACTCAGGACGGCACTATTGCTTATAGTACCTACAATGACTGTAGGTCGTATGCATGGTTTTAAGATCAAAGCACAACTGAGTCACTGAGTCACACTGAGTTTAATCCATGACAGCTCCAGCCGTTTCACCTGAGATGGAGATTGCTGACCATGGAGGAGCTGCTACCTTCAATTGCTCTGCACAAGGTGGTCCTTACATTACATATCAGTGGCAGAAGGATGGAAGAGATTTGATGAATGAAATCGATACCACTCTGACTGTTAGTAACATCACTGCTATGAATGGGGGGAGCTATACCTGTGTGGTGAGCAACGCTGTAGGCAGTGACAGTGCTACAGCTCTGCTGTATGTTGAGCCCATCATAGTCACACAACCAACTAACATACTGACCAGAAATGGAACAGTTGTAAACTTCACCTGTGTAGCTGAAAGTTTCCCAGCTCCCGAATACACATGGGAAAAATATATTGAGGAAAATGGCAGTTATGATACAGTGAGGAGTGGTCCAGTGCTTCAGTTTACACCAGCAGTGTTTGGGGACGAGGGGAGCTATCGCTGTGTCGCCAGTCTGCCAGGGTCAAACAGAAATGCTATGTCAATACCAGCTCTACTGACAGGTAATTAGATGGGATCATTTGTATTGGCCATGTGCATTGCTAAGCTGCTTTATAATCTCTTTGTTTGACCATACAGTTTCTCCTGAGGACAGTGTCCATGTCACACCTGAAGTCATCAATGCAGAAAGGAACACGATTGTGGAGTTTACCTGTTCTGCTCTGGGAGGACCTGTAAACAACTTCACGTGGTTTAGAATGCTTGATGATAAAGTTGTTGCCAGTGATCCAGTGCTCCAGGTAGTGGTTGAAGGTGCTTTAGCTGGCAGTGTTTATGAGTGCCTTGTGGAGAATGACGCTGGCAGTGACAGTGCTGCCGTCACTCTGAATGGTATGGTGTATCCTATAGCTGTGTTAAAACAATTCACTATTATTAATGTTATTTGTTATTTAGTTGCACCTCTTCTCCTCGTGGGACCCTCTGCTGTGAATGCTACTCTCTCTGAGAACTTCACACTAGTGTGTAGTGCATCCGGCTACCCAGTACCAACTATCACATGGACTCACAATGGGACAATAGTCAGCGAGGATGAGAATAATCGAGCCACTATCATATCCGAGTTGGTTGCTTCAAGATCAGTTATAAGTGCTCTCACAGTTTCAATGGCAATGAAAAATGATTCAGGAGACTATGCTTGTATCGCTACCAGTTCTATCAGTGATTTTCAATCCGGCCCTGTGACGGTGCTTGTGCAAGGTAAGACCAAAATGTTAGTTACATACACTTCCGTACTGCATAGTCACTGGCCCTCTCCCCCACACCACCACTATCACAAACGTAACCACCCACTCACCTCCTACAGCTCGTCCGGAACAGCCTCAGAATGTCAGATCAGTTAACACCACCTCTCGTAGCATCAGTCTAGTGTGGGAGGAGTCCCACAGCAACAATGCTCCCATCACAGGGTACAGGATCATGTACCAGCAGCCAGCCTTCCTTGATGCAAGCAGTGGTGTGCAAGTTGTCAACAGTACAGTCGAGATGGCTGACATCACTGGCCTCCACCCTGGTGTCACCTACAACTTCACTGTTGTGGCCTTCAATGAGATTGGCGACAGTGCCCCCAGTGACATAGTTTCAGTTACAACAGTAGAAGAAGGTATGCTAGTCAATACTTTTACTCAGTACCTTTAGTCCTCCCACTCCAATATCTGTCATTGTTCACTTCTTTGCAGCACCTTCTGGTTACCCTCAAAATGTTCAAGTTCTGACAATATCTGCCATGGAAATTTTAGTGAAGTGGGACCCTGTGCCAGAGATGGAACGCAGAGGAGTGATTGATCACTATGAGGTCCAATCCAACCAATCATCATTTGACGAAATTCCATCAGTTATCACTGACAGTCCTGTATTGATGCTGACATTACACAACTTGGAAGCATTTGTTGAGTACTCCATTGTTGTCAGAGCTTACACCAGCGTTGGTGCCGGACCCTTCAGCCCTACTGTGAACAATCAAACGTTTCAAGATGGTAAATGGTCATTGTAGCTACTCTTGTTCCCAGGCCTTCTCTGTCTACAGGTTTTGAACAATGGTGGTGAAGCCCTGCGAACAAGGCCACATTAGAGTAACCACTATTAGCCGTTTGCGACACACTTGGTTACGATTTACTTCTATTTTTTCCACTAGCTCCTTCAAGCTATCCACAAGGTCTTACAGCCATCACCATCTCTTCTACTGAGATTCTGGTCAGCTGGGATGTGGTTCCACCAGTGGACCAGAATGGGGTCATCATCCTCTATGAGGTTCAGTATGAGCCACTGATGACATTTGGTGGGCAACTGATGACTATGGTCATGAACACAAGCAACACATCAATAGTACTGGGAGAACTACAGGAGTACGTTGAATACAACATCTCTGTCAGAGCCTATACCATTGTCGGCCCTGGACCATTCAGTCCTACTGTGAACAATCGGACCTTTGAGGATGGTAAGTATATTGTTACACTCATGCAAAGATCTAAGTGTTGTGATGTGTTCTGTTTCCTCCACCTCTCTAGCACCAAACGCTCCTCCAGACAATGTGCAAGTCCTCACTCTTTCCTCTACTGCCATCCTGGTGACATGGGACCCAGTACCAGAGATATCAAGGAATGGAATCATCACCCAGTATGAGGTAGAGGTCAACCAGAGTACATTTGATGAGATCCCCTCCACTAGGCTCACCACTACCAATGGTTCAGTACTGATGGTGGAGCTAGGAGGGTTGGAGGAGTATGTAGAGTACACCATCAGGGTGAGAGCATACACCAGTGAGGGTCCTGGACCATTCAGTGCTGCCAGGGTGAACAGGACTCTGGAGGATGGTGAGTGGAGGTGGAGTACTGTAGTACAAACATGTAGATTTGATGATCTTTCTGACCTGTTCTAAACTTAGGTCTCACATCTTCATAACTCTCTGTTACTGTTATCACTATCTCTAATCTTTTTTTTTTTCTCCAGCTCCATCCGGCTATCCACAGAATGTCGAACCTACTGCTATCTCTTCTACTGAGATTCTGGTCAGCTGGGATGAGGTGCCACCAGCAGACCAGAATGGGATCATCATCCTCTATGAGGTTCAGTATGAGCCACTGATGACATTTGGGCAACTGATGACTATGACCATGAACACAAGCAACACATCAATAGTACTGGGAGGACTTCAGGAGTACGTTGAATACAACATCACTGTCAGAGCCTATACCAGTGTTGGCCCTGGACCATTCAGTCCTGGTGTGGACAATCGGACCTTTGAGGATGGTAAGTAAGCACACTGCTACATGGATATTAGCCATTAACACATCCTCCTGATTTTGTTAAATGTAATGGTAGTCTCCCCTTACCTTATTCCTTTCCAGCTCCATCTGGCTATCCACAGAATGTCGAACCCACTGCCATCTCTTCTACTGAGATTCTGGTCAGCTGGGATGAGGTTCCAGCAGTGGACCAGAATGGGATCATCATCCTCTATGAGGTTCAGCACAATCCACTGATGACATTTGGGCAACTGATGACTATGGCCATGAACACAAGCAACACTTCAATAGTACTGGGAGGACTTCAGGAGTACGTTGAATACACCATCACTGTCAGAGCCTACACTATTGTCGGCCCTGGACCATTCAGTCCTACTGTGAACAATCAGACCTTCGAGGATGGTAAGTATATTGTCACACTCATGCAAAGATCTAAGTGTTGTGATGTGTTCTGTTTCCTCCACCTCTGTAGCACCAAACGCTCCTCCAGACCATGTGCAAGCCCTCACTCTTTCCTCCACCGCCATCCTGGTGACATGGGACCCAGTACCAGAGATATCAAGGAATGGAATCATCACCCAGTATGAGGTAGAGGTCAACCAAAGTACATTTGATGAGGTTCCCTCCACTAGACTCACCACTACCAATGGTTCAGTGGTGATGGTGGAGCTAGGAGGGTTGGAGGAGTATGTAGAGTACACCATCAGAGTGAGAGCATACACCAGTGAGGGTCCTGGACCATTCAGTGCTGCCATGGTGAACAGGACTCTGGAGGAGGGTGAGTGGAGGTGGAGTACTGTAGTACAAACATGTAGATTTGATGATCTTTCTGACCTGTTCTAAACTTAGGTCTCACATCTTCATAACTGTTATCACTATCTCTAATCTTGTTTGTCTCCAGCTCCATCTGGCTATCCACAGAATGTCGAACCCACTGCCATCTCTTCTACTGAGATTCTGGTCAGCTGGGATGAGGTTCCAGCAGTGGACCAGAATGGGGTCATCGTCCTCTATGAGGTTCAGTATGAGCCACTGATGACATTTGGTGGGCAACTGATGACGATGGCCATGAACACAAGCAACACTTCAATAGTACTGGGAGGACTTCAGGAGTACGTTGAATACACCATCACTGTCAGAGCCTACACTATTGTCAGCCCTGGACCATTCAGTCCTACTGTGAACAATCGGACCTTCGAGGATGGTAAGTATATTGTCACACTCATGCAAAGATCTAAGTGTTGTGATGTGTTCTGTTTCCTCCACCTCTGTAGCACCAAACGCTCCTCCAGACAATATGCAAGCCCTCACTCTTTCCTCCACTGCCATCCTGGTGACATGGGACCCAGTACCAGAGATATCAAGGAATGGAATCATCACCCAGTATGAGGTAGAGGTCAACCAAAGTACATTTGATGAGATCCCCTCCACTAGACTCACCACTACCAATGGTTCAGTACTGATGGTGGAGCTAGGAGGGTTGGAGGAGTATGTAGAGTACACCATCAGAGTGAGAGCATACACCAGTGAGGGTCCTGGACCATTCAGTGCTGCCATGGTGAACAGGACTCTGGAGGAGGGTGAGTGGAGGTGGAGTACTGTAGTACAAACATGTAGATTTGATGATCTTTCTGACCTGTTCTAAACTTAGGTCTCACATCTTCATAACTCTCTGTTACTGTTATCACTATCTCTGATCTTGTTTGTCTCCAGCTCCATCTGGCTATCCACAAAATGTCGGACCCACTGCCATCTCTTCCACTGAGATTCTGGTCAGCTGGGATGAGGTTCCACCAGCAGACCAGAATGGGATCATCATCCTCTATGAGGTTCAGTATGAGCCACTGATGACATTTGGTGGGCAACTGATGACTATGGCCATGAACACAAGCAACACTTCAATAGTACTGAGAGGACTTCAGGAGTACGTTGAATACAACATCTCCATCGGAGCCTATACCATTGTCGGCCCTGGACCATTCAGTCCTGGTGTGAACAATCAGACTTTTGAGGATGGTAAGTATATTGTCACACTCATACAAAGATCTAAGTGTTGTGATGTGTTCTGTTTCCTCCACCTCTCTAGCACCAAACGCCCCTCCAGACAATGTGCAAGCCCTCACTCTTTCCTCCACCGCCATCCTGGTGACATGGGACCCAGTACCAGAGATATCAAGGAATGGAATCATCACCCAGTATGAGGTAGAGGTCA
This sequence comes from Agelas oroides, assembly GCA_949130485.1. NCBI lineage: Eukaryota > Metazoa > Porifera > Demospongiae > Agelasida > Agelasidae > Agelas > Agelas oroides. Next base: position 8,777,622 of record OX422194.1, on the reverse strand, counting down.
ACCAAAGTACATTTGATGAGATCCCCTCCACTAGACTCACCACTACCAATGGTTCAGTACTGATGGTGGAGCTAGGAGGGTTGGAGGAGTATGTAGAGTACACCATCAGGGTGAGAGCATACACCAGTGAGGGTCCTGGACCATTCAGTGCTGCCAGCGTGAACAGGACTCTGGAGGAGGGTGAGTGGAGGTGGAGTACTGTAGTACAAACATGTAGATTTGATGATCTTTCTGACCTGTTCTAAACTTAGGTCTCACATCTTCATAACTCTCTGTTACTGTTATCACTATCTCTGATCTTGTTTCTCTCCAGCTCCATCCAGCTATCCACAGAATGTCGAACCCACTGCCGTCTCTTCTACTGAGATTCTGGTCAGCTGGGATGAGGTTCCACCAGTGGACCAGAATGGGATCATCATCCTCTATGAGGTTCAGTATGAGCCACTGATGACATTTGGTGGGCAACTGATGACTATGGCCATGAACACAAGCAACACTTCAATAGTACTGGGAGGACTTCAGGAGTACGTTGAATACAACATCTCCGTCAGAGCCTATACCATTGTCAACCCTGGACCATTCAGTCCAACTGTGAACAATCGGACCTTTGAGGATGGTAAGTAAGCACACTGCTATGTGGATATTAGCCATTAACACATCCTCCTGGTTTTGTTAAATGTAATGTGGTCTCCCCTTACCTTACTCCTTTCCAGCTCCATCTGGCTATCCACAGAATGTCGGACCCACTGCCATCTCTTCTACTGAGATTCTGGTCAGCTGGGATGAGGTTCCAGCAATTGATCAGAATGGGATCATTATCCTCTATGAGGTCCAATATGAGCCACTGATGACATTTGGTGGGCAACTGATGACTATGGCCATGAACACAAGCAACACTTCAATAGTACTGGGAGGACTACAGGAGTACGTTGAATACAACATCACTGTCAGAGCCTATACCACTGTCGGCCCTGGACCATTCAGTCCTACTGTGAACAATCGGACCTTCGAGGATGGTAAGTATATTGTCACACTCATACAAAGATCTAAGTGTTGTGATGTGTTCTGTTTCCTCCACCTCTCTAGCACCAAACGCTCCTCCAGACAATGTGCAAGCCCTCACTCTTTCCTCCACTGCCATCCTGGTGACATGGGACCCAGTTCCAGAGATATCAAGGAATGGAATCATCACCCAGTATGAGGTAGAGGTCAGCCAGAGTACATTTGATGAGGTTCCCTCCACTAGACTCACCACTACCAATGGTTCAGTACTGATGGTGGAGCTAGGAGGGTTGGAGGAGTGTGTAGAGTACACCATCAGGGTGAGAGCATACACCAGTGAGGGTCCTGGACCATTCAGTGCTGCCAGGGTGAACAGGACTCTGGAAGATGGTGAGTGGAGGTGGAGTACTGTAGTACAAACATGTAGATTTGATGATCTTTCTGACCTGTTCTAAACTTAGGTCTCACATCTTCATAACTCTCTGTTACTGTTATCACTATCTCTGATCTTGTTTGTCTCCAGCTCCATCTGGCTATCCACAGAATGTCGGACCCACTACCATCTCTTCCACTGAGATTCTGGTCTGCTGGGATGAGGTTCCACCAGTGGACCAGAATGGGATCATCATCCTCTATGAGGTTCAGTATGAGCCACTGATGACATTTGGTGGGCAACTGATGACTATGGCCATGAACACAAGCAACACTTCAATAGTACTGGGAGGACTACAGGAGTACGTTGAATACACCATCACTGTCAGAGCCTATACCAGTGTCGGCCCTGGACCATTCAGTCCTGGTGTGGACAATCGGACCTTTCAAAACGGTTAGCTAGTTTATTGTTACACTCATGCAAAGATCTAAGTGTTGTGATGTGTTAGCCTCGTTCCCAGGCTCTCCCCTCGCCCCAACGAAAATAAAAAGAGCCTGGGAACGAGGCTAGTGATGTATTCTGTTTGACTATAAAATACTTTGTTATATTTCAGCTCCTGCTGCTGCTCCTGGCAACCTCACAGTAGCAAACATCAGCGCCAATGAGCTGAATGTCTCATGGGAGAGGCCTAATGAGAGTGACATCAATGGAGTACTTCGATACTACATCCTTGAATACTACATTGTCAATCAGACAGAAAGTCTGGTGTCTATGAACGTTTCAGGAGATACTCTCAGCACCGTCCTGAGGGGTCTGAACAATTTCACCAGCTATAATGTGTCAGTTGCAGCTTTCACCATTGGTACGGGACCATACTCTACAGAGGTGGAGACTACCAGTGAAAATGGTGGGTTGCAAATGAATTTAGCCAACTATCGATGAAATTTATGTGTTCTTATTTCATTCTCAGTTCCAGGAGATCCTCCTAGGAATGTTACTGCACAAAGTAACTCCTCAACCAGTATTCTTGTGGAGTGGGATCTGCCAAGGGAGGAGGTCCTGTATGGTATTCTCAGAGGGTTCAGGATTCGATATGCTATGAATACAAACATCACTACCACAACTGAGTTGATTCCAGAGCAACAGTTATCCTATATCATACAAAATCTAGAGGAGTTTACAAACTACAGTATTGAAGTGATGGCAGTGACTGTGGGTGAGGGGCCTTACAGCAGTCCCATCTTTGTCATCACTGACCAAGGCGGTTAGTTACATATTGTAAAGCCAACATATGTGCACAATATGTACGAACTATATCTACTGGTTAAAAGGCAGGCCTGGATGTGTACAATTTTGTTAACCAAAACAACCATTACTGTTATTCCCTATGCAGAAGCGGGAGAAGTGCCCCCACCTCCACCAGTGGATGAGAGAGAGCTAACTCCCTTCTCAGCTATAGTCAGGTGGAACCCTCCGGCTGATTCTAATGGTGTGGTCCTCCGCTATACTGTCAACTATGTAGCAGTATCCAATGCTTCATCACAAGACACGGGGCGTCGTAGGAGGCAGACCGGTGGAGCCAGTGATGAGTGTATTCTGGGAGGACAGGCGAATGTGAATCGTAACATGACTGTTGATGGAACACAGACTTCAGCCACACTGACAGGGCTCAGTGAGTACATGGATTACTGTTGATGTAAGCTTTGGAGAGAGCAAGAAAGAAAATTCCACAGTGCCGGATCTTATAGTATTTGGAAGGTCCTGGGTTCAATTCCCAGCTGGATTCTTGCGTATTTTTCCTTTCTCTCTAAAGCTTACATTTCTGCTTTCTGCTCACACTTGTGTTATTGACTGTCATTGTACATCCATGGATATTCCATTTAGCTCCTGGGACTGCATATGCGTTCAGGGTTCAAGCTGAAACTGCAGTCGGTAGGGGACCATTTTCAAGTTCAAGACCATTTACAACCTCCGAAGATGGTATGATTATGATAGCATACAGTTTTTCTGATTTCAACATGTCACATCAATTGCTATGCTACCTCTAGTTCCGGCGGAACCTCGTGGACTAACTGTCACATACCTCAACTCAACTGCACTTGAGGTCACCTGGCAGCACCCTCTCTGTGACTACGGCATTAGAAGAGGATACACTGTAAGTCTGCAGACCTTGACAAGTAGCATACAAGATTTCTTGTTTATCTTGTGCATATACCTTCTATGCAGATCACACATGACCCTCTACCAGCTCCACTTGATCCCCCTGGAGAACAAGGCATGCCTAGAAGCCCATACAACCTAACTGCAGGGGACACGTGGCTTGTTATCACAGACCTGACTCCTAATACCAACTACAACATAACTGTTTGTGCGTTCACAAGTGTAGGTTGTGGGCCTCTGTCCAGAAGAGTGAATCAAACAGATGAAGATGGTAAGACTGTAAGATATCTCAAAATGTGCAATCTGACTATTTGTTATAACTACACTTTTTTTGTGTCTTGAAGTTTACACTGCACTCTTACACTTTCTCAACAGCTCCCCAGGCAGTCACTAACCTCTCAATCACCTCATCAAGAAACACAAACAACAACAATACTGTAACTATCCAAATCACATGGACTCCCCCATCTCTGCGCAACGGATCCTTTGACTACATGCTCATGTACTCTGCTGACCAAACACCACCTTACCCTCAGCAGAGAAAGCAGAATGCATCACTAAGTCCAGTGATGATCGATGGAAGTCAGCAAGAGTATGTAGTTCCAAGTGGACTGCCTTATGCTGACAACCGGGTGACAATATATGCCTTCAACATCAAACGTGGTCTACCAGGACCCAGTAAAACAACAACACACAGGTCTCTAGCAATTGGTGAGTTTGGCATGAACGAACAGAGTTAATGGATACACATGGCTCATAAAGTAGTGTTTTTCTCATCACCTACAGAACCTACTGCACATATAAATGTTCTCTTTTTCCTGAATATCTACAGAACCTACTGCAGTGACTAACCTGATGGCAGTTGCTACCAGTAACCAGTCCATCCAAGTGTCCTGGGATCTTCCACTCTATCCCAATGGACGTATATTGTTCTATGACCTCTTCTACAGAGTATCAGATACCCCACAACAGCCTCCCAACATCATCCGTGATAGCAGCTATACAAAGATGATGGTCATGAATGCTACTAACTTTGAAATCACTGGTTTAACACCATATACAAACTATACCATTCACATTTGTGCTATTGGTGAGGGGGGCCTCCTTGGAGCTATTGACACAGAAGTACTTCAGCGTACTAACAGTACTACCCAGGATATAGTCACAGCCACTGCTCCAACTGCAGCACCTTCTACCAGCACCATCAATATCCAACTCCCCTCCCCGTCTCAAGTGCAGACTGGCCGTGTGATGTGAGCTCCTTAGCAGGAGGGTGTAGGGTACCCTAGCCTCTCTCCCAGGCATTCATTCTACCATACTGCAACTATTAATAACGAGCCTCGTTCCCAGGCCTTCCCCGTTTTTTGTTCTTCGGTTTGCATTCAGTATAATACACGGAAGCAGCTCTTCCGCTTCCGTGTATTATACTGAACGCTATTAAACCGAAGAACAAAAAAAACAACGGGGAAGGCCTGGGAATGAGGCTAATTAATAACCACTAACTAGCTATAGTGCAACATCTCATGAACCATCAATGACCCTAAAAAAATAGGCCTAGATGTTATGCAAAGTCACCCACTGTGCAGGATGTGTTTTGGCACTCATCTACCATAGTTGAAGTAACCTTAGTTTACAGTGCATCTTTTAAGCACTTTATTACATGTTCTTTCAACAGATTCTATGCTGTAGTGGTTGTCCGTGGTGAGACCCCAGCAGCTAACCAGGCTGTGTACAATGACGCTGCGCCCTACACACGTGACGCCACCTACTACATTGCTGCAGCCTGGGCAGAGGAGAATATTTCCAGGGTTCCAGAGTCCTACACTGTAGGAGATGGCTCCATAACTGTGGCTAATACAGTAGTGTATAGGAATGCTGAGCTGAATACCAATACGAGATATGGGATATTCGTCAGAATCGATATTGAATCAGATGCTGGGAATGTGGTAGGTTATTAATAGTTATTGCGACATTGGCGTTATATAAATTAGCCGGGGTGTGATATAATTTTGTCACTCATAGTTACTGTTGGCCTCGTTCCCAGGCCCCTCCTCAGCTTTCCAGCATGAAAAAGCCAATAGAAGCCTGAGCAGGGGCCTGGGAAAGGCTGAGCCATTTTACAGCCATGCATGTTCAATTTTTTGAAGTTGACGCTTTTCTAATTTATTGCATACAGCCACACAGAACATATTCAGACTATGTGATATCCAAGACAGGTACAGTATAGTGGTGTAACTAATAACCATAGTGGTGTAACTAATAACCTTAGTGGTTTAACTAATAACCTTAGTGGTTTAACTAAAGACTATAGAGGTGTAACTGTATATAACAAACATGGCACACCATTTTACAGGCAATACAACATCACTTTTCCAACTCCTCTTGACTGCTGACTTGAGCTGTGTGGAGTGGGTGGTAAGTTGTTACTGCAATTATTTTCTAGCATTAGGCTTAACAATCGTGCCATCAATCACCTCTTGTAGGGAAATAGGATAGAGGAAAAGAGAAATCATATCATCACTGCCGTGGTGGAAAACACTGAACAGTTCTGCCGCTGTGGGTTTACAGCAGGACATATTGACCATGCTGTCAGTGGGTTTCAATGCTCTGAAAACCAGCACAACCAGGTCGTCTTTCGCTCCAAGCTGTATGGCACTGTGACCACAAACGCATCCACACTAACAAACTATGTCCAACAGTGGGCATCCAGTGGCACCTCGATTGCTGTACTGGGACTGATTCTGGACGTAGACCCCACATGCCCAGTTCACATTTCATCTTTCAGTGATCCTGAGTGTGCAGTCACCACACACCCCAGCTCTCGTGGAACACAGTCCATTACAGTCTCTCCTATCCACCCTACCATAGGAAGTTTATTTGCTGGAGTGACAGCGGGAATTGTTTTCTTGATCATAGCCGTGATTGTGATCATGATTGTCATCATTGTCATTTTGGTTATTAGACGACGGAGAACAGCATCGTACGACCTGGGAAATCTCACTATGGGGTAAGCCTTTCATGTTGAGATTCTGCAACTTCATCAAATTTGCAAGAATTCTTTTTTAGCAATAATAAGACAGCAAAATTTTAGTCTTCTTGCAATCTGAGAGGTTCCATATTCTATATAAGTAGAGCTATATCAATATAGCTTTGGATCATGTTGTACCTGGTTAACAAATGAAAGTGCTTAAAATTCTCAGTCACATAGTGTTTCAACATCTTCCATCTGTTTAACCTGGGATGGCATAATCCGAAGCTACAACATTGTAGCTCTAGTGAGAATTAAAAGACTGAATATGGTATGCTTACTGAGTATCACCCTGTGCAGTGCATGTGAATAAGCTATCATCATCACTCTTGATCCACAGAGCTCACAACCCTCTCACAAACGGAGGCCTTCAGAAGGAGAAACAAGCCATCATCAGTGGTGATCACACTTATGGATGCACAGCAATCCGTCCTCGTGATCCTGAAGATCCTCAGGATCGTTGTAATCCTGAAGGTCATTCTCATCCCTGTTCTCTTGAGTCTCACGATCAGTCTGGTTTCCAACGAACCCAAGCTACAGTGCTGCGACAAAACCATAACAATTTGTAATGCATAATAGTGTATTTTACAGCTGCTGAGTTTGATGCACATCAGGCACTTGGACTGCTAAATTATGTCGATAGTGTGTACTAAATTGCTTTGACTACGCATTTGAATAAGAATTATAACATTTGTATGTTGTTTTCATGCACCCACAACCAAAATTGACTAGCTATGATTGTGGCGGATAAATGTTCTAATAAAGCGAAAAAATAGTAAATTTGTAGCACGTAAAACGAAAAGCTATAAAGTTATCATGGCGAACCGGACAGCAAAAGACGCCAAGTCCATAAAGGGAACAAACCCTCAGTATTTGGTAGAGAAGATCATCAGAACAAGGATATACGACTGCAAGTTCTGGAAGGAGGACTGCTTTGGCCTGACATGTGAGTGAATGCAGTTATGGGTGGCAAATGTCACGCCTCACTAAACTGGTAGTGTAATTGTATTAAACTTCATGTTACATGAGATTGTCCTATGCATGTGTTTCCTGATGTCCAGCGGAGCTGTTGGTAGACCGGGCTATGGAGCTGGAGTACGTGGGGGGAGTGTATGGGGGCAACGTGAAGCCAACACCGTTCATCTGCCTCATCCTCAAGATGCTGCAGATCCAACCGAGCAAGGACATTGTCATCGAATTTATTAAGAACCCTGACTACAAGTGAGCATGCAGTTTTTATACTAGCCTCATTAGGTCATGCAGGTGGAAAAAAAAAGTTCTCCCCACTTAGGAGGGGGGAAGCAGGGAGAACCTGACAACAAGGCTACTTTGAAGCTGTCTCTTGGTTCTTTAGGTATGTGCGTGCATTGGGGGCTATGTATCTTCGTCTAGTCGGGGACTCCCTCGAGTGTTTCAAGTATCTGGAGCTGCTGTACAATGACTACAGGAAGCTGAAGAGAAAGAACAGAAATGGAGGTGCGTATGTCTGGTAGGTAACCTTGTTCCCAATTCCGCTTTTGAGGAGCAAGAATCATCCTTCCATTTTGCCCTACTTCAATAGAGCATTTTCATCACATGGTCAAATTCCACATACTAAAAACTTGAGCCACCATTTTGGTGTACAGTGTGTCGTTGGCAGCTTCAACACTATAGCCTCGTACCCAGGCCGTGTGGGAGGAGAAAAACCACATCTGGGTACGAGGCTAATTCAACACATACTATATAGAAATGAATTACAAGTATTGTTTTTTATTTGTGAAAATCATCGTAGAAGCTACCATACACTACACTAACATGGTGCCTGTTTTCCATTTTGTTTTCGTATTCAAAATGGTGAAGGTGTCATATGAAAATACTCTTTAGCCATAGGTCTATGTGAAAGCTGGGCGGGGCTGGGAAAGGGGGTGGGGCTACGTATCAATGTGTGCCTGTTTCACCCTGACATGTTTTACCGTGCAGATTTTGAGCTGCTTCATGTGGACGAGTTTGTTGACGAGCTGCTGCACTCAGACCGAGTGTGTGACATCATTCTACCCAGACTGCAGGTAGAGGGGAAGGCTAGTTTCATACCTAGGCTCTTTCTCATAGAGGAAGGAAGAAACGGGCCCAGGTACAAGACTAGGGGAAGGCAGCAGAAAGCAATGTTAGTAGTCTCGGTCCCAGACCCAAAACCAATTCCAGCGCATCAGTATTGTGTGTTATACTGGAAGCAATATATGCACTGGGTGAGGTCTGGGGACGAGACTATAAGGATAGTTGCATGCCCATTGTCTTCACTACCTGAACATCATGGATCGTACCAGTTTTGCATCCCCCTTCCATACTCATCTCTCTTTACACACACACACTCACTCACACACCTCACACACACTCACACAACACACACTCACACCTCACACACTCACACCTCACACACACACACCTCACACACATCCTCATACTCTTCAGAAACGACACATCTTGGAACAAATGGAGCAGCTTGAACCACGGGTGAGTGCTCTAGAGGAGGATCTTTCTGAGGAAGGGGAGAGCGAGGAGGAAGAGGAGGAGGAAGAAGAGGAAGAAAGGGTGAGACCCAACACATTGTCTCCAAATCAGTCCTAAGTAATAGATGCCTCACTCCGCCCTATGCTCATCTCTTTGCCTCTAGTCTCCCCCCCCTCCGCTCCGCAGACGGTCTCCCAGTCCACACAGAGATCATCATGATAGGGATCGCCACAGACACAGGAGTCGAAGCAGATCCCCTCACAGAAGGTTAGCCACTCTCAACACAGGCCTTCATTGTTGGTTACCGTGTACTATGTTAGCTTCGGGTTGGTGGCGCAAAAATAGTTTGTGAATTTTGTGGGACTTCTTGTTATCCACTATGGATAGTAAGCTGTAGCTGTGCAAATCACAGTGAAATAGTTGTTCTATGGCCAGAGTTACACACACACACACACACACACATACACACACTGCACACGTACACATGTACACACCAACAGACGCAGTAGGTCTCCTCGGGGACGGAGCCCTCGGGAAAGGAGGAGGCGGAGTCACTCACGATCACCACGGCGACACCGGCACAGATCCTCTTCTTATTCACCACACAGACATGATTCCCATCGGTAGGGAAGATAGACGGATGTATGGATGGGCAGATGGGTGGATAAATAGATACTATTCTTCTTCTTTCTCAGCCATAGGAAGCGCTCTCGTACACGCAGTCGCTCCCCCTCCCCTCACCAGCACCACCGTCGACAGTCTGAGAGGGACAGAGGAGGAGGAAGGGAGGAGAAGGAGAGAGACAAAGGGTCCAGATCATCCAAGTCGGAGCAGAAGGAGAAGAAATCGAGGTCTTCAAGCAGCAAGAAGTTGAGCTCACAAGAGGAAGAAATTCGACAAGCTAATGAACTCAGAGCAAAACTGGGGATGAAACCTCTGCGTGTGGACTGAGCCATTTTGTCTCTGGTTTTTACCCTTTTTCTCTTAATTTTGTGTCGAGTCAGCTTATTGCCACGTGGTTTCCGTATATTTCCGTTAATTCTAGTACTCCTTTGTATATTGTCGTAATCTACAGGAAATTCCGTTGAAGTGAGGCCATCCAAGAATACTCGCCTCTTCGTAGCCGCAAAACACGGGTGTAGACTGTAGATCTCAAGAAAACTAACTGGGCGATGTCAAGATGACAGATAAGAAGTCTTTCAAACAACAGGCGATAAAGATCGTGTTCCTGTGCGCCTGTTGGTACACGTTCAGCTCCGCCAATGGCGTCCTGGGAAAGCAGATTCTGAGCGTGTTTCCCTATCCCACCACTCTCTCTATGGTTCATTTTCTGTCCTCCAGTTGTTACTTGGGCCCCGCACTAGCCCTCCTGAACGTGGAACCCACGCCACACCTCACTAGGAAGTTCTATGTGAGAAGGATCGTGCCTCTCGCAGCGGGGAAGCTTCTAGCTTCCATCTCGGCCCACATCAGTATATGGAGAGTCCCCGTCTCGTATGCTCACACTGGTACGTGAGTGTAGTTTTCTGGTCAACCATGCAAATTGTGAAGCTACCTATATGAGATCTACTTCATCTGCCTGTATGCTCTTCTCCTCCCTTCTCCTCTCTCCCCCCCCTCCCTCCTCTCAACCCTTTGTCCTCCTTCGCCCTGTCACCCATTGCACAACAGTCAAGGTAAATCATGACGCTTGGATGGCGTACTTGTAAAGATTGTAAGCTAGCCTCACCAACAGACTATGTGAACTCCCTTTCTTCAGGCTCTGATGCCATTCTTCACTGTGCTCTTGTCGCTGCTTGTTCTCAGAGAAAGTTATCCCCTAAAGGTAAGAACACTTTGGCTAGGCAACCTCGTCCCCAGGCCTTCTCACCATCTGGTTACAGTAAGCAAAAATGGAGGGGGGAGGCCTAGGTGATTTTATCAAGTGAATGATATCAATGTCTACCTGGGTGAACGGGGTGTGTGTGTGTGGGGGGGAACAAGCCCCTCAATTGCATGGTATCAAATAGTTTAGACTGTCATTGATGGGCGAGGCTAGTAATAAATAGCCTTGTAGCCATTTGCCCTCCTCCCCACTCCCTCCATTGTCGCCTCCTCCCACTCTCCAGTGATTGTGTCCACCCTCTGCACCCACAGATCTACTGCTCCTTGATCCCTATTGTATCTGGTGTGCTGCTGGCCACCGTGACTGAGCTGAGCTTTGACCTAGGTGGGATGATAGCCGCTCTGTCAGCCACCCTCTGCTTTGCCTTGCAGAACATCTACTCAAAAAAGGTGAATGAGGGAGAGGAGTTCCTTTCTCCCAGACCACCACCCAGTCTTTACTGCTTGCAGTATGGCATATGGTTTGCACTTGGAGAAGGAACAAGGCTGACTTCACCCATTGGTTGCTAGTTATTTTGTAAACCAAGAGCGCATAAGAACGGGCGGCTTGAGTAAGAGCGTGTAACTCCAATAGAAGCCCGTAGCCTGGTCAAAATTATCGAACCGTACTAAAAATAGAACACCCGGTCACATGCTTAGCAACAATGGCTTAGTCTACGCAGCATATGCAAGTACGTGTTACTATTTTTAGTACTGGCGGTACATTCTGACCGGTTTAAAATTTTACGGAGTTACACACTCTTACTCTAGCCGCCCATTCTTATGAGCTCTTGGTAAACCATACAAAGTTTATGTTGCGTCCCTAGCCTGATTTGGTATCTAAACAAAACTTCACGAAAGAAAAACAAAAAGAAAAAGAATCGCATTTTAGAGTTGCAGTCTCATATCTGACACTGTGTCTAGCTAGCTGAGAGGTTAGTCGTGGTTTCCTCACCAGATGGGAGGAATGAAGAAAGCATAGTTCAGTGTTGTACCAGACACCTCTGCTGAAGCCATTGTGGTGAACATTCCACCTGCATGCAGTCAACCACTACCCTCACCATAGACAGAGCAAATGCTGATTTCACATTTCAATTTCACCTTGCCTGAAAAAATCAAATTGTGAAGTTTTTATCTTCAGAACTTTTTTGACCAAGTACATTTGATCAAATATTTCAGAAAGTTTGATTCGGATATGCCTATGGTAGTTTTTCAACCAGTGCACACATACACACACACGTCCTCACACACACGTCCTCACACACACGTCCTCACGCAGTGTATGAAGGAGGTTCATATCCACCATTTGCGTCTGCTGCTTCTGCTCAGTCAGCTGTCCTGCATCTTCCTCTTCCCCTTCTGGATGTACACTGATGTCTGGGAGCTCATCACGCAGCTACACAAGGTCAGTAAACACTTGATGTTATTTACTGTAAACAACAGTAGGCACTCATGAATAACGGTGTTTTGCTGAGAGAGCGAGAAGCATATTCCCAATTATTGCCCACTGTCTTGCGCCCCACTGTATATACAGGTGCAGCACTTGGGCTGGCTGATATTTGTCCTGCCGTTGAATGGGTTCCTCAACTTTGCTCAGAACATTGTCGCCTTCAGCATGATCTCAGCCGTCACCCCCGTGAGCTACTCTGTCGCAAACGCCACCAAGAGGATCGTGATTATCAGCACGTCTCTACTCTTTCTGAGAAACCCTGTTACTACCTTCAATGTGTGTGGCATGCTAATGGCTATCTCTGGAGTGGCTCTCTATAACAAGGTATGTACTATCACATACCTAGTCCCATTCCCAGGCACATCTTACTGCCATCTCATTCCCAAGCCATGCCTGCCTCATTCCCAGGCAGCCCACTCCCAACCTCATTCTCAAACCATGTCTGTCCCATTCCCAGGCCACCCACTCCCAACCTCATTCCCAAGCCATACCTGCCTCATTCCCAGGCAGCCCACTCCCAACCTCATTCTCAAACCATGTCTGTCCCATTCCCATGATTGTCACTTCCAACCTCATTCCCAGACCATGAGCAGTCTGGGAATGAGGCTACTACTATAGACATGGATGTGTGTGTAGCCTCGTTCCCAGGCCGTTCCCACCTCCAGTTTTTGATCGCTTGCAGTATAAAAACGGAGGGGAAGGCCTGTGAGAAAGAGTCACGTGCGTGATGTCAGGTAGACGTGAGGGTAGACGCAAGGGGGGCGGTGCCCGACGAAGAATCTCGAGGTCCTTCTTGTAATATCTTGTCCAAGAACTTGAGACTGTAACGTTTGAAAGACAGCATCAATACAGCTCATTGTTTGGTAGACTCGAGTCTGATCAATGCAAAGTTTGTGAGTTACAACGATCGGGCACCGCCCCCCTCACGTCTACCTGACGTCACGCACGTGACTCTTTCTCCCAGGCCTTCCCCTCCGTTTTTATACTGCAAGCGATCAAAAAATGGAGGTGGGAACGGCCTGGGAACGAGGCTAATGTGCGTGTGTGTGTGCGTGTGCGTGTGCGTGTGCGTGTGCGTGTGCGTGTGTGTGCGTGTGCGTGTGCGTGTACGTGTGCGTGTGTGTGTGTGTGTGTGTGTGTGTGCGTGTGCGTGTGTATGTGTGAGTGAGTGAGTGAGTGTGAGTGAGTGTATGTTCCCGGGCCAGCTAAGAGAGGATTGGAGGGTGGTGTCACTGAACTATTCTTCCCCTCCCCTGCAGGTGAAGTATGATTCCAACAAGCAGCAGTCGAGACCACTGCTCCCCACTGAACACAAGACTAACGTCCACTTGAACTCAGATGGAGACGGCCTCATAGAGAGGTCACCTATGAAGATTATTTAGTGCCATTTCACTACACCTTTCATTCACAGATTAGAGTTATATATTGCAGCCATAATAAAATTGTGACCTGGCAGGTGCTAAAAAAAGTCCACTTCCAAATTTCTTTTTTAAACCGTCACACATTGAAGAACTAGTCTCACATAGCCAGACTCTATTGAAGAACAGGGTAGCACAAAGGTCACTTTCTGCATAAGTGCTCCCCTAATGCACAAACAGCAGTAATCACAATGGTAAGACAAATTAAACTCTCTACGGTTGTGAATAAGCAGCTAAATATATCAATTAAGGACCAAAATAACAGTTTTTTAGTGCTTTGCTGTCCAGGGTGCTAAGGTCAAAAGTGGGGAGGGCCCGTACTACAACCAGAGGCGAGATGAACAGATAGCGCCAGTGAGTTTCTTATGCTGCAGGTAAGCCCCAAAAAAATTGTAGCGGGAGAAGTAGTTAATTTTTAATACTCTGGGTCCCAGCTAGCCTTTAACGCAGATCGTTTGTGCTAGAACGCGACGAAGTAAAAGAGTGTTGCTGGTCCTAGGTGGGGGACTGAAATTTTAATGTCCAATGTTGGACTACTCTGGACCCCACACCCTTTAGGTTAGGCGAGGAGGGTCTGCATGGGTCCCAGACTGATAAAGTGAGCTAGTCTCGCAAATTATGCAAGCCAGGTGGTCCATTCATACTCAACCAACCACAGTGTGGACCTTCAATGTTTTCACTGGCTAAGTTCACAGTAGGGCAGAAATATTAGCTCAATTGGCAGAAATTATAACCCCCCCTTTACCTTATTGGAATTTCCCCACCATGCATGCTTTGTCCCAAGAATGCATGATGATGTCATTTTTATTATGGAGGTCGAGGGAGGGGGAAAATGACATCATGCGCTCTTGTTTGTCCATATAGCTATCTCCCACACATTTAGGTGATGAAGATGTGTGTATCTCGACGGTGGCTCTTTCGACTCTCTTTGTTTGCCCTCCTCCTCTCCGTTGTGTCTCTGCTTCTCGTTGACCTGCTTGGCATACACATACCCCTCATTCACGATGAGGAGGAATGGGTCTACGACTTTATCGAAGTCCCCGAGATTGACAGCCCAGCACTCAGCAAACACGAACCTGTGTTTCTCCCTCCTGAAAATGATACCAGTCTTCCCGTGATTGTGTGGTGGACCCCCTTCACACCGTTCCAACGGGTCATCCGGGAATGCCCAAGTGGGAAATGTGTATTCACTCACAGTCGTACTGAAATTGCAAACCCCATGGCTACTTTTGTTTTCTATGGTACAGAAATTGATTGGAACAATCTCCCATTACCTAGGCAACCAGGCCAACTTTGGGCACTCCTCCACGAGGAATCACCAAAAAACAACTGGATCTTGGCCCACGAGAAAGGAATACAATTGTTCAACTTCACGTCAACTTGTAGCCGGTATTCAAGCTACCCTCTCCCCACCCAGTACTTGCACACTTTGAAGAAGCTGACACAGCCGGTTAAGGTGACCACTGAGGAGAAAAGCAAAGGAGATTTAGGCCTCGTGGTGTATATACAATCTGACTGTGACCCACCGTCTGATCGGGATTCTTATGTGGAGGAGCTGATGAAATATGTTAAGGTAGACTCTTATGGACGTTGTTTACACAACCGAGATCTACCAGAACACCTTTTAAACTCACTCACCTTCAACACAGAGGACCTCTTAAACATCGTGGCAAAGTACAAGTTTGCGATCGCATTTGAAAACGCACTCTGTCATGATTACATCACAGAGAAATTCTGGCGGCCGTTGTACGCAGGCTCAGTCCCCATTGTTAAGGGGTCACCGACAATTCGAGACTGGGCCCCTGATGTAGAGCATTCTATTATCATAGCTGATGAATTTACAAGTCCAAAAGCGCTTGCAGAGTATCTCCACTTTCTAGATCAAAATGATTCCGAGTATGATAAGTATCTTGAGTTCAAGCAAACCGGGGTGACCAATCAGATGCTTCTTCAGCACCTGAAGGAGCGAGAGTGGGTAGTGGACTACGAAGAACCGGGGACCAACTACATTGACGGCTTTGAATGCTATATCTGTAATGAGATGCACAAGAGGATGAAACCTGGCGAGCCGGCTCCTGCTTGGGTTGCTAACGGGGACCATTACCACTGTCCCATTCCAGAGCCCTCCCTGAGGTCACTGGAGGGAGAAACATTGCAACAGAGAATGGAAAAGCTCCGAGAACATGCCAGGTCCGAGATGAAGTATTGGCGGTATGTTGCTAGATGTTCGGAGAAAAAGGCAGCTGTGATGGCCGGGGTGGTTGGAAGGGGAGGAACTCGGGAAGAAGTGACAGAGGCTCTGAAGGGAGCTTGTCATGGGATTGAGTTCACTGAAACCTGAAGAGTATAGCCACATTCCCAGGACATGCACGTGTACTGGACAGATGATCCTGACTTGAAGGATTGAAGCCTGGGAAGTAACAAGGTAAAAGATAAAGGACAGGGGCTGGGTTGACTTTGTGGTTTGTGCGTGTTGTTTTGTTCATTTTTATATATTTGTAAGCGTAAACATATTTGTTTAGTAACAACAATTTGTGGTCATTTAATTTATGTTTTGATGTCAGGAGGTAAAACAAAAAGACAGCAGTTGCTGGGATCAAACTGTGGCTGGTGGTTGTCTGGTACGTTGTTGTAGATCAGTGGCAGAGCACTGGTGGCTCAAGCCCAGCTTTGATTCCCAATATGACTGACAGCCTTTCACTTTCCACCTCACAATGCATTGATTTCTGACCATGTGAGGCAAGATCCAGCATGGTACTATATAGACACTTGGCGTCCTGTTCTTCAGTATACAGCTGCAACTAAAACTGCATCTGCCATGCAGCAGTGTTGTTTTAGTTAACTAAACTAAAACAATATTGCCATGCACTGCAGTTTTCACTGTCTACTGTAGCCTCGTACCCAGGCCACGTGGCCTGGGTACGAGGGTATGTCTACCGGTGAAAGTCAGAGGGCACAGTGTCTGGATTCGTTCACCTTAGCTTAGCTAGCAAGTAGCAGTTACAGTTACATTAATTGAGCCACACATGGTACCATAAACTTTTATGTAACTGAATATACCTCTTTCAAAATGTGGATAGATACCTGTACAACATATCATGACCTGTTATCATTATAAATAGCTATATAGGTGGTTATACTAACATCAGCTGCCACAGTTGCTAGGATACACACAGAGGGTATTTTTGAACTGCTCCAGCCCAGCTTCCTTGATGACAATGTACTCTGGCTCGGGTGGACCATCACAGTGGTCAGTATGGGTGTTGTTGCCATGGAAACTACCACCTGTTTCGGAGGACTGTGCTTTTGGTTTCAGTCTAGATGGTCGATGATTGTTGGGCAAGTGTTTGGTCTCTGCGTTGTCCATGTTGTGACTTACCACCTGCGTGTGCAAGAGAGAGGCGAACAGGATTCAGCTGCTATATAGGACTGAAGCTTCTAGGGTCCATATTCAGGTGCTGTCACGCCCCTTTGTCCTATACCCTCTCACGTCCACACACACTCCTCCACATATACACTCCACATGACTTGTACTCCTCTACACATAACTATATACACACCTCTAAACCCTTTCACACACACACACACACACACACACACACACACACACACACACACACACACACACACACACACACACACACACACACACACACACACACACACACACACACACACACACACACACACCTCCACACTAAGCTTCCTGTAGTGTTTCCCAGGATGAGTGTAGCGTAGCAACCACTGACACACCTCCACCTGAGACACAGTTCTCAGCTCCCCAACCTGCAACAAGATACCAAGATGGAGTCTAGCCTCCCCTCCAGCCCCCTCCCCCTCCAGCCCCCTCCCCCTCCAGCCCCCTCCCCTCCAGCCCCCTCCCCCTCCAGCCCCCTCCCCCTCCAGCCCCCTCCCCTCCAGCCCCCTTTCCTCCAGCCCCCTTTCCTCCAGCCCCCTTCCCTCCAGCCCCCTTCCCGCTGTCTAGGGACGGGACTAGAGATAGAGTCCAATGTAATCACCTCAGACAAGAGTGTGTAAGAACAGGTAGGAAGGGAATGTGCCAAAGAGAACACTTACCTCCACTTCCAGGCGGTCAAACTTGTGTTTGTGTACCGAGATCAGTTCGTTCCAGTTCCGAAACACCTCCTCTTCCAGAGAGATGTCTGGCTCTAGCATTTCTTGGATCAGAGAGTCAACCTGTGTGGAGGGGAGATGGATGGGAGGGGGGAGAGTGAGAGAGAGGGGAGGGGAGAGGAGAGAGGGGGGAGGGGAGCAAGGAGAGGGAGAGAGAGGGGAAGAGAGAGTGGGGAGAAGAAAGGGAGTGAGCAAAGAGGGAGAGGAGAGGAAAAAGCCAGGGCAAAAGAGAGTGTGGTACAGGCATAACAAAAGTTAACAGTCAAACCTCGACAAGGTACCTGTGCTTGGAACTCTTCGCTGCTCCAGGAGCTCACGGTGTCATGAAACTCCCTCACAAACGAGTGCATGCACCTGCTGGCGTACTCCACACTATGGGAGAAAGGGGGAGGGGGGTGCAGAGCTTCAGACGCATGCACACACATGTATACACAAACATGCACACACGCACCTGTACTTGGGCCCCTGGGTCACTAATGTTAGCGACAGTCCCAATACTCCATGTGTACAGTGGTTCATACTGTACACCTCATACCTTAGTGTGTGGGGGTTGAGGAGGGAGAGGGGAGGAGGGGTGGAGGGGAGGGTGGGGGAGGGTGGGAAGGGAAGGAGAGGGAAGGGGAGGGAAGGGGAGGGAAGGGAAGGGAGGGAGAGAAGGAAGAAAGAGAAGGGAGGGAGGTGAGGAGGGAGAGAGAGTGGAGGGGGAGAAGGGTGATTTACAAAGCTGGTAGTCTCTAGAGGGTGTTCAGTCTCAGAGAATATTGAGCAACATACCCTAGCTGCTGTTTTGTCCTGAGAGAATCAAAACAAGGCTCTTCCATGCAAGTCTGTAACACGGAGAAAGAAATGTAGTTTAGTTTCATTCCCAGCCTCTCCCTTAGAGCCTGGGAATAAGGCAGAGACCAGTAACTATAGTAGGCTAACATTCTTGAGCTTTACTGGGTAGGGAGAGAAAACGCACCATGACAAGCTTGGTGATGGCAGAGTCACGCACTGTTTCAGGGGAACACTGTTGACAAGTGAGAGGCGTTAACAAATGAAGTAACACTGAGGTAATGGAATTATGTCTGTTATATTAGTGCCATGTGACTGTCATGTGACTGTCATGTGATGGTCATGTGACTGTCATGTGATTGTCATGTGATTGTCATGTGACTGTTATGCGACTGTTATGTGACTGTCATGTGACTGTCATGTGACTAACATGTCATCATTAGCCTCAAATCCAGACAAGAGCCTGGACTAGATTATCATGTGGTAACACAGGAAATATACGAGAGCAATGTGATCATGTGATTATCATGTGACTGTCATGTGATTGTGCAGCTAGCTTACTTGGTAGTAGTCAATGATGACAGTGTTCGGAGACTGCTTGTCTCGGTTCATGAGGGGATAGTGGACGTGTGTGTTGGCCGGCAGCTGCACCACTCGGGGCTAGACAGGGGAGGGAAGAACATAGGGAGTAGGATGAGAGGTAAAATGCCCAGACTATCAGTCTAGACTCAAACTATAACTCATCTTACCTGTACATGGTAGCTTTGTGGCAATGGTTTGAAGTGCAAGTGGCTGAAGGGAACAAGGATAGTCGTCATGGCAACTTACATATTGCATATTGTCAGCTGCCCTAATGACTCACCTGCAGATGTACGTCATCAGCCCTTTAGCCTCCTGAAGTGGGAGAAAATAGCTGCAGATGAAAGAGTGTTCCCCTTCCCTCTCCCTTCCCTCCCTTCCCCTTCTCCTCCTCCTCCTCCTCCTCTCTCCACCCCCCACATCACATGCTGACAGCCTGACCTGGACAGTCATGTTTCCTTGGACAAGTGACTCCACAAACAACTGTTTCTTGAGCTTGGTGACAAACACCTTTGTGATGGGGATGGGTGATGAGTGGGTGGAGTGTGTGTAGGGGGAGGGGGGAGGAATTACAATAACTGGAATGTATGCTAAATATTTATGACAGTGACCCCGTATTAGACTGAGACCATACAAGTGCATGGTGGTATGGGAGTGAGACAAGTGCAGGGTGGTATGGGATTGAGACAAGTGCAGGTGGTATGGGAATGAGGCTGAGGTGCTTACAGTGAGGTGCTGCAATGTGAGTGGTTCTAAAGCAGCCATCTTGTCCAGTGTACTATAGTACTGGTACTCCAGCAGCTTCAGTCGGGAGATCCTGCAGCGGAAGAGAGAGACTGACAGCTTTGGCCTCAGCCCAGTGGAAGGCACATGCTAAGTGGCTGTTGGGTGCGTGACTGAGGTATTCAGTAATAGCTAACTGTGTAGTATAGAGGATTGTAGGGACTGGAGGTTGTCTGGTTGTCCCATGGGAGAGGGCCTGGGAGAGAGTATGTTCTTACTTGCATAGTTTCTTGGGTTTGAGGACCGAGTTGTGATAACCTCTTCGAATCCCTTCCTACACAAACAAATAGAACACATACCATTTCCTGTGACACAAATCACTCAGGCTCGCCCCACGATGCTGAAGCATCTTCCTAGACTAGTATTATATCTGAAATGAACTTTAGTTGTAACACAGCACACTGTATACTGGATGATATCACAAGGTAATTGTTTGTTACTTAGCAACAAGAATATGAGCCTGCTACATGGTAATATGTAGCCTCATTCCCAGGCCTCCCTCGTATAATACATGGAAGCGGTAGAGCGGCACCGCTCTTTCGCTTCCATGTATTATACTGAATGCAAACCGAAGAACAAAAACGGGGAGGCCTAGGAACGAGGCTAGGTAATATGTACTGCACTGGATAAATTTCTCGTGCATAAGAACCTGGGAACTAGGACTAGGTGATGCCCTCACTCCAAGATGGCTTCTGTGTCTCACCTTAGCCATTGCAAAGTTCTCTTCTGTGGTTGTGAACGCAGCTATGTGGTCCACTAGACATTCAAACAGTAGCTGAAGGAGGTGTGGTTTCAGTCATCATGGTAACCATAGTGAGTACACAGTGAACACACAATGTTGGGGGTGTGTGTTTGAATGCATATTGCACAGTGAGTGTTACTCCATTTACTCATGCAATATGTTGTCATGGTAACTACTAGTCTCATTCCCAGACCTTATCCAGCATGCTTTGTTTGGGTTGGTTTTGGGTATGGGACGGAGACGTGGTAATGACCATCGACTCACTGGCAGTTTGTGGTTCAGTCCGTTCAGCGTCAGTGCTATTCCTTTGGTCACAAACGTCAGTGAGTATCTGTGAGAGGAGATAAGAGATGGAAGATCATGATGACATGAGCAGTGAGTGGAATTAAAAGCCCTGTGCTCACTCTAGTTGGGCTACTTCTGCAGCGTAGCTGATCTCTGCCACGTTTGCTTTCAGCACATTCAGGAATAGATCCATCAGCACAGCACTGGAGGGGAGGAGGGGGAAGAGGAAGGAGGGAGAGAAGAGGAGAGAAGAGGAGAAGAGGAGAGGAAAGAGAGGAGAGAAGGAAGAGGAGGGGAGAAAAGAAAGAGGAGGAAAAAGGAGGAGGAATGAACAAAGATGAAGAAGGGGATGACAAAGGGGAGGAGGGAAGGGGAGGAAAGAGAAAGGGAAAGGTGAAAGGAAGATAAGGAAAGAGGAGGGAGAAGAGAGACAGTCATTATCGTGGGCTGTTAACAAACTACATCGGTGTCAGCTTTACCTCTCTACTGTCTTCAAGTGCATTGGAAGTTTGAAGAGAACGCAGATCCAAGCTACGTAGCAGGCCATGCGAGAGCAAAAGAAGAAGAGAAAAGAAAAGGTAGTAAACCAGCAAACAATGCATCCGTCCTTACCCCCACAAGCAGTTAGCTACTGACTGGTGGCTAGCTCACCTCTGGGACAGTTGAACACGGTGTCTTGTTTAAACCATAGTCGGTACTTCTCACACTCCTCAACTACCACAGGGAACTGGGGGTGGGAGGAATTATGTCACCAGCTAAACATGAGAGAGGAGTGTAGCCTCGTTCCCAGACCTCCCCCAAGATTTTATCTCACAGCTATGGGGAAAATCTCCAAGGTTGCGAGATAAAATGATTGAGGGAGTATTGTACCCAATTACTCATCTATAACAGGATACTAATTAAGGTGGGAGAAATTGTGTTACCATGCAACGAAATATGAGTACCTTTGAGACAGGGCTGTCAGCTTTCTTCATGGTGAAGTCGGTTGCTGTGGGTGTATCTTGTGTGTATGTAGTCTTGAATATACATGTACAGAACGGTTTCACTCACCGATGAACTTGTTGGGAGGAGGGAGGTGGAGATTAGGGTGGAGCTCCAGATCTGCGTTTGTGGGTGGAGGGAGGGGGGAGGGAGAAAGGGGAGGCGAGGGAGAGGGCAAGGGAGGAGAGGGTGAAAGGGGAGGGGAGGGGAGGGGAGGGGAGGGGAGGGGAGGGGAGGGGAGGGGAGGGGAGGGGAGGGGAGGGGAGGGGAGGGGAGGGGAGGGGAGGGGAGGAGAGGCAAGGGAGAAAGGGAAGGGAGAGGCAAGGGAGAAAGGGAAGGGAGAGGCAAGGGAGAAAGGGAAGGGAGAGGGGGAGGAGAGGGAGAATGGGGAGGGAGTAAATGTGAGTGGTGGTTGTTGTCATGAAGGAGGAGGATAGAGAAGCAGAACAATGATTTGTTATGTCTTACCATTCCATTTCTCTTCCCACTCAGAGGAGACAGCTGTAAAGAAAGATACAGGTATAAACATGTACACACCACAACAAAAAATGTCGGCAATCTGCTCTCCCCCTCCCCCTTCTCCCCCCCTCCCGACACACACCTTCACAAGAGTACAGTGTTCCAAACCACTTCTCCCTCTCATGGCATTCCTCTGCAAACCGCTTGGACAGCAACATGATATTCACATGCTCTGGAGTCAGCTGGTTCTGCACCGACGCTATCACCTGGACAAAACCATTAAAACAAACAAACAAACAAACAAACACGTACCAGCCAGAAAGTCAGAAACTTCTCTCCCACGTGCGTATGTACCGCTAGTCTCATTCCCAGGCCTTCCCTGTCTCCAGTTTTTGATCACATGAAGACAGACGGGAAAGCCATGGGAACCAAGCAACACACCTCTGGGTTGTACTCAAAGAGCAGGTCGTCTCCAGTCAGGAAATCCTCCTCTGGAAAAAACTGGTAAAATGAGAGAGAACACGAGCACAAAACTATGGTCCCTTCGTACGTACATAGTAGATGTCTTCGTAATGACATCATAACTTATGTTCGTAGTAGATGTCTGACATCACAATTTATGTTCGTAGTAGATGTCTTCGTAATGACATCATAATTTATGTTCGTAGTAGATGTCTTCGTAATGACATCATAACTTATGTTCGTAGTAGATGTCTTCGTAATGACATCATAACTTATGTTCGTAGTAGATGTCTTCGTAATGACATCATAACTTATGTTCGTAGTAGATGTCTTCGTAATGACATCATAACTTATGTTTGTAGTAGATGTCTTCGTAATGACATCATAACTTATGTTTGTAGTAGATGTCTGACATCATAATTTATGTTCGTAGTAGATGTCTGACATCATAATTTATGTTCGTAGTAGATGTCTTCGTAATGACATCATAACTTATGTTCGTAGTAGATGTCTGACATCATAATTTATGTTCGTAGTAGATGTCTGACATCATAATTTATGTTCGTAGTAGATGTCTTCGTAATGACATCATAACTTATGTTCGTAGTAGATGTCTGACATCATAATTTATGTTCGTAGTAGATGTCTTCGTAATGACATCATAACTTATGTTCGTAGTAGATGTCTGACATCATAATTTATGTTCGTAGTAGATGTCTTCGTAATGACATCATCATTTATGTTCGTAGTAGATGTCTGACATCATAATTTATGTTCGTAGTAGATGTCTGACATCATAATTTATGTTCGTAGTAGATGTCTTCGTAATGACATCATAACTTATGTTCGTAGTAGATGTCTGACATCATAATTTATGTTCGTAGTAGATGTCTTCGTAATGACATCATAACTTATGTTCGTAGTAGATGTCTGACATCATAATTTATGTTCGTAGTAGATGTCTGACATCATAATTTATGTTCGTAGTAGATGTCTTCGTAATGACATCATAACTTATGTTCGTAGTAGATGTCTGACATCATAATTTATGTTCGTAGTAGATGTCTTCGTAATGACATCATAATTTATGTTCGTAGTAGATGTCTGACATCATAATTTATGTTCGTAGTAGATGTCTTCGTAATGACATCATAATTTATGTTCGTAGTAGATGTCTGACATCATAATTTATGTTCATAGTAGATGTCTTCGTAATGACATCATAATTTATGTTCGTAGTAGATGTCTGACATCATAATTTATGTTCGTAGTAGATGTCTTCGTAATGACATCATAACTTATGTTCGTAGTAGATGTCTTCGTAATGACATCATCATTTATGTTCGTAGTAGATGTCTGACATCATCATTTATGTTCGTAGTAGATGTCTGACATCATCATTTATGTTCGTAGTAGATGTCTGACATCACAATTTATGTTTGTAGTAGATGTCTTCGTAATGACATCATAACTTATGTTCGTAGTAGATGTCTTCGTAATGACATCATAACTTATGTTCGTAGTAGATGTCTGACATCATAATTTATGTTCGTAGTAGATGTCTTCGTAATGACATCATAATTTATGTTCGTAGTAGATGTCTGACATCATAATTTATGTTCGTAGTAGATGTCTGACATCATAATTTATGTTCGTAGTAGATGTCTTCGTAATGACATCATCATTTATGTTCGTAGTAGATGTCTGACATCACAATTTATGTTTGTAGTAGATGTCTTCGTAATGACATCATAATTTATGTTCGTAGTAGATGTCTGACATCATAATTTATGTTCGTAGTAGATGTCTTCGTAATGACATCATAATTTATGTTCGTAATAGATGTCTGACATCATAATTTATGTTCGTAGTAGATGTCTTCGTAATGACATCATCATTTATGTTCGTAGTAGATGTCTGACATCATAATTTATGTTCGTAGTAGATGTCTTCGTAATGACATCATCATTTATGTTCGTAGTAGATGTCTGACATCATAATTTATGTTCGTAGTAGATGTCTTCGTAATGACATCATAATTTATGTTCGTAGTAGATGTCTGACATCATAATTTATGTTCATAGTAGATGTCTTCGTAATGACATCATAATTTATGTTCGTAGTAGATGTCTTCGTAATGACATCATAACTTATGTTCGTAGTAGATGTCTTCGTAATGACATCATCATTTATGTTCGTAGTAGATGTCTGACATCATCATTTATGTTCGTAGTAGATGTCTGACATCATCATTTATGTTCGTAGTAGATGTCTGACATCACAATTTATGTTTGTAGTAGATGTCTTCGTAATGACATCATAACTTATGTTCGTAGTAGATGTCTTCGTAATGACATCATAACTTATGTTCGTAGTAGATGTCTGACATCATAATTTATGTTCGTAGTAGATGTCTTCGTAATGACATCATAATTTATGTTCGTAGTAGATGTCTTCGTAATGACATCATAATTTATGTTCGTAGTAGATGTCTGACATCATAATTTATGTTCGTAGTAGATGTCTTCGTAATGACATCATAACTTATGTTCGTAGTAGATGTCTTCGTAATGACATCATAATTTATGTTCGTAGTAGATGTCTGACATCATAATTTATGTTCGTAGTAGATGTCTTCGTAATGACATCATCATTTATGTTCGTAGTAGATGTCTGACATCATAATTTATGTTCGTAGTAGATGTCTTCGTAATGACATCATCATTTATGTTCGTAGTAGATGTCTGACATCATAATTTATGTTTGTAGTAGATGTCTTCGTAATGACATCATAATTTATGTTCGTAGTAGATGTCTGACATCATAATTTATGTTCGTAGTAGATGTCTTCGTAATGACATCATAATTTATGTTCGTAATAGATGTCTGACATCATAATTTATGTTCGTAGTAGATGTCTTCGTAATGACATCATCATTTATGTTCGTAGTAGATGTCTGACATCATAATTTATGTTCGTAGTAGATGTCTTCGTAATGACATCATAATTTATGTACATAGTAGATGTCTTCGTAATGACATCATAATTTATGTTCGTAGTAGATGTCTTCGTAATGACATCATAATTTATGTTCGTAGTAGATGTTAATGTCTGGGAGGCCTGTATGGATATACAGTCAGGAAATTCTCTTTGGATAAAAGGATGTGCTTTGAATGGGTAAAACAAGTGCGCAGTGTGCAGTAGGATGTAACCAAAATCTGCGCTAGAGGGATTTAAATCCGGTCATTCTATTGTAGAATGAGTGAACTAGAGAGATGGGGCTACGTACAAGACAACTACACTAGCTGTGTGGCTACACATGGGCTGCACATGAGAGGAGAGGAGAGCGGGGAGGATGGGAGGAAGGGAAGAAGGAGAGGAAGGGAGGGAGGGGAGGAGAGGAGGAGGGGAGGAAGGGAGAAGGGGAGGGGGATATCAGACCTGCATGGATTCACAGAGCTTCTCCACATACTCCACTGGTTCTTCCTGTGATTGGGGGAGGAAAGTTCAAAGTTCAAATTGATTTCATGCTCCAGAACTACAGGTATGGGTGGCGCCATTCAGTTAGGACAATTATGTCAACTGCTAAACGGCTCATATGCTAGACATACATTGCTTGTAACCCATGCTAACGTATTGTAGGTGGCCACACACACATGCACGCACGGACGCACACGCACGCACGCACGCACACACGCACGCACACACGCACACGCAGACACACACACACACACACACACACCTCTTCCTTAAAGTTAAACTCGTTTTCCTCCACGACTTGTATCTCCTTGAAGACCCTGAGTAAAGAGGGACGACAACAGCTGAACTGTGAGAACACACTACCATATATGGCATCAGTCAGATTGATGGGGTTGAGGGACTCTACTGTCCACAAACACACCTCTCATTTGGGCCAGCTTCTCTCAACATTTTCAAATACTGGAACACCACCATCAGACACTAATTGAGGAAGAGGGGGAAGGAAGAGGGGAGGGAGAGGGGAGAGAAAGAAGGAAAGGAGGGAGAGGGGGGAGGGAGAGGAGGAGGGAGAGGGGAGAGGGGAGAGGGGAGAGGGAGAGGGGAGAGGGGAGAGGGAGAGGGGAGAGGGGAGAGGGGAGAGGGGAGGGTGGGGGGTCGCTAGGGCAAGGGTACCGTGTAATGTTGTCATCCCAAGATTGTCCCTAGGAGGTGAGGCTATAATGATCGACATACCTCAAAGACCTGCTCAAACCCCTTGTCCTGTGTGTAGGAGGTGAAACATTTCAACTGTACTGATTCTACAACTCTGTTAGTCTGTCGAGCCAGACCACCTCTCACCTTCCAGAAAAGTGAGAGAGGGTGAGAGGATGAGTCTGGCTTGATGGACTACAACTCTGTATAACAGCTGTTACTGACATGGTTGGAGAGTGGGGACAAGATTATCTACATGGCAGTGGTTCGCTCG
Organism: Agelas oroides; assembly: GCA_949130485.1. Taxonomy (NCBI): domain Eukaryota; kingdom Metazoa; phylum Porifera; class Demospongiae; order Agelasida; family Agelasidae; genus Agelas; species Agelas oroides. The sequence goes on along the minus strand of OX422194.1, from coordinate 8,750,197 downwards.
CTATAGCTATAAAATGGCTCAAAAATGAGGGTGAAAATCCTGTTACTATGGCAATATAAACATTCCATATACGGCAGCTGCCCACTGGCTTACTGTGAGGGTGATGGAACATATGAAGAGGCTGAAGCAAGAGTTGTACTCGTAGCCGAGACCACTGTTGCCGGCACAAATGGCAGTCGCAAGGTTCCTGCATAAAAGTATATATGCTTGTGAGATGATGGCTTACAACTGGAGTTTCAATTTCATCTTCAATACTTTCCACTTTCCATCATTTGTTCTGTAAATATTGTTCTAACTTTTTTTTGAGGAAGGATAGCACACTGCCTTCTCCCTCGTGGCCCAGTAGCCAGCCCAAGTAGTGTAATGGCTTCACCCTAGAGGAGGGAGGAGGGGAGCAGGCAGTGAGAGGAGGAGGGAGGAAAGAAGGGAGGAAAAAGGAAAGGAAGGGAGGTAGAGGGGGTTAGTGGGTAGCTACACTAGGACAGGAGGTGATATTAGGCTGGTGTGTATGGGAGGGGGAGGAAGGGGAGAGGGGAGGAGAGAGAGGAAGGGAGGGGAGGGGGAGGAAGGGGAGAGGGGAGGAGAGAGAGGAAGGGAGGGGAGGGGGAGGAAGGGGAGAGGAAAAGGGAGTACCTGTATTGGTCGAAGAGGCAGGGTAGGACCCAGGTGAGATGGACTTCATGAGTGTCCTTTACTGGAACAACTGAAGGGAAGAAGAGAGGGAGGAAGAGTGGAGAGGAGGAGTGGAGAGAGGGGAAGAAGAGAGGGAGGAAGAGCAGAGAGGAGGAGTGGAGAGAGGGGAAGAAGAGAGGGAGGAAGAGCAGAGAGGAGGAGTGGAGAGAGGGGAAGAAGACGGAGAAGAAGGAGGGAAGAGGGAGGAGGAAGAGGAGGGGGCTGTCAAATCATAGTAATTATTCAATGTTGTAATACTGACCTCGGTAAAGTTTGTGGAAGACAGTTTCATCAAATGGTGCCTGGAAACATGAGTGTGTGTGCATGTGACTGTAAACTGGCAGCTGGATTATTTAGACCAGACTAATTTGAGCTGGACCAGATGTTAAAAGATTATTCCGGTATAAAGCAGCAAATATAGCTTGAGTACTGTTCAAAGACAGTGTGTGTGAAACTCGCACATACCGGAGTGTCTTTGAAGGTGGGGGCAGAGAGTTGGCTAAACGGAAAATAACAAAGTGATTCATTCCTCAGAGAATGGCATTCATCGCCAAGCTCACTTACTTGTGAGATATGGAGGAGAACGACTGCTTCACCCACTGCTCCAGAGTATCCAGAGGGTCTGCAAGAGTGTACAAGGATTGTGACATTGGTATCCAAGACTGTGACAGTACGTAGTATGCAAGATTGTATGTAGCAGAGTATGCAAGAATATACAAGGTAGCATCCAAAGGGTATGCACGAGTATGCAAGGTAGTATTGAGAGGGTATGCACGAGTATGCAAGGTAGTATCCAGAGGGTATGCAAGAGTATGCAAGGCAGTATCCAGAGGGTATGCAAGAGTATGCAAGGCAGTATTGAGAGGGTATGCAAGAGTATGCAAGGCAGTATTGAGAGGGTATGCATACCACAAGACATCACAGCAACAGTCATGTAGTGTGAGGAGTACATTCGCTGGTGGAATTTCTTTAGCCTGCCAACCAAGTCAACACCCTACATGTCCACAACATGAGCAAGAATATGCATGTGTGTGTGTGTGTGTGTGTGTGGGAGGGGTAGGTGTGGAGGCTAAGGATACCTACCTGAATGCACCACTTATAGCTAGTTGGGGCCAATCAAATTTTAAAAGCCAGGTGCTTTGTGCTCAAAATACCTTCTTTTTGAGTCCTTTCTTCAGTGACTCTGTATTGCCTACAGAAGAAAAAATTGATATCATTTCCTCAAGTTGCTGAGCACACAGCCATGATGTGGTGCATGTACGCACCCCAGACAAACTTGGCAAAGGGGTGGTCGGGGTTGGCAATGGAGCATAGCAGTTGCTGGATTCTGTCCGCGTCACTCTGGACCGACATCTGGAACTCTGTTGAGATGGGGGGAGGGGGAAGGAAAGGGGGAGGAGAAAGAGAGGGGAGGGTGAGGGGAGAAGGAGGGAAGAGGAATGATTAGAGTCTTCTGCTAATCCTGACAATTTCTCACCGCTGTCCACAGCTTCGATCTCCCGATTCAAGCTCCCTTTGTTCAGCAATGGAGAGGCAAAGAACTGGGCAAACCTGGGATATACAGCAGACTGCTCTTCAGCATGATGTCATGTGAGCTCATGTGAGCTCATGTGAGCTCATGTGACATCACAAGATGTCATGTGAGCTCGTGTGGTGTCATGTGAGCTCATGTGATATCACAAGATGTTATGTGAGCTTATGTGATGTCACAAGATGTCATGTGAGCTCATGTGAGCTCATGTGATGTCACACGATGTCACATGATGTCACATGGTGTGTGGTACTTACATGTCCAGTGCTTCTCTGAAATATTGCTGCTGGATACAAAACTCAAAGACAGTCTGCAGAGCAAGAGAGAGGGAGATAGACTAATCACCACTCTCTTAGCACAGCTGTCCAGAAGACTCTCACATTTCACTCTCGCTCTCTCAGCACAGCTGAAGGACTCCTAGCCAGGCTATCTGTTCCGGGTTTAGTTTCACAACTTTTGAACAAAATTGGTGAGGCAAAATCCGGAATGGGTTCGAGGCTAGAGGAGTCCCTCATTACCAATTCACTTCACGCTCATGGTGCGTGCATTTTCAGCTGGTCAAAAACTGAGAACCTGAGAGGCTGAGTTACGTACCATCTCGTAGTCTGTGGAGGCGTTGCTGAAGCCGCCATGTCTCTTGGTGAAGACATCAAACGTGTTCTCTCCAGGATACTTCTTGCTGCCCATAAATACCACTGTGTGTGTGAGGGTGTAATGTGTGAGGGTGTAATGTGTGAGGGTGTGAGGTAATAATGTAACAGGGTGCTTCCCCTTGTCCTTCAATGTCCCTTGTATGACCTATTCAATGTCGTAGTGTACATACTACATACATACATGCATACATACATAAACAAATATACGCACACACACTTACATACATACCTCACACACACACACACATATACATGCATACACATATACATACATACATACATACTACATACATACATACATACATACATACATACCTACATACACAAATATACGCACACACACTTACATACATACCTCACACACTCACACACATATACATGCATACATACATACATGCATGCATACATACATACACATACACACATACATACATACACACACACACACACACACACACACACACACATACATACAAACGCTCTACATGTAAACGATTTCCCTCACTGTGCTCCAAAAGATGGGCCATTCCAGGAATGTCCGCAGGGTCTGAGAAACTGCCAGCATTGACACACACTGCACATGCAGACTGTAGGAAAAGAAATGCAGTTGAAAGAAGGTGGAGAGGTGGCGTAAGGAGGAGGAGAGAGGGAGAGGTGGAAGGAGGAGGCAGAGGAAGGGGGGTAAGAGAGGAAGGAGGAGGCGGAGGAAGGAGGGTAAGAGAGGAAGGAGACGGCACCAGGTATGCAAGGCCTAAGCTGAGGAGAGAGACTGTTTCTTTCACGTGCCAATGTTAGGAAGGTGAGAGAAATGCTTTTACTAGCTACAAACTCACCTGGATTGCGTTGTTCTTCTCTTCTTCCTTGTTACCGTCCTCCTCCTCCTCCTCCACACTATCACCATCATCACTACTTTCACTCTCCTCCTCCTCCTCTGACCCACAGTCACTCTTCGCACCACCATAGTCAACATCCTCGCCACCAGATGTACACCTCCTTCTCTTCCGCCTGCTCTTGGAAGCAAGCTTAGTCCTTGGGTCTGAAATCAGAAGAGCCACGATCCCATTTTCCAGTCGGACAGACCTGGATTCAATAGATGCATATAAGCACAGCTCAGTATGATGGTTCCCAGGCACCATGGTATTTACCTGTATCCCTTGGGATCATATGGTGATTTTGTGATGCCCATACTCACTTACGTCGGCCTCCGCTAAACAGGTAAGTCCCGTTAATTATCCCATAGATAATACATACCTACGGGTATAATTTAATTGGGTGGGCGTGTCGGAGGTGTGTCGTAAAGCACAGGTTACTAAAGAGACGGTGGATATGTTGGCTTTTCGAGCCGCCAGGAGGCTCCCACGGTTATTGTCAGCTCCACATTGGCGGAGAACACTCTCGCTGTCCGCACAGGCGCGCCATGAGCGACTGAGAGAAGTTTTACCGCCGCTGGAGTCCTTTGCCAGGCGCCACATCGGCCCGTCGCCCGAAGACGCCCAAGAAATGCTCAAAGTCTGCGGCGTGGAGGTGAGTGGGTGGTGGAAGGGGCAAAGGAAACCGTTAAATTTTGCAAAAGTATAAACCGTCTATAGACGTGGCTTGGCTCCACCCCCCAGCCCAACCCCAACGATATCTTGACCTTCTCCATAATTCAGCAGCCCCAAGTTGTCGACCTTGGTACGTAGCATATGTATTATGATTACCAATAATATGGCTACTTACGGGCTACTGTGCCCAGTAGTGTACCAGTGGTAGCTTTGTGGCTGTTTGTGCATACCATGCGTGCACCCTGGTTACCATCAATAGTTGCATGTAAGCACCACCGTTAAGATAAATGACTGTAGCAGCATAAACTCTAACAAGATTCACATAGTTACCGATCCTGTATTACATCATCCTGGAAATATTATGACATTTTCGAAACACGTATTTGCTGCTAGCTCTGAAGCAAAAGGTTCTAAAGGGCGTTTAGAGTCCAGTAAGCTACTTCCTGCGCCTCGTTCCCAGTCCTCCTCCACTGCAGCTATCATCATCGCTCACGGTACGAGTAGTGCGGCAGATTTGTCAGCAGCAAACATCACGTGGGAAACCCTTCAGGCCTTCTCCGCGCTACTTGTACTGCAAGCAACGATATGGAAGAGAACAAAGCTTACACTCATTGCTCAGCGTGGTTTACACTTATTACGAGATGTTCAATCAGTCTACCCAAGTTACTCCATAAAACCAAGTGGACCCTAGTTGCCAATGCTTGACCCCTTGAGCTTCCATTGTGCTGACAAGGCAGTTATATTCACAAGCCGGTACAAGGTTAATGAATCTTGTTACAAAGCTATGCATACATTAATACAAAGGTGAGTCCAGTAGGCAGGGCAGACAGCTCAGCCTCACTCAGCATATCCTGTATTTGCATACTCTGTACCTCCCTATTCTGTCTTACCCTTGTTCCCAGGCCTGGGAATGAGGCTAATTCTGTCTGTCTAGTGAAATGGGCATCAGCTGATGTGTTATCTATTGGTGGTTAGAAGCCACACTAAGGCTCCGGAGTCTCCTGACTTTGTAAGCCTTGTTCTACTACCATCCTAGGACCTAGGTTCCCCCTCTCCCCAGACAATAGCCTCCCACACCCTTGTTACTGGAAATGTCCCCAGATACAACCCCCCTACCCAACCCTGTACCCCTGTACCCTAACCTTGTTACTGGAAACGTCCCCAGAAACAACCCCCCTACCCTACCCTGTACCCCTGTACCCCTGTACCCTAACCTTGTTACTGGAAACGTCCCCAGAAACAACCCCCCTACCCTACCCTGTACCCCTGTACCCAACCCTTGTTTCTGGAAACACAAAACAGATTGGAGAGGGTTAAGGTTATCATATCCCAGGCCTCCCCCAGTGCTGCAATGCAGACTAATTTCTCTCAGGGAGTCTCAAAGCTTGGAAACAACTATTAAAGTAATACTGAGCTGTGGAGCTAGTCATCACTGTTGCTTCATTAGTAACACTGACATGTTATTAGCTGAGACATGCTATAAAGGAACTGTGTCACAATAGCTTCTTGTAGTAATTAATGTATCTTCATAGGTTGCCATGGCAATTGGTTATCTTAAATGAGTTGTGTGGGTGGATCAAAGCAGTAGCTCTTACATCACTGTCTTTGAGATGTATGTAACAGTGGCTGTGATTTCACTGACACAGCAGACAATGAGAGATACCACTAAATTGTACCACTATGCTGGTTTAGATTATAGTTTCTTCCCTGACCGTCTGACCCCAGCGTTTGTTGCTTGCAGTAGTAATGCAACGCTGAGGATGGAAGGTCTAGGAGCATAGCTGTATCTTTGTTGCTCAGTTCAAACACAGTGACAAACAGACCAAAGCTAATCTCATTCCCAGGCCTTTGTACGTTTGTCGCTTGCAGTGTGAAATTCTGCGCACACTGCAAGCGACGAACGCTCAAAGGCCTGGGAACGTGGCTAAATATCAAGTGTATAACACCATGTGTATTGTAAACTAAAAACTACATGGAAAGGATATCAACGCACAAATTAGTTTACACTGTGAACAAGTTAGTTTACACAACTTCCTGTTGCATATGAAACAGAAACTACAACTTGTCCACAAGCCTTCCCCGGTTCCAGTTTTTGATGTGAGTTTGCAAAAAAACTGCAAGCGATCAAAAACTGGAGCCGGGGAAGGTCTGGGAACAAGGCAAGCATTAGTCACTTGCAGTACAAATAGTGCAGAGAAGCACTGCAAGAGATGATGAGTGTCCATGGGGTTATGTTGGGAGTATGTATGAGCTTGCAGTACAAATAGTGCAGAGAAGCACTGCAAGAGATGATGAGTGTCCATGGGGTTATGTTGGGAGTATGTATGAGCTTGCAGTACAAATAGTGCAGAGAAGCACTGCAAGAGATGAAGACTAATGAAACGTGTCCATGGGGTTATGTTGGGAGTATGTATGAGCTTTTGTTTCTTCTTCCCTTAGTCAATGGAAGAGTTGGTTTCAAAATCTGTTCCTGAGAATATTCGACTGAACAGGGAGCTCAAGTTGGACGAACCTTTGTGTGAGTGGGTGGTGTTTGTGAGTGTGGGGGGGAATGTGTGGGGGGAGTGTGTGTATGTGTGTGTGGGGGGGGGAGTGTGTGTGGGTATGTAGTATGTAAGTGTGGGGAAGGGGGAGGGCGATGTGTTGTGTGTGTGGGGATAGAGTGAGTGCAGTGAGTGTGGTGTGTGTGTGCAGGGAAAGAGTGTAAATGCTCCTACAATATTGATACTTCATCTCCCTCCTCCTTCCCATCCTCCCTTCCCTCTTCCCTCCTCCTTCCCATCCTCCCTTCCCTCTTCCCTCCTTCCTCCCTTCCCTCTTCCCTCCTCCTTCCTCCCTTCCCTCTTCCCTCCTCCTTCCCATCCTCCCTTCCCTCTTCCCTCCTCCTTCCTCTCCTCCCTTCCCTCCCATCCTCCCATCCCTCTTCCCTTCTCCTTCCCATTCTCCCTTCCCTCTTCCCTCCTCTCCCAGCTGAGTTTGAGCTGATGGCCCGCATCAACAACCTAGCCAGCAAGAACCATGTCTATCGCTCCTACATTGGTCTCGGCTATCACAACTGCATCATGCCCAACGTCATCAAGAGGAACATTCTGGAGAACCCAGGATGGTGAGGGGGAGGGAGGGAGGGAGGGAGGAAGGGCACTTTGTTCAACATAACTTTCACATTATCCTCCTCCTCCCCTCCTCCTCCTCCTCCTCCTCCTCCTCCTCCTCCCTCCTCCTCCTCCCCTCCTCCCCCTCCTCCCCTCCTCCCCCTCCTCCTTCTCTTCAGGATTACACAGTACACTCCCTACCAGGCAGAGCTGGCTCAGGGAAGGTTGGAGAGTCTAATGAACTACCAAACCATGGTCTGCGATCTCACTGGTCTGGGTGTTGCTAACGCCTCTCTCCTAGATGAAGCGTCTGCTGCTGCTGAGGCCATGGCTCTCTGCTTCAGGTTCGTACGTCTCCTGCAACCCTCTCACATCCACACCCCCCCTCCATGTTCCTCCGCACACAGTCCATCTTGCACCATAGCTCTTCATGTCCCCTCCCACCCCTCCCCCCTTCTTTGTGTCTGTGTCCCCCCCCTTCCGCTGCATGCGGACTCTAGTGGATTGAATTTCGGATGATACTATTGTACCTTCTCATGAACCTCACACACACACACACACAGAGAATCAAAGTTGAAGAAGAACATCTTCTATGTCGATCGTCACTGCCACCCTCACTCCATCGCAGTGATACAAACGCGTGCACACCACTTGGGGGTGGAGGTAAGAGTGGGGGACTTCCGTCAGTTTTCCCTCACGGACAAGGATGTGTGTGGGGTACTGGTTCAATACCCCAACACGGACGGACAGACTGAAGACTTCTCTCAGATGATTGAGACCGCACATGCTAACAAGGTGAGACAACTGAGGAGGAGGAAGGGGGGAAGGATAGGAGTATTTCTTGGGAACCACTGTGGGGTCGCCTTGGAAGAGCAAACTGATCAGTCTTTTAAGTAGGAGTGCAATCACAGACCTAGACAAGATCCATGGTGCGGCTCCCCCTCTCATGGCTCCCTCCTCTCCTTCTCATCTCTCCTCCCTTCTCTCCTCCCTTCTCTCTCTTTCTTCCTTCTCATCTCTCCTCCCTTCCCTCCTCTCCCTTCCCTCCTTCTCATCTCTCCTCCTTTCTCGCCTCTCTGCTCCCTCCTTCTCATCTCTCCTCCCTTCCCTCCTCTCCCTTCCCTCCTTCTCATCTCTCCTCCCTTCTCTCCCCTCCGTTCCCTCCTTCTCATCTCTTCTCCCTTCTCTCCCCCTCCCTCCTCCCTCTCCCACCTCTCCCCTCAGGTGCTGGTGGCCATGTCCACAGACCTGCTGGCCCTGACAATGTTGAAACCTCCCGGAGACATTGGGGCTGATGTTGCACTTGGGAGCTGCCAGCGATTTGGGGTCCCCATGGGTGAGTGACACACTCTTGCTTCCTTCCGTTTCCCCCTCAACACCCTCCAACTCCTCTCAATCATGTATTGCTCCCTTCCTCTCTCATCATTGTGTGTTTTCCACTCTCCTAATCATGTGTTCCTCCCTCACATGTTGGTCTTTCCCGCCCCCCACCTCCAGGTTATGGTGGTCCACATGCTGGCTTTTTTGCAGTGAACAGAAAGCTGATCAAGTCTCTGCCTGGCAGGATCGTAGGAAAAACATGGTTAGGACACCGAAAGGTCCTGTCTGTGGTCAGAGGGAGGGGGGAGGGTGATGGCTTGTTGATATAAGGTCCCAGGTTCTGCCCGCTAGCAGCAGAGATATCGTACTCTTTGAGACTGTGCTCAACTCTTAAAAACTAGAAAAAGGTGAATCTTCAGAGGAGACGGTAAGCCATCAATTTCAGGGAATCCCTGTTCTGAGGTCTCCTCTCTGTCCCAGCTAGCTAAATCAAAAAGCTTGCAAAGAACGTCAGTGAGCAGTGGTGGCCATGCTTAGTTGTACGTTAGCTTGAGTTCATCTGAGACTGGTTGTGATTGCATAAACCCATGGTGCTGTGGAGCTTGTTCACGAAATGGTGGACTATGTCAGCAAAGTTGACAAATGTTGTCATCCATTGTCATAGTAACCTACCTGGTTGTCATAGTAACCGAGAAAATTAACAGCAGCTGAGGGTTAGGTAAACAGAGGAATGCATGAGTATTAAATGTCACCCTCCACCCCTCCCACTCTCCCCCTTCCCCCCCACCCCTCCTCCAGGGATTTTCTTGATGTGCCCACCTACCGCCTCTGTCTCCAGCCGAGGGAACAGCATATTCGCAAGGATAAGGCCACCAGCAACATCTGCACCGCCCAGGCCCTCCTCGCCAACATCTCAGCCATGTATGCCATCTACCATGGTCCCCAGGGGCTCAAGGAGATTGCCACTCGAGTGAACAGGAGTACCCTCGTGTTGGCCGAAGGTAAATTTGTGGTTATGTGAACTTATAATGAGCTAGATTCATTTTTTTTTAGAAAATTCATAAAACAATGTGCCTCCCTTTTTTCCTCCCTCCCTCCCTCCCTCCCTCCCTCCCTCCCTCCCTCCCTCCCTCCCCAGCTCTGAGACGACAGGGACACACTGTGCACCAGGGAACCTTCTTTGACACTTTCAAGGTCAGCCACCGTGCACTATCTGACCAAGCATACATACTCACAGTGGCAGTGAAGGGTTACCTATATGCCCCTTTTCCCTGCCTCCTTCCCTCACCATTCCCCATATTACACCCACACGCACCCATACCACACATACCTGTACACTACACACATCCCTCAAATCCCACCCCTCACACCCTCACACCCCACCCCACACATCCACACACTCAGGTGACGTGTAACTCGGATGTGGCAGACACCTTGCAGGTGCTGAGGAGAGGAATGGAGAAGAAAATTAACCTGAGGAGATTCGACGATGGAGCAGTACGCACATGCATGACTGATCATATAAATATGTCAGAATTTTCTCCTCCCTCTCCCACTCCCTCCTTCCCTTCTCCCTGCGTTCATCCTCCCTTCTCTCCTCTCCCTCCCTCCCTCCCTCCCTACCAGCTAGGGATTGCTCTGGATGAGACGGTGACCCCTGCTGACCTTAGTGACCTCATGTGGATGTTTGGCTGCACAAGAGCCGTACAGGTAAGCACCATACTGACAAATAGAGCTGTAAGTGAAGGGATTGGTGCTCCACATGGGCAGGTATAATTACTTCCTGTCCTATGCTCCCAATTGCCCCAGGAATTAGTGGGCGTCGCCTTGTGTACAAGGCCATGCATAGTGTGCTGTGAGCACTACCGGTGCACCAGCCTAGTTTTGTTGGTTTCCCCACTATGAAGTGAACTGCATGTATGAACTATAGTGACTAGCTGTTTATGTGTGTGTTTCTTGTATGCCCCCTCCACAAATGCACACCAGGATTCAATTGTGAACATGCCTCCCGAGGAGATCATTGAGGGATCCATCTTGGGCTCACAGTTCCAGAGAACCAGTAGCTTCCTCACACATCCCACCTTCAACTCGTGAGGACCTCCTCCCCCCCCCCCCCCCCCCCCCTCCCCCCTCCCCACACACACCTACTCCCTCCCTCCCTCCTCTCCCCCCTCCTCCCTCCCCCTCCCCCCTCTCTCTCCCCTCCCCCTCCTCCCTCCTCCTCCCCCCTCCTCCCTCCTCCTCCCCCCTCCTCCCTCCTCCCCACACACCCTACTATACCTTTCTCTCTCCTCTCCAGCTATCACTCGGAGACCGCCCTCCTGCGCTACATGAAACAGCTGGAGAACATGGACCTCTCTCTTGCCCACTCCATGATACCACTGGTGAGCACCAGCTGCCATAGAATTCTATTGTCGTTTAGAGCCTGTTTCTCCTTATACAATTATAGCATGGGTTCCGCTTCTTTCCCCCTCCCTCTCTCCTCCTCCTCCCATTTCCTTCCTCTCCTTCCCCCCTGCCCTCCCCCACTCCCTCCTTTTTGCTCTCCTTTCCTACTCTCTCTCCTTCCTCTTCCCCCTCCCCCTTTCCCCCCTCCCTTTCTTCTCACCCCTTTTTTTCTTCCCTCTACCCACTCCCCTTTCCTCCCTCCCCCCTCCCTCCACCCTCACAGGGCTCCTGTACACTCAAGCTGAATGCAACGACAGAACTGGTGCCAGTCTCAATGCCAGAGTTTGGTGGGCTCCATCCCTACATACCGCAGGAGCAAGCCATGGGATACCAGGAGATGCTCGAGGAACTCGAGAGAGACCTTTGTGAGATCACCGGCTATGACAAGTTCAGTTTCCAGCCTAACAGGTCAGTGGACACCTCTTTGAAAGCATGTTTCTTGGTTGCCATAGCAACACATTATTATGGGGCCCAACAAGATCAGCTGGTCCTCATTTAGGATGTGCTGTCATTATAACTGTAACCATCACCATAGTAACAGTTACTATGGTGATGGCTACAAAATACAGTTACTATGGTGATGGCTACAAAAAGCAGTTACTATATGGTGATGGCTACAAAAAGCAGTTACTATATGGTGATGGCTACAAAATACAGTTACTATGGTGATGGCTACAAAAAGCAGTTACTATATGGTGATGGCTACAAACAATTTTCTTCCTCACGAATGAGACACATGGAGAGACTAGCTCAGCACTCAGTTAACGGCTACTAGATCTTTTTTCGCACACACTACTTGCAGCTGGTTTATACTTATACTGCTTCATGGAGCACACTTCCCACCACTATATGTAAATGTTTCAATCTGATTGGTCAGTGTGTACTAGTGCCTGTCACTTGCCTTCTTTCCTCCTCCTCTCTCTGTCACACACAGTGGTGCTCAGGGAGAGTTTGCAGGGCTGTGTGCGATCATGGCTTACCACAGGGATAGAGGAGAACAGCACAGGAAGGTGGGGATACCCCTTCTCCACACCCCCTCCCACACAACCACACACCCACCACACACACCCTTACATACCCACTGCACCCCCTCACACACCCACCACATACACCCTCACACACCCCCTCACACACCCCCTCACACACCTCCACATGCACACCTCCAACTCCACACCATGATAAATACATGCTGCCCCTACGGTGCCCCCTACAAACAGAAAGATAGGAGACAACCCCCTGAGTTCAAGGCTACCCAGCCTTAGCATGTCTGTAGGCAACCATTTTGATCTGGTTAGGCCTCGACGATGAAGTTTAGCTGTTCTATCTGACCAGCAGCTAGCGACAGAAAGGAATCTGGGGTTCTTATTAAATTATGAGTTTGTTTGTTGTAGATAGGCTGATTACAAGCTATGAATAAACGACCAATTTTACAAGCTATGCCAATTTTACAATGCTGATGTAGAAACTAGTGAGAGTGGAATAGAACCAGAGAGGGCAGTAGCGCTTGACTCCTCGTTCCCACATCTCAACACTCTTTCCCTCTCTTTTCCTTACTCCTTCCTTCCTCCCTTCTCCCTTCTTTCCTCCTCCCCATCTGCCTCTCTCTTCTTCTTCCCCCTCCTTCCTTCTCTCTCCCTCCCTCCCTTCCTCCTCCTTCCCTTCCTTGTTACAGGTCTGCCTGATCCCAGAGTCGGCCCATGGGACCAACCCTGCCAGTGCCCAGATGGCTGGTCTTGATGTGGTCTATATCCCCACAGACAAGGACGGAAGTGTCAGCGTGGCGGAGTTTAAGAAGAAGGTAGCACTAAGGGTCCGTGTAGGACACACTAACTTCTAGTTTACTGAATATGTTGGGGGCTGAAAACTAGACTATGATTGACACTACTGGAGAGTGTTGATGTGTGTGTGTGTGTGTGTGTGTGTGTGTGTGTGTGTGTGTGTGTGTGTGTGTGTGTGTGTGTGTGTGTGTGTGTGTGTGTGTGTGTGTGTGTGTGTGTGTGTGTGTTGAAGGGGGAGGGAGTGGGGTGGGGAAGAGTCAGTGTTGAAGTGTTGAGGACTTCTAGAAAGAAATTAATACTGTAATGGTTTACTTATCCTTCTCTCTTCCCTCCCTCCCTCCCTTTGTCCCTCCCTCCCTCCCTCCCTCCCTCCCTCCCTCCCTCCCTCCCTCCCTCCCTCCCTCCCTTCATCTCTCCCTCCCAAGATTGAGGAGAACAGTGCTAACCTCTCCTCAGTGATGATCACCTACCCCTCCACCAGCGGCGTGTTTGAAGACACCATCAGAGAGGTCTGCGACATTGTACACGCTCATGGAGGACAAGTGAGTCATTAGCTGTCCCCAGCTGGACAACTTTCTCCTCCCACCACTGCAACCAAACTGCAAGAAATGTAGCTAGATCTTTTCTCCTGCTTGATCGACTAAAGTCAGGAGACTTGACTGAGGATCGAGGGGTTGGTTTTGTCCCAGCAGAAGAGGAGGGAGGGGCAGGAGGTGTCCAGCCCTCGTTGAATGAGTTGCAACTGACGATGGCTTCCTCACAGTAGGTTTGGTGGCCACTTGTCTTCCTCCCTCCCTCCTCTCTTCCTTGTTTTACCTGGGTTGAAAGTCTGGGAACGAGGCTATGAGGAAGGGTCTGGGGAATAGCCTTGCTTGCAAGTGTCTTGAGTGTGGGGGTGCGGTGTGTGTGTGAGGGTGTGTGGTGTGTGTGTGAGGGGGTGCAGTGTGTGTGTGAGGGTGTGTGGTGTGTGAGGTGGTGCGGTGTGTGTGTGAGGGTGTGTGGTGTGTGTGTGAGGGGGTGTGGTGTGTGTGAGGGTGTGTGGTGTGTGTGAGGGGGTGCGGTGTGTGTGGTGAGTGTGTGAGGGGGTGTGGTGTGTGTGTGAGGGGTGTGGGGGTGTGTGAGGGGGTGCAGTGTGTGTGTGAGGGTGTGTGGTGGGTGTGTGAGGGGGTGCAGCTGGAATAACTAGATGCGGTCAAGCGGCTTATCCAGCGGAACGATTCACCCTTGATGTGGTACATAACTGTTGCAAAGTTGGCAAGAAGGGAAGAAGGAGACAATTAAGGGTCAGCATAGATGACAAGGAGCTTTGTGTGCATGTGTGTGTGGTGCATAAGACACATCCTGCCCATTTCTGACCTTGCACACATTATCAATGGAGTCAGCTTGAGAACTAGTCACCAACCTCTCAACAACTGCTAACACTTCCAAGCTACTTGGGTAATTCCCTATACCAACACATACACACATGCACACATGCACACACGCACACGCACACGCACGCACACACACACACACACGCACACACACACACACACACACACACACACACACACACACACACACACACACACACACACACACACACACACACACACACACACACACACACAGGTGTACGTAGATGGCGCCAACATGAACGCTCAGGTGGGGCTATGCAGACCGGCGGACTACGGTGGAGATGTGTCACACTTAAACTTACATAAGACCTTCTGCATCCCTCATGGAGGAGGAGGGCCTGGCATGGGACCCATTGGAGTGTGAGAAGGAGAGGGAGGGAGGGAGGGAGGGAGGGAGGGAAAGCAAACTCCTTATACCTTGACTCCTCTCCACCTCTACAGGAAGGCCCATCTTGCTCCCTACCTCCCCTCTCACCCCATTACACCAATTCACGGTGTGCCCAAGAGCCTTGGTACAGTTGCCTCTGCTGCCTGGGGCTCAGCCTCCATCTTGCCCATCTCTTGGGCCTATATCAAGATGATGGGATCCTCTGGGCTGAAGAGAGCATCAGAGGTGTGTGTGTATGTGTGTATGTGTGTGTGTGTGTGTGTGTGTGTGTGTGTGTGTGTGTGTGTGTGTGTGGGAGAGGGTGTGTGTGTGGGGGGGAGAGTGTGTGTGTTGTGTGTGGGAGACGGTGTGTGTGTGTGTGGGAGAGGGTGTGTGTGTGTGTGGGAGAGGGTGTGTCACATGTGGTCTCACGTCATGCTCTACGCCCAAGTGCCCAGATGTCAACCATCTCTAATGGAGTGCACTGTGGTAAGAAAAGTTTGTTTATGGCATTCGCACCGTGACAACTAGTAGCGTAAGATAGTTAACACATTCTCAAGATAGTAACACGGTTGTAGTCACATGCCTAGCGCCTACCTACTTAACCATATGTTGTATCAGCCCGAGATTAGATAAGCTGGTTGGTTTCATTTCCTTACCGATAGACCTATATAGTGGGTGACTGCCTCTTCCTTTCACATTCAACCTCCTGGGGTTGTATACTATGTGGGTGAGATGTGGGCTGCCCTGCTCCCATCTTGTCTCCTGTTGCTTCCTGTTGTGTAATGAGGATGTGTGAAATAGCTTCCTGTGTGAGCTGCCATCTGTGAGCAAACTCAGACAGACAGACAGACAGGCAGACAGACAGACAGGCAGACAGACAGACAGACAGACAGACAGACAGACAGACAGACAGACAGACAGATAGACAGATAGGCAGAAAGATATTGTCAGTACTTATAAGCAGACCCCTCCCATGCTTGTTGTACCCTAATTGATCGTGCTTGCATTTTGTGCAAATAGTAACCACGAGCAGTTATTCAACAGCTTTCTGGAAGAGGTTTGTGGGTTTTGTGATGGACAGTCACTGTTTTTTTTGCAGGTGGCGATACTGAATGCAAACTACATGGCTGCCAGACTGGGTGGACATTACGATGTCTTATTCAGGGGAACACAGGGTAAGTGAAATGGAGGTAGTGTAAATAATATTGCTTAGCACACTGTAGACATGTTTAGTTTACTGTAAACATATTTAGTTTACTGTAAATTATAGTATACTGTCAGTATGTTGTAAACCTATTTTTAATGTACATTATAGTATACTGTAAATATGTTTTAGTATGCTGTAAAAATATGCTGTAAACATGTAATATTGTAAACTTAGCATACTATACTGTTAACATCATAGGCAAAGCCTGCCTCAAGTACAGCCACTAAGGCTCTTTACAACGTTGTGTAACAGCTTACGTTACAGAACAATTTGTACGCAATTATATACCACTAAGAAATTCATTGGGCGCTAGGGATGTTATACAAGCGATGCCCATATCAGTATTTGTATGGCCACTTTCAATTTGTAGAGCTGTGACAGCATTATGAAGACTTCCTTAGCTTACTATCAGTAGTAAATGTCCTTCAGAGTGATGTCAGCTCTCAGGCCGCCAGGCCAGCCAGGCATCATGTATTATGTAAACTGTGTATATTGAGATGTTTATATACATAACTTCATTATCACAGTATGGTATTACCACAAGCGTGCTCTCTTAAGCTACTCCGAGGTGTGGTTCTGGCCTCTAGCAGGAACTCACCTTTGACACCGAGTGCTGTAGAGAGGGATCAAAGTGACATCAGTAGTGATAATTATGTTAGTTATAGACAGGGGTGGGTCTAGTCAGGACCTAAAGGTCTGGGAATCAGATTACTGGCTTTGTTTTTGTCTGGTGTTTCTGGCTGAGTATGGTTAATATGTAAGAAATCAATCAATCAATCGATCAACCAATCAATCAATCAATCAATCAATCAATCAATCAATTGATCGGTATTATACGTGTAGGTTTCAATGCCCATGAGTTCATCCTTGATGTGCGAGAGTTCAAGTCGGTAGCTGTAGAGGCAACCGACATTGCAAAGCGGCTACAGGACTACGGCTGCCACGCCCCTACCCTCTCCTGGCCTGTGACCAATACACTGATGATGGAGCCCACGGAAAGTGAAAACAAGGACATGCTGGACAAGTACTGCGACGCCCTCATAGGTGAGTTGATGAGTACTGTCATACAGTAAATGAACCTCTGAAGTAGGCGGGGGTCCCTGGAGATATTTTACTTCAGAGAAAGTGGTCCCTAGTTGAAGTAAGTTATCCCCCTAGGAGAACAGCTACTCCAGAGTATTTCGCTTGCTTGGGGGAGACCAATTGCTTTGGAGTAAAAGGGCCAGGAGACCACCTACTTTGAAGGCTCATTTAGTTTGTGACAGTGCTTTAACCTAAATTAATTTAGATCTCAAAAATGCTTACTTAGAATTCCAGCATCAATACTATCTTGAACCAAAGGTCAAGTGTTAGAGGAACTTTGAGGTTGAAGACTTCCTATTCAGCTCCCTCTTACCAGAGTCTCAGCACCTGCTGTGGTGTAGCGTGATCCAGTGTACAGCAGGAAGCACCGCTACATGTTCTAAGAAATCCAAGCCTTGAGTGACTTCCTTGTTGGAGCACAGTGTTTTGCTGAGTCATAGTTGAGGCTTCTTGTTATTTGGTGAATAGGAAGGAAGCGAAAAAAACTGTGGCTTGCGACTTTAGCTCTAGTGCTCTGACCACCGAGCTACAACCAACAGGCAAACATATTTGGTGAAGGAAGCGAAAAAACCAGCCATTACTGTGGCTTGACTCTGGCTTTAGCTCTAGTGCTCTGACCACCGAGCTACAACCACAGGCAAACATATTTGGTGAAGGAAGCGAAAAAACCAGCCATTACTGTGACTTGACTCTGGCTTTAGCTCCAAGTGCTCTGACCACTGAGCTACAACCAACAGGCAAACGTATTTGGTGAAGGAAGCGAAAAACCAGCCATTACTGTGGCTTGACTCTGGCTTTAGCTCCAAGTGCTCTGACCACCGAGCTACAACCAACAGGCAAACATATTTGGTGAAGGAAGCGAAAAAACCAGCCATTACTGTGGCTTGACTCTAGCTTTAGCTCCAGTGCTCTGACCACCGAGCTACAACCAACAGGCAAACATCAACCCTCACGATCCTCCATATGTACATTTATGGTTGTGTCCACCCCATGTACAAGCTAGCTGACCACCATAATTTACTCTTATATTCAAACACCTCAACACAGCCATATAATCACACACTTGTCTCTTTCAATGTATGTGCTAGCCATTAGAGGAGAAATCCGTGAAATTGAGGAGGGAAGATATGAAACCAAAAACAACGTCTTGAAGGTGAGATGTTCATGTCATGTACGAACAATCAACAAACCACATCTCCCTGAGAAAGGACGGTGGACAACTTACCTGACGTGAACGTAATTCTGAGTTTCACAATGCGCAGGACAGCTAATACCATGCACCATCTGAGTGTATTTTGTGCATGAAATAGCAACTCCCCAACTCCCAGTCACACCAGCACAGATGGTAAGGCCTGGTATTGGCCAAAATGTGTCCTGCACAGTGGGTGACCTTGTATAAGATCTAGATAAAAATTTCCCTGAAAAAGGCTGGTCTAGATGTTATACAAGGTCACCCACCGTGCAGAATGCTTTTCGGCCAATACCAGGCCTTATTGTCTGCACTAGTGTGACTGGGAGTTGGGGACTGCTATCTCATGCACAAAATACAGTCAGATGGTGAATGGTATTAGCTTAATGTTGTCCTGTGCATTGAGCCTCTGAATTACGCTCACACCTGCTGTTTTCAGGTCGGTTGTCCATAAAATGTGAAATTTATCACACATGCGCGTTTTTTTGTGTGTTGTCAATTGTGCCATCCAAACCAGAAGTTTGCTTGCTTAGTACACCTCACAGACGCTATATTTTTTGTGCAACTTGGATCTTAGAACTCATAACACCTGCAAAATTAATAAACCAGAAACCTTAATTGCATGTGTGAACAGATTTCAAAGTTTCACAGACAACAAACCTGAAGACGTCTGTATCAGGGAGATGTGGCTCACTGATTGGTCACAAAGTTGTGACTCTACTTAATCTGTGGTGCACTCACTGTTGCTTTCAGTTTCGTTCAAACATTGTGTACTCTGAGACCACGCTGGTGACAATTAGCGTAGCAATTTCCCCCCTTGACGGTACGTCCTTCACGCAAACTGTACAGCTTTATTTACACTGAGATTCACAAGCACTTTGCATGAGCTCGCACTTAGAGAACAGTTGGTATGAGAATCCACAGAATGCACAATGTGAATGAAGCTGAAATCAAAAGTGCGTGCAGCGCGTAGTTGAGCTAGCCCAATGCACAGCTGTCTCATCTCACTGCAGAACGCTCCTCACACTATGAACCTCATTACTTCATCTGAGTGGAATCTACCGTACTCCCGAGAAAAAGCCGCCTTCCCAGCAGTATGTGAAATCTAACAACATAATAATTTTCATAAATATGGTAGTTTTCTAAATTAAGGAAAGAAATTTTTTTATGGTAGGCATATTTCCCTGAGGTGTGAGACAATATTCCTTGTTGACCAACTAGAGTAGTAAGAACACGATTTAGTGGTTCTGTGGGCTTCTACAACATGAGATGTTAGTGCATTGTACCAGCACGGTATACAATCACATGCCTGATGCACACTGATAAGGCCTGACCTCTGTATACCAACTTGCACATTGTATACACAGAGTAGTAGGAAATTTTTTTAGACAACAGATAATTAGTTCCATGAACTCTGTAGGAGTCAGTTCTATCCCCACAAGGAACTCTCTGGGGGTTATAGCAAGGTGGATCCGTATGCTACTTCTGCATTTTTGTACCATGTGTGCAATGAAATGTGCCTCATATGCAAACTAGCGCCAGGGAGCTGGGCCACAGTGTATATACTTCATACTTAAAACATGGTGCTGGAATTTCAACGTAAACTTTGCTTGCATGGGGGAGGCTTTTCCAAACTCGTGTTGTTTTGAACTGGGTATAATCTACCGTCTGATCAAGGTTATCTACTGAGCCGGAGACTTCATGAATTTCAGCTGTAGAGTTTATCTGATCTCCAGTCTATTGGCCTTCTGGGTTGGCGAGATCTTTCATTGGCCACAAACATACCACTGCAGATGTCCAATCAGCAATATTGGTTTTCACTCATGTCGGTAGTGTAGTCTACAAGCAGAACTCGAACTTTAACCCTCCTCTTTCATGTTGCTATATAGCCCTGTCCTGCATGGTTAGTTGGATAAGAGCTTTGTTCTCTTGAAATCTTATCATGGATGTCAGTCTGTAACTTCAATTTATGCTGAGTGCAGCTGTTTGCATGCCGGTTTTTGAACTTTGAACTTTGTCACCCTGTCAAGGTGCAAGAGTCCTCAGAGGATAACATGCAGTGGTCTGTAACCTTTTAATTTAGATATGTACCCCAAAGGCGGTTCCAGACCCGTGCATACCCCAAAGGCTTCACTAAGTGTACATAGCTGCAGAGTGGTAGCCTATAGTGCATGGGTATGCAAGAGACCTTTATGGGTACTAGAGTTTTGTTTACAAAAGTGTGAGTGGTTTATGTAACTGTTGGTTGATCAACCTTTGTGTTTTATGCAGCAATTTTCACTGAATCAACTCCGTAGTATCTGTGATCACTCATTTCCTCTCTAAATCTGCAGCCTTGGCAGACCCCTGCCAACAAGCTGTGGCCTGGAAGTGCAAGGGCGGATGAGATTCACGGAGACAGAAATGTGGTTGCCACTCTGTATGAGAAACTTGTGCCACGCAAAAAGGCCAAAGAATAAGACTAGTATCTTCACCACATTGTTATGACATGTTGGTTTCTGGTGATTTAGATACTCCACTTCACGTCCTTACTGTGTCATTTCTGTGGTCAAGTAGCTATGTAGACTTCAGAAAGTGGGTTTATTTTCTATCAAAACTGCATAATGCAGTGTTTTCTTACCTACACAACTCACAGTGAATGACCAATATTCATCGTCGTAAATTACAATAATATTATACACTGCATAATGTCTGGTTAGATTAAGTACACGTTCTATTGCACAATTATGCGGTGAGTGTAGTGTATATCGGATGACACAGCTCCCAGCTACAATGTATGCATGAGCTTCAGTACACCTCCTAGCAAGTCAGTAGCAAACTAACGTGTTTTTTTTCTTGTTGAACAAAGAATTATAACAATTCAGTGTACAGTCCAATAGCCGAAGCTAGTATAAAGGACCTCCAAATAAAAAACAACAACAAGAAAGAAAAAAAAAGAAAAACGTGATGTGTACAACAAGGCAATGGCTCATACGGATAAGAGCTACAGTGAAAATAAGGTTTTCAGATTACCTTTAAAAGAAGTAATAGAGTCAATTAAAACTATTTCATTAGGTAAGGAGTTCCAAAGCTTAGTTGAGCTAACAAAAAAAAAGATACAGTTTTGGCGAAGGGTTGTACTAGACATTTAGTATGATAAATTCTTAAGTTAGGGCTACTTATAATTGTAAAAAAGCCAGGTGGGCAAAAGGAAAGGCCATTTAAAAAAAGGTATAAAGTAGTTTGTGATACTGTCGCCGTGATTCAAGAGATGGTAGAACATATGGGAGACTAGAGTTGTGACTGGACCAACACTTGGTGGCAATTCAAATTGCAAAGTATTGGACGCTCTCCAGAAGTATCTTGATGTTTGTAAAATCATTCTAAAGTGGAAAGACTGCACAAAAAGCTGACAGCAAGGCCATGGCTATTGAGGATGTTTCTGTTACCTAATGTGTTTGACTCAAAGACTGAACGTGTTAAAAGTATGATACGTTTTCTAACCTCTGCGTCAAGGAAAACTACAAGGAAATTTGTAATCAAGCATATAGCATTACTTTGTAAGTTTATAGTATTTGCTGAGTTGTCAGAACCCTATCTGCACGTTTAATACTTGTAGTAGTAGAAGTTTCAATTAAATTCTCGTTAATTGCCTATTTGTTGATTATTGTGCATGTGGGCATGTCGGTGATTTAATAACTTGCAGAACTATGTTGTAGTGGTACATCTGCAGGTACAAAACATCTTCCGGTGACTTACTACAAAAGCATGAATATTAACAGTGGAGCACACGCATGAATGAGTTGGTCAGTGGTTTGGTAAGTCACAACAAGGTTACGTTGGCATAGGTACAAGGTAGTGACAGCTAGGCTGATGTCAGCGTTGGCATAGCAACACAGAGAGGGAGAATAGTGAAAGGTTTTTCTTTATCAACTGGATAAGAGGATTGATCAGCAAGATTGGATCACTGTCTGGAGTAATCTGATTTCGCTGAATTCCATGCAGTTTTACGTAAATGTACCCCATTTCTTTGATATGTGGTTGTACGTATGAATAAAGTTGTGCTCAAACTTAGTTAACGGTGAGTGCATGTCACAGCAAGGGCTGATTACAACCAGAACAGTCAGTGGTCGATTCTAGAGTGTACAAGTTGAGAGAACATGGATCAATCGTGAATTTGTTGGCTCACGTGGTTGACATGTACTCTTCTTGCCCATATGTTGGGTTCACAACCCAGGCCATCGATCATGATGGATCCTTGGGTATACAGCATTTTCGAAGAGCATCAACAATGTAGCCAATCAGAGAGCAGCACTAAATTCTGCAATTTGATTGGCTCACATGTCAGCACTACTGGTGGTTTCACCTTTGTCAACAATCTCCAGCCCGCTGAGGTCATCAATGGCCATTCAATTTGTATGGGTGTACTCTAGTGTGGCTAGACTCCCAAGGGGGAGGTTAACGATGCAGAGAGGAAGTGAACTGAATGGGAATAAACATGTAGAGGGGTTCCAATTTTAATATTATGCAGAAAGGGTCATAGTGAACAGTGCTCAGCACTCCATAAACAAATTTTATGCTATAAATTAAAATTCAAAGCACCACTCAGTTAGAACTGATTAGTATTGATTAGAATACTACAAAATACAAAAAAAATCGAAGCATTTGCAGAATTCTGAGAAACATACTGGTACACATGGTGGGTAAAGGAGGTACCAGCAGCACACCTGTCAATTCTGCTCGGCACAGATTTAATGATTGGTGGTGGGACTAAAATATAGTAAAATAATGCATAATTATACAAAACGCAAGTTGAGCCACAAACTAGACTTGTGTACAGGTGACGCACTCCATATAAAAAGGGGGAAAAAATACAGCACAACACACAAATACTTGGTTAACACACAATTTATCTATAATTACAATATATTGTGCATGAAGTCATCTCAGGCAGACGGCTTCAATAAATTGGAGATTGTAAAATTACATTTTCCGTTCATTTCTGCTGGAGGGAGATTGGCAGTTGGTGAACCATTAGGGGCAAAGACAGGACTGGTACACTCAGCACCGTTGGTGGTAAAAGGATAGGCGACAGCCTGGACAGAAAATGGTGGTGGGCTGTTTGTGTGCATTCCAAAAGTGTCCATGGGAGAGGAATTTACGTTTGCGAAAGTTTGCTGAGGTTGGCTTGGGTTAGCGACAGGGACAGGGGAGGTCTGGCTGGAGAAAGGAGGGTAGCTCCACGAAGATTGTGTTAGTCCGTCTCCTGGATGGTAATGTCGAAGAGGGTTGAGATGAGGCGGAGGGCTGCCTACCGAGTAGCTCCGTGTTGCTGCTGGTATCTGTGGAACATGGGGGAACTCGTAAGGTACATCTCCCAACGGAGGGGATGAGAAGCTTCTACTCCTGTGAAATTCCTCGTAAAATTTCTGATGGTCTGCTGAAAAGTAACTAGGTGCTGCAAAGGCATAGATGTGTGGGCTTCTTAGGTCACAACCATGTGTGGGTGAACACGGTAAACTGCCATATGGGATCTCCTGCTTGGGAATCAGTGGTGGAGGAAGATTCATATGTCCGTCGGGATGAATTGCTGTTGGTGAAGTGATGGCTTCAGCATAGGGCTTCTGGGGGAGTTGGTGAAGAAAACGGTATCTTCTTCGCAAGAAGCTTCCATTCTTGAACATCTCCGAGCTCGCAGGGTGGAGTTTCCAAAAGTTTCCTTTGCCAGAGGATCCGTACTCTCGAGGGACTTTAATGAAGCAATCGTTCAGACTGAGGTTGTGTCTGATTGAATTCTGCCATGCTGGCCACCGCTTGCGATAGTATGGAAACTGCTGGATGATGTAGTCGCAGATTTCTCCTAGGGTGAGCATCTTGTTAGGCGACTGTGAAATAGCCATTGCAATCAGTGCTATGTACGAATAGGGTGGCTTGATGTCGTCTTGGTTGCATTGGGAAGTTGAAGCGGCTTTCTTTCTGCTCCTTGGCTTTTTTGAAGGTGATTTTGAGTTTGCATCAACAGCTGATGTGGTAGATGAGTTGGCAGAGGAAGGGGGACTCGGGTCCTCTTGTGTGGGTTCTGGTGTTTCCTCCTTAACCTTGGTTGGTGTGGGACTTTCAGTTGAGCGGCAGTTTTCCTGCTCAGTTCCTTCTGTCTTTATCTCAGAAGTCTGTAAAGTGATCAATTTTCAGGTGAACTTAATACTGTTCTAGATCGAGTGGAGTAACCATCTGCTATCAACACCCAAACAGACTATTGACAGATTCACGTTACTCTACTCAGACATTTTAGTAGTGGCGGGATGAAGTCTTCAAAGGATCGGGTTTCAAGGTGCATGCGCAATAAAAACTGTAATATTTATCGTCTGTGCAAAAAGCAAATAAGCGCCTTCACAATATATCGTTAAGGATGTATACATACATTACGCTATATAAGCGGTAAGCAGTATTAAAAACAAATGCAAATTGGTGCACTTGAGCGGCACACATTCACCGCGGCAATCTCAATCTTACTAAATGGTAATTTTTATGCTGTTATCGTTTACATTTTCAAATAGACACCATGTACCTTAGACAAACTGGCTGTATCTATAAAATGCAAGTTTCAATCGCTGCAACGCGCGGTATAAATGTACGATCAATCATGCAATTTGGCTTACATCCATTGCAGTGGGCATGCTGTCACTCTGCTTTCCGTACAGCTGCACGCGTACCAGGATTTCGTCGGGGGTACTTCAACTTTCGGTCAAGTTTGCTGGAGAAGTCTAACTCGACGGAAATGCAGGCTGTAGCATGTGCTGGCGCTTTTCTACGGCTTGCCGTGTTGACCCTGCCCACTCGCGACACAAATTTGCACACGTGCGGTATGAATACCATATCCGGAGGTGAAATACGCTTTGTGTTTGTAACGCGGCGGTTGGCTGCTATGGTAAAACTTTACACAGTACATGTTCTACACAGATACAGGTAGTAACTATCAGAAGTACTAGTGTAAAAACTACTTTATGGTGGTAACAATTATTAATGTATAAAAAATGATATACAACAAGGAGTGCCACCAAGAGATTCATCTCAAGTCAACAAGCTTAACAGTCACTCCAGAATCAAAGTGAACATGCTTGCAATCCTGTAGAAGAATTTGAAAAAACAAGAAAGCTAGGCTGAGCCATAGTACAGACATGATTAGTTCATCCTCATAATAAATATACAGTTTCATGTGAACTCATAAACCATGCAAATTAGAATTAGAATGCACCATAGGCATGGTATGACAGCTTCATGGCACCGTGGTGACCTCCTCCTTATGCTTAATGGTGCAAGGTACACCTTACCTCCTTCGTAAACACACTATGCACAGCTGTACAGGCATACAACTGCTAGGCATGCAGGTTTGTTTGTTCGAGAAGAGTACCAATGGATAGAATATGCTGGCTTTACTACACAGTGTAACTCACATTTTCAAAGCTATTTGGGTTGTTTCAAACACTGCTGCATAACAAAAACTATAATACCATGTAATGGTAATAGGGTTGTTTGTTTTGATGCTCAAGTACTTGGGTCAGCTGAACAGTTTATACAAACTTGGATATTTACATTTGATGTTTCCTTGGGAGGAAGTTATGGATAGAGATAGCGGCTGGTTTTGATTCTCAAGAGTGTTAGGTAAACACCCATATTGGCTTCAGTTAAGTGATTTTTATAGCAACAAATTGGCAATTGCTACTGTCTGCTCCAATGTCACTGTGTACATTATGTTAAGTATTTGCTTACATACCTCATAAAGAGGGGGTTCCTTTGGGTGAGTGTGGAAACCGGCTTGCTCGCAGTTGGTAATGAAATTGACTCCATGAGGCTCAGTTAGCATAAACACACCAACCCTATGTAGAGAATGTCACAGCATGGAAATTTTGGAGGGATTTTTTTAAATTAGCAGCATAATGGACTTAGGTACATAAAAACTAAATATTATGCATCACACAAACAAGAAGGCTGTCAGAAAGACAATAGTGAGAATTAACTTAATTATAACTTAGCTTGTAAGTAACAACAATTTGCTGTAAACTATACAGTGTACTGTAAACTTGTATACTATAAACCACCCTTCATATGCATGATCATAATAGACTGTAAACTCAGCAAAGTTTATACTAAACAAGGAACAGCATATTTTCTTATAGAATTCCTCTCAACAACACACAATGGTTGCTAACTATATTGAAGCACATTTGATACAGCTACTTTTCAATTAGGTGTAGCTATGCCTACTAGTTCATCAAACACCAAATGCCACAATAATTTTGTCATTCTAGCCATACACCAGCTCTAAGAGGTTTAAGGTAACCATTTGCTGTATCATAGCAACAAATAGGAAGCTATAATAACATGCTACACAGCAGTTTATCTATGTTTCAATAACTAATTAAAACTACATACATAAAACTTCAATCACATGTTAAATATTGACTGTTTGTGTTTACTGCATGTGTATCTTCATATTTAGGAGCACCTCCACGTTTTTACTTACTATATACAGACATTTTAGACATGTAATAGTCCACAAAAGAGCATGATGAGAATGTGGGAGGCTCCAAAGAGATAATTACCAAGTGACATAATTTGAAATACCAGTATCGGAGAGAAATTCTTTCCCTCATTAACCCATTGGAGATCTGGTTGCAATCTGTCATCTCCAGATGGCCTTAAAGGTGTAGTAGGCAAACAGTATTCATGTGGCACAAAACTCACCACTACTCAAAGTTATTAGCCTAATTTTGTTAGTGGAGTGCAACATGTGTGATTACAGTGTCACTGACAACATACAACACACTCAACCGGGTTACTACAATCAACACAGCGTGCAAAGCAGTCAACCGGCCTTGCACTGGCTGGCTCCGGTTATATAATGGTTACAGTCCCCAGATGGAGCAACATGAGCCTGAAGGGTGAATGCTGTTCTAGGATACTGTTGATGTTACCCCTAGCAACCACTGCCACATGTTACCCCTAGTAACCACTGTCACATGTTACCCCTAGTAACCACTGCCACATGTTACCCCTAGCAACCACTGCCACATGTTACCCCTAGCAACCACTGCCACATTCATTATCACCTCTACCCATTCCACTTTGTGCTATTCCAGTCCAAAGATTTGGTTGCCAAGCAACAAACTGTACAATAGGCACAAGCTACTTCTAATGCACTCTAGTTGCAGGCCTATACTGAACAAGAGTCCTGATATTGAGCAAACTGAGTGTCTATCGCCAATTACTACATTATTAATTTTGTCAACAATTACTTTTGCTAATATGCTAACTCAGCACATATGCTTACAAGCATCAGCACAGCCAAAGGTAGTTATAAAATATGACAGAGTGATGGCAAAACCACTACCTATTCAAGGGTACTGACATACAAATCCAGTCCCTCTTTAAAGAACACAGGACACTTGACTGAGTCCCAATGCGTATAACAAAAGAGTTCATCCAGCAATTCAAGAATGAAAGAGCCATAGAAAAGCCCTCCAGCCCAATGGGCAGAACTTTGGCTAATTGGTGACACTGCATATGTAGCTAGGTTGTAACCACCGGCCATCTATCTATTACAAGGCTTCCCTGTTAGTCTAGGAGACTACTTTATCTAGACAAGGCATTACCAGTTTGTAAATGGGTGTTATTCAGTACTTGCTCAAAAGAGGGATATGTGTCAGTGCATACGCTTGCATCTCATTCAGGACCAGCTTCACCATGCTAGTAAATTGCAAGCAATACATTATCTGGTACATCTGTGTTAATAGGTTTAAAGAAACAGCCTCGTTAGTTGTCTCAAAATTAACCGCCCAAACAGGACTGACTCCACACTAAAAGAGATTAAGGGAGTATCTGGCATCTGCATGTCTTTCTCCTGAGCACACATTCCGATCTTTACATAATTACGTTTGCTTTGTGGTGGCTGTTCTTCAAAGCAAGTTGTCCTTGTCATCTGAAATTCACAGTAGCTGGTGGCTGTAGTTGATATTTTAGCAAGGGTCTCTGAGCAGTATACAAACTGTGGCCTGGTATTTTAGCAAGGGTCTCAAGAGGCTCTGAGCAGTATACAAACTGTGGCCTGGTTTGTTTGCATACCTTGTACACACAAGTGCAAAGGAGACTCTTGTAGTTTGCAATAATGTTGACACATGCATCTCTTCAGTGCACTCTTCTTCCGATTGAGCTGCTTACTTTCAGTCATTATTATCTAAACCAGTGGTCACACGGTTAATGCAGCTTGATGTGCTTGTTATCATAGTGCAGTGGTTACAGCCTAAGTGCAATTACATGGTTTGCTCAGCGCACTTAGATGTTGAGTTGAACGCATACCCTCAGGTTGCTTAGCATGTAGCTATGTACACACATCCATTTCATGCTCAATTGGCTAGAGAGTGGTGAACTGCGTCATTTGTGTGAGATGGTTGCTATTAGTGATAGTAACACTAAATGCTGCCCTAGATGGCACTTGATTATTACATTAGTCAGTACTGCTCTTCCATAGAGTGGGATACCATGCTAGGGGGGTGTAAAAAGGAGACAGCTGCTATTTACAACCAACCCACCAGTGACCAATTTTAAGTGATTAACAGCTGCCAGTTTGGGTTTCAGGCAGGGTTAGGGTTGGGGTTCAAACGTTACCAGCGCAGTGACTCGCACCACCACACGCTGGCACCTGGCTACCTGTTATTCATTACCCACTGTAGATAACCCACACTTCCAGGTTGTCAAGGGCAAGGCTTGGAAACCACGAAATCGAATTAGGTACTCACAGACCAATCCACCAAACCGAGGAGGTACTTGGGTATTCACCCTAACGAGGTGAATAGGGCGGGCCTACTGCACCTTGAAGGTCAGGGCAAAGGAGCATCGGGGGCTGGATTTGACTAAAAGTGTTAATGCCCTGGAGCGCCAACAGGCACTTTCCTGACAAGCAAATTTGTTTTCTGTAAACCCAATTTACACTCAAGAGTCAAAGGCTGTCCAGACCAATTATTAATTACTGGATACAGTGGGGCTTCAAGCTAATACCGCTATCCACAAAATCTCTCCACCTAAAAAACTTAAGCATGTTTCCCCCCTCCCTCTCTCTTTTCCTTCAGCTGTTCTCTACATAAGCAATATCAACACTTCTGATATCAAGACCTCTAACATCAAACATCAGAAAAGAGAGTTTGCTGGGTGAGTATAGTTATCTATATTTGAGCAGACAAAGCATGTGTGGGTTGCTTACTGGCTATATCTTGGTGCACAGACAATGGCAATTGCCTCGTCCATCATGATCTGATAGGAACAGTGCGTGTGTAGGTCTACGCTGGACATGAATGCTGTTTGCGAGGGATGGGTCTGTGAGAAGGATAATGCAAAATAGCAAGTTAGTGCATATCACTAAACATATTTGACCAATCAGATTCAAACCGTGCGACAGTAGTAGTGGTAAGTAAACATTGTAGTAAAAACGCCACCATACTTGGCGCTGCATAAGGATGGTTATCAACAAAGGACAACCAATACACACAATGCTTTATAGTGAAGCAATCTACTGATGAAGGTATTTGTTTAAGCAACTCGTTAACAAGTATGAATAAAATCTGCAGATGTGAAATCTGCTACAAAAATAAGAAAACTCTTTTTATTTATAGTCCTTTTGTCACATGATCTTAATTCCGTATACAAATCTTGATCCACCAGGAAAATGGAAAACAGCCGCCATGTTGGTGCACAAGGAGATAGTAGTTTCTACGGTAACGGAGAGATATACTTATATTGCTTCTAGTATGTGTTGAATTGGGCAAAATACCACTGCTATGTAAGTTAAAACGGCTGTAGAAATGCTTACCTATGTGGTTTTAAATTGATACATTTATTGCCACTGACATACTGTACAAACTAAACACCAAGATGGCGGCTCAAGGTGAGTATAATCAAGATCACATGATGAAATGCTCTATAGCTCAAGAGGGGAAAACTATCACTCTATCCATGACCACTAACTATTAAACCACACACATACCACAGAGAAGGAAGATTCCATTTTCTACATGCATAGCCATCGCCCTGGTTACCAATGTTTTAAAAATAACACCAGATAAAGATAATGGAACAATGGACATGTCAGTGTGTGGGGAGGAGGGGAGGAGGGGAGGAGGGTGGAGCATGACAAACAAGTGTCTACCATTCCTGGGACTCATTGGTACAACCTATGCAGTGTTCATTGGGAGGGTGTGAGGGTGGGAGGGTGTGAGGGTGTGGTACAACCTATGCAGTGTTCAAACCTAACCAGTAACTCAAGCACAATGCCGACGGTAGATAGGGAGGCACGCAAAAATACATCATGCTTAAATGATTGTGTGGGAGGGTGTGAGGGTGTGAAGGTGTGAGGATGTGGTGTGTATGTGTGAAGGATCACCCACATGGATCCAGCCGAGGGTAATGAGGTCATACTGATCTTGCACATCAAAGATCTCTTCTTCGTTGAGCGTCTCACATGAATCGGGACTTCCCGTCTGCTTGGGGATGATGATGTGCGTCACCCGCAACACGTTTTGTGACTGTGTGAACGTGTGAAGAAGTGAGGGTGTGTGAAGAGGGAAAGTGGAGGAGGTATATAATCAAAAAGGTGTGGGGTGAAGTTGGATGGGGTGGGGCGTGCGATGCGTGAGGGGGATGGTGTTGACAGTTCAAGCACCCCTCAGCCTCCAAAGTCTATCTCACCCCTGCATGCATACCATACAGATTGCGCCGATAGCACCACCACTACCCCCGGGCACGTTCCCCCTTGTTGTGAGAGTGTGAACTCCATAGGTAGGAGGGAGTTTACACAGCCAGCAAGGCCTCTACGAATTGGGAGGAAGGCGCCAGAATATACAGCTGAATCTCATTGACAGTCAACGCATCTTCTGACTGCTGTTTACAAAAGCTGCGTTAAGAATTGAAAACACTGCATGAATATAATACGATATATACACAATACTATATTTTAGCAAGCTTTAAGGTACTCTATGCATCTTTTGCGTTATCTCTGTTGGTACAGGCGACGTTGGAGGGTACCAACGCGATGTGTGAAATTTGGAGGAAAACAATTCTCTGCATTCTAATTGCGTTACTAGGCTTCCAGGGCCAAGGAAACGCTAGAGAACTGTTTACAGAGGGTACGTTGGAGGGTACGTACGGAACGCATGCAATTCTGATGAAAAACAATTTTACGATGCACTTTGAACTGATATCAAGCTTCCCTCTGAAGCTAAATTTGGTCGTGTAGTAGAAGATGTACGAAACATTGGTATAGGACATGAACGCATCCCAGTGAGAACTCAATGTGCGTGAGGAAGAAAGAAATTGAGATCCAGCCAGGATTCTAACCTGGGTCTTTTGAATGCCAGCTAACCAACTGAACCACTGGAGCTCTGGCATTGGAGCAGAGCTCCAGTGGCTCAGTTGGTTAGAGCATCTAGCTGAACAAGACCCAGATTCAAATCCTGGTTGGGTCTCAATTTCTTTCTTTGCCAACAAAAAACACAAATCTTATATCTGTGTGTGTGTGTGTGTGTGTGTCTGGCTTACTGCAAAGTAGATATGCCAGGATCTAATTAAACTGAAATTAAATGTGGTTTCAGTCTGACACAATTGTAGTCAGTCAGCTTGACTACAAATTTGAAAAGACTACAAATTTGAAAATAAAAGTTAACAAATCCCCACTGGAGGTATATACCAGGCTCATGGTTGTGTACATAGTCTGTCTCCATAACTGGAAGCATATTATAGTAGCCTTTGTCTGCATAAGTAGACCTATTGACTGCTAGTCTAAATTCTCCCACAACCATGTGACATATTGACAAGTAAAATTCATTGTTCAAGCTACAATGGTCACATGACCAGTTGACCCCGCCCCTTTGGCTCATAGTAATGAGATTCATTTTTCAATTTGCATTCTTGACCTGCAATTACAAGGCTTCAGTACTTCTGCATGCACAAGGGTTCGGGTTTGTGTCAGCAGACCCTTCCTCTCAGTTGGTCTGAGCACAAGACTTGAAACTAAACATTATTGTAGTCCTGTTCCCAGGCCTTCGCCACCATCCAGTTTTTGATCACTTCCAGTGTGCAAAAACAGAGAGGGAGAGCCTGCGAAATCTTACGTGTGATGACATCAGATAGACAGAGGGTAGACACAAGGGGCGGTGTCCAATTGCATGTGAGAAAATCTCCCAGGCCTCCTCCCTGTATTCGCATACTGACAACTACTTGAGGTCTGGGAATGAGGCTAGAATTGTTGAGAGGGA
Organism: Agelas oroides; assembly: GCA_949130485.1. Taxonomy (NCBI): domain Eukaryota; kingdom Metazoa; phylum Porifera; class Demospongiae; order Agelasida; family Agelasidae; genus Agelas; species Agelas oroides. The sequence goes on along the minus strand of OX422194.1, from coordinate 8,717,631 downwards.
GGTCTAGTATGGGAACGAGACTGGGTACTAGGGATTACTCTAGCCTTGTTCCCAGACTCTCACTTCCACTGATATTTGGTTGCTTCCACTATGCCAATACAGTCTGGGTACTCGTTCCCAGACTCTCACTTCCACTGATATTTGGTTGCTTCCACTATGCCAATACAATCTGGGTACTCGTTCCCAGACTCTCACTTCCACTATGCCAATACAGAGAGGGGGAAGGCCTGGGAGATTTTGTCACAGGTGATGATGTCAGATAGACAGAGGCTAGACACAAGGTGCCCAATCACACGTGATGAGACCTCCCAGACCTTTTCACTCCGTATTTGCATACTGAAAGTGATCAAAAACTGGACGGTGGCAAAGGCCTGGGAACAAGGCTAGAATTGTTGAGAGGGAGAAGCTGAATGTCTGAGGGTTTGGAGAGACGCTATACAAAACTTACGGAGACTAGGTACGGTGGTTTGCTAATACCCCAAACACAAAACCACCTACTAGCTTTCCAGCAAGAATGCCACAAGTTTCCACGTTCTTTCGAGTGTTTGTAGATGCTATTCTTTCAAATGTGCGTGCAGTATCTGAAGGTATGTACACGGGTCTGTATCCCTCGTTGCCTGCAAGAGGGGAGAGAGAACAGTGTGAAGTCATCTCACAGTGGTCAAATGAAAGATGTTGTGGGGTCTGACACAGTCAAATTAAATGCTATAGCACAGAACTTCCATTAAGGACAGGGCTCACATGCACCATGTAGAAATGTTACGCAGTGCCTATGAGCCCCGCCCCATACAAATGTAAAACCAGGGAGGTGTGTCAATTTTGTAAAGCAGGACTCCCTACAAATGTTAAACCGGGGAGGTGTGTCAATTTTGTAAAGCAGGACCCCCTACAAATGTTAAACCGGGGAGGTGTGTCAATTTTGTAAAGCAGGACTCCCTACAAATGTTAAACCGGGGAGGTGTGTCAATTTTGTAAAGCAGGGCCCCCTACAAATGTGAAACCGGGGAGGTGTGTCAATCTTAGCCTTGAACCCAGGCTTTCCGTTCCGGATTTGTTTCGAAGCTCTGGAGACTGTATACATGAATTAGCCATTTCAGGAAGTTGTTGGTCTGTTGCTTAGCAACCAAACTAAAATGAGCAAGGTCAATCCTGGGTGTGGTAGTGGTTACTAGGATACAATTTCCAGAGGGAGCTAGCAGAGTTCATGTTGCTGATCGAGGAATTGTAACCTAGTATAATTGAACTCTCACCCGCGCTCAAGTTACATTTCTTGCCTTCTTCCCAGGCCTTCCCACCATCCAGTTTTTGAGCTTGATCTAGTGCCACAAGGAACAGAAAATGGGCCATGGGAAGACCTGGAAATAAGGCTATTACAAATCTACTCTTGAGTGTTCTTTGTGGATGCTGATGCTCGGGCCCAGGCCCAGGTGGGCCTGGATTTGGCTACGCTACTGCTACTCTTTGAGTGTCCAGTAACCCCTTGTTAAAATATACCTGTGCTTTACCATAATTCATATTCAAAGTGTTGGTTGCTAAGCAACAGACAACAAAGGCTCATACTTCCTTTGGTTATATCTAAGATTCCGAAAAAAAATTGTGAAATGAGAAATATGGTGAGAAAAATATATTATGGTTGCTACTAAAATAATAATTGGTACATCGCAGAGAGAAATCCTATCATAGTATGCTAATTAATTCTTGACAAAGTAAAATGAGTAACCATTTCCATTAAATATCAAATTACCACACAATTGGGAGACTAATGACCAATTTGACCAATTTGCTCCAGACAATGGCTGCTTATGTCATACACAACACCTCATGACGTCAAAACGGACAAATTGCCACACCACTATGAGTAAAAAGCTAAGGTGATAATTAGTAATAATATTATGTTACACACTTAAGCCAGACATACCATAACAGTCAGATATCTTTCCCCAAGTCGAGAAGGTTGGATGCTAGTAATGAGTGGTACAAACAAGTGGCTAATTAGTACTAGTGAATGACATCATCATATGCATTACCATAGCGACAGGAGAATTTGATTTCGAAGTGCAACGTAAGGTTGTTTTGAACACAACTCACTCGGTGGATACTGACAGGTGAGCTCTAGATGGACAGCTATTGTTCTTCCCCGCTTGCACAGCATTTGGGTAAATACTTATATTTCCTTGATTATTTCCCGCGGGTACTATTAATTTCAGACTGAACTTACCCGTGGGTACAATACAAGGGCGGGAACAATTAACTTCAGCCTAGTCCAGCGTGCGTTCCAGTCGTGCGTGCGCCATTGAAATGCACATGACTGACGTCTTTGTACGGCACAAATAACAGTGGAGTACAGTGCGTGAGTACAGACCGGCTAGACAAGGGATCTGAGTCATCCCGTGCAGGAACTATTCAAGGGCGGGGTTAGTTTTCTTCAGCTCAAGTGAGCGCTCGCGTGCGGTGTTAATTCAAGGGCGGGAAGAAATCAAGGAAATACGGTACCTGTGAAAACTCTTTATATTGAAATGCAATAGCTGTCTCACTTGTCAAGATACACCGAGTTTCGTTCCAAACAAGGCTATTTTGCACATCAGTGGACCACTACAGCAATCTTATGTGATTAAGTCTCCCTTACTACTTTGTGTGTACCACTTCAAACTGTCTTTGTTTCCATGGTTACACTGGCCTTGTGACCAAACACTGAGCACACGCTAGCCCAAGAAAGTTGACTAGGTGTGCCGACCTGTTTCCCTCGTGAGAGAGTAGGGTCTGGGTACGAGACTAAGACAAACCTTACCCCCAAAGCTGGTACTGAGGCCACTGTATGATGGTTTCTTGGTACGGTCCACTGCTGGTACAACTGGACCCTCTTCCTTCTCCTCCTCCTCCTCCTCCTCCTCTAGAGGAGGTGCTGAAGGAGTCACACCGACATGGGCTGGAGCAGCCACTGTAGGTGGGGGCTGGCCTGGAGCCACGTGATATGTGGGTGGAGGCATCACAGCTGTACCCCAACTCCCTCCAGAGTGTTGTGGAGGAGGAGGAGCATAATGGGCATACTGGCCCGGGGGAGGGCCGTATTGGGGAGGGGGTGCCTGGGGAGGAGCATAATAGCTACCATAAGGGGCCATATATGGCTGGTACTGTTGCTGTGGATACTGTTGCTGTGGATATGGTTGCTGTGGATACGGTTGCTGTGGATACGGTTGCTGTGGATACTGCTGTTGCTGTTGTTGATGTTGCTGTGGATACTGTTGTTGTTGATTTTGAGGTTGTTGTTGTTGTTGTTGTTGATTTTGAGGTTGTTGTTGTTCTTGTTGGACGGGGGATGGAGCTTGTGGTTGTACATACGGAGACTGGAACATTGAATCATAAGTCCGGACACTTGTGGGTGTGGCTTGACTTGACTGCACAGAGGATGCTGCTGACACAGATGGGGGTTGTGTGGAAGAGCTTATGTCAGTAGACGGGAGAGCCTGCAAGACAGCTTGATGCTTTTGTGGTGCCTCATAAGGTGGAGGAAGGACCTGGGCGAGGTTGGGGTCTGTCGCTGTCAAATCTGTCCTTTCAGTGAGGTCGGAAGTTGTGCCTGAAACATCCGTAACCGGGTCTTCTTGAGGGAGAGAGACAGAGGAAGGTGTCGGGGCACTTGATTCACTCATCGGGGCTTCATCTGGAGTAGCAGGTTCTTCTTTCTGCCATTGTTCCGGACTTTCATAGACCACATTGGACATCATAACAATGCTTGTCTCCTGTTCTTGTACAGTGGGTGGCCCTCCTTCATCAGCAAGTGCAGGATCTTCCTCCTGTCTCATACCATCCTTCTCGGTTTCGGTTAATGAAGCCACACCCACAACCACCCCAGTGCCATCCTTGCCAGCAAGAAAGGCAGCAATTTCTTCTGCCTGCTTTCTGTCTGCACTTCTCTCTTCCTCACGTCTTCTCTCCTCCTCGCGTCTTCTCTCCTCCTCAAGTCTCTTCTCCTCTCCTTGCTGTCTCTGAGCCTCCTGGAATGAAAAAGCAGCTGTCATCTGTGACATACAAGATGGAGAAGCCTCGTTCCCAGGCTCTTCAGTTACAGCTGGGAGGAACCTGGGAATGAGGCTAAGCATCGAGATGCAGGTGAGCTATCAATAAGGGCTCAGTGGAAAAGGGGGACACCCATTTTACGACAATCCCAAAAGGTCAAAGGTCAACAAAGATAGTACAGTTTCAACTGGTAAACTTCAGCCTTGATGAATTGCTTGACAATGAAAATGGTTGTTGACTTTTGACCTTTTGGGGTTATTAAAAACAGTTATCCCCTTTTTCCACTGACCCCTTCATATATTGTTACGAGGTTATCTCATTCCCAAGTCTTTCATGAGTGTGATGGTATAGCGTCATTCTATGCATAGAATGACGCTATACCATCACACTCATGAAAGACCTGGGAATGAGATAACCTCGTTCCCAACCCTCCACAGTGATATGGGTTGCAGTGCAAAATTATTCACCCAGAAGGCAAGGTATACATTTCTTTGCAAATTTTGTACTGCAAGTGACAAACGTTGCAGAAGCCTGGGAACCAGGAATGAAGCAAACATGATCCAAAGGAAATAAGAAAACTTTGTACATGTAGCAAGTTAGTTCTTAAAATCACATCTATGACAATAGGTACAGTGTTCCAAGGAAATTCAACTATTTTGGGCCATTTTGTCTGCATCTTCAATCATATACTATCTTAGGTCGAAACAGTTGATAGAAACGTATTTACCATATTTCTTTGATCAGACGCCGTGGGTACTATTCATTCTGCTGCTCGTTTTCGTGCAGCTGCTATTCCAGGGTGGCTACTATTAATTTTGCTGCTCGTTTTCGTGCAGCTGCTATTCCAGGGTGGCTACTATTCATTCTGCTGCTCGTTTTCGTGCAGCTACTATTCCAGGGTGGCTACTATTAATTTTGCTGCTCGTTTTCGTGCAGCTACTATTCCAGGGTGGCTACTATTCATTTTGCTGCTCATTTTCGTGCAGCTACTATTCCAGAGTGGCTACTATTCATTTTGCTGCTCGTTTTCGTGCAGCTACTATTCCAGGGTGGCTACTATTAATTTTGATGCTCGTTTTCGTGCAGGTACTATTCCAGGGTGGCTGCTATTCCAGGGTGGCTGCTATTCGACGGAGGTGTCTATCAGTATGCCTCACTTTCACGTGCCAGAAACACGCTTCCTACAAAATGTATTTGTTAGTAGATTCTTCACATGTATTATGCAGGAGACATGCTTCGTATAAAAGTCCCACAAAGTCACGTTCCTGAAGCCGCTTGACGTCATAAGACAGAAAGAAACGGCAGAGATACTCTTCATCAATCAACATCCCCAAGGAGGTTATACAGTTCACAGTCCCAGCCCCATTCTGTCTGTCCCCTGCAGTACCAATACGGAAAGTTAGTCTCGTCCCCAGGCCCCACCCTCCCATGAGGAGAAACGGTCTGGTGAAGCCGAATTTCTTGGGCTAGCACACACTCTTGTGACAGTGTAACCTAGCAACGTTCAAAACATTTTGCGCCAAACCCACTCAAAAAAGGGACAGATACCTGAGTAAAGATTAAAATAATTATTGCCATAAGGGAAGTGCTATGTAATAATTACCAATCTCGCAATCTCATTGGTCATTACCACTTTTGGGGAATAAGCCCAAGAAATTTGACTTCGTTCACCAGACCATTTCTCCCCAAGAGGCGTGTGCGGGCTGGGCACAAGACTAGTGAAAAAAGCCCAGGTAAAATTTGTTGTGTGCAGTGAACCTGAACACCAGGTGGATGTTTGGAGGTGTGACACATTCCCACATTAGAACTGCGAGCAGCGAACTCTAGGGTGAGAAGATTATGGCATGAGGATAGGAGTTAGGTATGCCACAGACCTCCGCTGCTATCTTTTCCTCCATGTCCACTTTCTCCTGCTCAAACTGCTCCTTCAGCTTCTCCTTGAGCTCCATGGCACGTGGGAAGACCTGCTTGAGGAGCTTCTTGATGCGTGCCTTGTCTTCTGGGGACGCCTTTGCATACTCAGGATGTTTGGGAAGTTTTTCTACGAAAAGGCTAAAGATGGTCGAAGAGGAGGAAAGGAGGAAGAGAGGAGAAAGAGAAGAAGGAGGAGTGGAGGAGAAGGAGGATTGGAGGAGGAGGGAAAGAGGAGGAGAGGAGAAAGGGGAGGGAAGGAGGAAGAGAGGAGAAAGAGAAGAGGAGGAGTGGAGGAGGAGGAGGGAAGGAGGAGGGAAAGAGGAGGAGAGGAGAAAGGGGAGGGAAGGAGGATGGAAAGAGGAGGAGGAGGGAAAGAGGAGGAGAAGGGAAGGTGGAGGAAGTTTTGTCGCGTAGGTCAGGTGTATACCATAATTAACATTAATAAAGGAAGTCATGTGAGTCATGTGAGCTCAGTTCAAATACCAAACTTACGTTGCAAACTTGTTATAGAGCACAAATGCCTTGTCCAGTTGGCCTTCTGCATAGTAGACTCTGGCCTGTGTGTGGTACCAATGTAATACAAGACGACTCGGTGTCACGAGATCAACTCTCACGAGATCAAATTGCCACGAGATCAACTTGCCACGAGATCAACTCTCATGAGATCAAATTGTTACGAGATCAACTCTCATGAGATCAACTTGCCACGAAATCAACTCAATTTTTTAGGTTGAAAAAACAAACAAACATGAAACACATGTACTTAACCTAAAGTCCTGTTGGATATTTTATGGCATGTGTAGATAATCACTAAGGCTGTATTGTCCCTTCTGTGTGGAGGACACCAGCTTCTTTGCCTTATTTGATGCCTGATCTTGTGGATGATTGTGCTCAGTGTATGTGACATCAACAGCCTCACCAAAAGATGTAGCTCTTCCTTTGCACCCAGCCTGTGAAACTTGCATCTCGAAAACACATTACTTTCTTTGGGGTATGCTGGCATGCTAGTTTTGTATTAATTTGTTAAGTGTTCAAAGTAACCTTTTTTCAACCTAAAAAAAATTCGTGGCAAATTGATCTCATGAGAGTTGATCTTGTGACAAGTTGATCTCGTGAGAGTTGATCTCGTGAGAGCAAGCCCACAAGACCCAGCACGTACAGTGCAACACATCACAGTAGTTGAGGTATGTCTGTGAATACGCTACAGCACCGTGCTCACTCGTAATTGTCTCAATCCACTCAAATGGCATACACATTCTCTTTCATTGTGTTAAATGTCTTTTGTGGATTCCACAAATACCCATATCTCCCTGTCACACTGTGCATGACAGGGAGATATGGGGTACATGTATTTGTAAGGGATATGTAGGGGGATGGTACGCAGGTTTGTACCCCAGATAAGGGGGCTTGTTCCATTACGATATGTCAATTCCCCTCCTACCTTCCATCAAGCCCCAGGTATTGTAGGTAGGACATACGTATACCATAGTCTCGCAAGCCACACCCTTCGCAGGAGAGAGGAAGGGTCTGGTCACGCTGCAACCATCGAGTTGTCGCCACGACAGAAACTTGTCGTGACCAATCAGATCCGCGCTCTTCGTAGATCGCATCCGTTGTCATGGAGTACAATTACGTCACAACGTGTTTAGCGGATGTCAGCATCTTATTACCTAACCACAATGTTCGATAATTGCGTTCCTCGGCGACAACTCGGTAGTTGCAGCGTGACCAGACCCTTCCTCTCTGCGAAGGGTATGGCTTGCGAGACTAACGTATACCACAGGTAGGACAGATAAGGCACATTATAGTATAAGAATGAATGAGGAGAACCCTAGTAATTTAATGAAAGTATATCACTGACAGTAGAGTAGTTAATTCTCCTACTCCACTGTTCTGTAGCTTCTGTTTACCAGGCCTTAAACTGTGAGACAAGGAGGCGATGTTGTTCTATTTAACGCCCACCAACATACCATCCTCTGCAATACGCTTTCTCTGCATTTAGACCCAACCAATGTTTCATGTTTGGGGTATATCTTTCTGACCTGCCTCTCCATCTCAGATCCGCTCCTGAAGTAGCGCTTGATAGGGATGGATTTGTCGATCACCACGCCACTGCCCTGTTCGCTCAGCTGGCGAATGTGGGCTGCCGGATCTAGAATTAGCTCTACCGTCAGCCCTCGCGTTAGCCTCTTCTGGGCCGGCATGGTGAGATTCCTTAGCCAGAACTACCAGTAAACAGTCGACACGCCAGACCGGAAGTCTTGATTATTAACGTACGGCCTCTTTTTTCAGGTCATCGTGCAGGCAGCCCCACCCACACAGCAAATTTAGTGCGCATGCGCAAGTGGCTCTGTTTCAACTGTGTCTCAAGCATGGCCTTCAAATTGGCTGCAAACCTGTCGTTCCTGTTCAAAGAGAAGAGTTTCTTGGAGCGATTTGATGCTGCAGCTGCGTGCGGTGAGAAGTAGAATGTGCAGGCTGCTGTAAAGCCCTACCAGGAGAGAGAGATCATGCCTTTTGCAACAACCTCTGCAGGATTTACAGCAGTTGAGTTCGGATCAGAGGTGCCCGGTGAATGGACGAAGGAACAGCTAGCTGAGGCACAGCAGAGAGCAGGTGTGCAGGTGGTGATCCTGTCGACTCCAGTAGGTCAGTCATGCTACTGTAACCACACCCCCTACCTTGGTTCAGGGGCGCGGTTTGGACCAATCAGAGGCCTGTATTCAGCATATAAACAGGAAATGTGCAATCATTCTATGTGAGTATCACATACCTTTGTTTGTCTGGAGGTCGTCTTCTTAGCCAGCCATCGTTTTCTTTGTTTTTGGTGGAAGGAGGAAAAGTATTTTCCTCTCCCTCTCGGTCCTCCTACCAGCGTCCTTCGGAGGGGACGTTAAGCCGTCGGTCCCGAGGAACCCCTTAAAATTAGCCTAAGTGCTATTGGGGATTTTCTCGATAACTGGGTCATCCCAGGTAAACCAAAAAAAAAGAAGTAAAGAAAAATAAGACTGGTTTGCAAGACTAGTCTGAAGGAGGGTGTGCTGTCATTTTTATCATCTGTCATTTGTTTACAACAGGTGGTCCAGGGGAAAAGGGTCTTGCCGCTCTCCCTGGGAGGGAGGCTGAATTCAGAAGAATTCTGGCTACAAGCATCGACTATGCAAAGGCTCTCAACTGCAAAATGTAAAAAATCTGTAGACCTAGATCTGTATCATAAATAGTCTCGTACCTAGGCTACATTGGAGCAAAGAAAAGCGTGTGACCTGGGTACAAGGCCATATCATAACCATCGTGTGTGTGAGAAGTCTGTGTGTCTGCAGGATACATGTGCTGTCGGGAGCATTTTCAGAAGAGCTGGCTGAGGGTAGTGACTTGTGGAAGCAGGCAGAAAGCACTTATGTTACTAACTTGAGGACTGCAGCAGACGAGTGTGCCAAGGTTGACTGCAGCTTGCACATGTAGCTCACCACTCTACCAGGCAGTGATGTACCCCTCCCCCCCCTTCTCCTCTCACACACACACACACCTACACACACCTACACACACACACACACACACACACACACACACACACACACACACACACACACACACACACACACACACACACACACACACACACACACACACACACACACACACACACACACACACACACACACACACACACTTCTCAGGACGGTATCACGGTCTTGATTGAGCCGATCTCAAACAAACAACACTACTTCCTGCAACATCAACACCAAGGTACGTATGTGTACTTCATGCTTCAGAAAATATGATTATCTACTAATTGACAAACAATTACAACTATAAAGAGAATTTAGATGTTATGATGTGGAAATAGAGGAAAGTGAAAAGGTCGGCAGTCACCGGGAATCGAACCCAGGACACCTGACTTGTACTGCTGGCCTTTTCACTTTCCTCTATTTTCGCCTCATAAATCTAAATTCCAACATGAGGCAAGAGTTCTAAGCAATTACAACTGTTTGCTCTGTAGCTGTTGAAATCATTAAGAAGGCTGACCGTCCGAATATAAAGATAGAATTTGTAAGTGCACATTACGTGTATGGTTTGTTGCTCCAACAAGAAATTTAGAAAAAAAATTTCTCATTCCCTAAAATAGGATACATATCACGCACAGAGACTGGATGGAAATCTTTGTGATTTCCTGAAACAGAACCTGGCCATCATCGGTAAGAAACGACCGGTAATAGTTAACTGCTACATACAACTATATAGACTTGGGCAAATTATCCACTGATTTGCTTTCTTTCCTACCCTTCCCCCCTTTTCTGGGCCTCTTTTTCTCCCCTCCCTACCCTCCTCTCTCCCATATCTCCTGTCTCCCAGGCCACATTCAAGTGGGACAGGTACCACACAGACATGAACCAGATGAAAATGGAGAAATTAACTTCAACTTTTTCTTCAAAACACTGGAAGAGATTGGCTATAAGGGCTGGATTGGATGTGAATATCATCCTCGAGGTATGAGGATTATAATCTGATGACACAAAATGGTAATTATCTCACACATACACACACACCACACACACACACACGCACACACACACACACACACACACACACACACACACACCACACACACCACACACACGCACGCACGCACGCACACACACACACACACACACACACACACACACACACACAGGTGAAACTGAATCTGGTTTAGGTTGGGCAAGTGCTTATCTCAAAAACTGAGACTATATTTCTGTATAGAGTGGATATGGATGGTCATATGTAAACTTAATATGCAACACAAACTAAAATTGAAAGTGGACCCTATCTGTCTGTAGTATGTGGTGAACTATCGCCTTTATTCAGCTTCGAGTTTACTTCTTTCCATGGCTCTTCTACCTGTGGTCTTTCAGTCAACAGATCATTGGCTATGCTGTCTCCTTTTCCCCTTCCTCCTTCTCCCCCTTCTCCCCTTCTTCCTCCTGGAGTCCCATCCTCCACCGCCTCTGTCCCAACACTCAACTCCTCCATGACTTCAAGGATCCGTGACAGTGCAGTCCTGTGTTCCACAGCCTCATAGAACAGCCGGGCTTTTGTCTCCAGCTTGACCATGGTGGTATCCCTCTCTTCTGCAGCCTCCAGCAACTGGTGGACTCGACTCTCAGATTCCTGCAGTCTCTGGGTTAACTCGGCAACCTGATGGATATAGAAAGCCACTTTATGTAGCAACAGTTTCTACAGACTTTTTAATGATATGAAAAGTGATGACAGAATGTTACAGCCTAGCCTTGTACTTGGGTATTTCCCCCACAATAGATAATTATATGCACAAACTACCAGGCTTTTTTCCCCTCCCTACCCCTCTTCTGCAGCCTCCAGCAACTGGTGGACTCAACTCTCAGGCCTTCCCACTGTCCAGTTTTTTAACACCTCCAGTATGCAAAACTGGAAATAGGAAGGTCTGGGAACGAGGCTAGCAGTACACCACTTGAAGTACTCATTCCCAGGCTAACCTTAGCCTCCTTTGCCCTCACAGCTTCCTCCTTCTGTCTGAGGACCTCCTGCAGTCTGTGCTGAAGCTCAAGGTTACTCTTCTGCAGCTCCTCTGCGTGCATGGCCTGCATGTGAACCTGGTTCTCCAGCTCGTAGACCCTCTGGTGAACCTGCTTCAGGTGGTCATTGGCCTCCTTGATGTTCACCCGGCTTAGACTCATTCTCAAACGGGTCCCTCCTGCATATTTACAAACGGAAAGCGATGTGTATCCCAGCTTTCTAGTGTACTAGCGAGTTTGATCATAGATCATCTAGACTATGACTACGTGGTTATGCACCTCTCAATTGTATGCCCTCCCGGGCAATGGTGGGGAATGAGGAGGAGATTTTCTACGAAATGTGGCCCCAGTGCCAGGGCATTTGCCTACACCCGTTTTCAATAAAATTATATCTACCTCATGATGTTTAGTTCTTTGTGTGAAAAGCTCTTTAGTCTGCACTGTATGTGTAAACAATGGCTATCTTCATTGTACATGCCAAATTACCCCTTGTGTCAACCTGGGGGGGGATTTGCAATCGAAATTTGCCCCAGGGGTGGGGAATCTACATGTTTAATTAAGTCTAATCCCCTGGTCTGCCCCACCATTGCCCAGGAGAGGGGGGAGTGGTGATAGCTTGATCATCAGATCCAGTTATACACAGCCTGTATTCACTACACGACTGTGAAATGGCATGCCTGACTGATTGATCAATTTACATGGAGTATGCATGAAGAGCCTCACTACAACAATAGTTTACCTTCAATGCCGGTGGTGCTGTGGCTACCTTGTCGTCGACATAATTCGATTACGTTTGCAGGGCATTATTTAGAACAGCTGACTTCAATGGCGCCCGCCACACAGGAGCTATGAGCGACTGCACAGATAGAGGAGGCAGCTGGGATGCCGGTGCTCTCAGTAGTTATGGAGGCCGCCAGCTGCTGCAGGGTATATCTATACAGCTGCAGGATATACAGTCCACTGTGCAAAAGTGCTTGCAAGAGGTATCTCGTGCTGAAAGAGTGAAGGAGGAGTCAGGAAGGGTGAGGGGTGCAATTGAACATGGTGTTCAGGTCACTGGAGAGATGGTGGAGAGGGGGACTGCCATCTTGCAGGATGCTCAGAGCTCTCTGGAGACGTTTCTATCATTGCTGCAGCCTCAAAAGGTTAAGTCTCTTTGATGCAGATCTTAGCTAGTTATCTGTGCCCCATACCTGAGTCATGTAGCTAACCAAGAACTCCTAGACACAAAGCTGAGGCTACGGCTTATGTAACCTGCGCTAGCTTTGGTTTCTCTTTGCAGATCTAGCTAGTTATATGTGCTCCATACCTGAGTATGTAGCTAACCAAGAGCTCCTGGACATAAAGCTGAGGCTACAGCCTATATAACCTGCACTAGCTTTGGTTTCTCTTTGCACTGATCTAGCTAGTTATCTGTGCTCGAGCCATTTAGCTAACCTAGAGCTCCTAGATAACCTGCCATGACCATGCTTTTTTCTATCCCCTCTAGTCTGTTTTGAGCACAAATGGATGCCAAAACAGAGGTCACCTTGATTGCAGCACCGTGAAACAGGAACCATTATCACCAGCACAAGAAGACCTCCCATTGGATCCAGATGATTTGTTCTCTAGTGATGAGGAAACAGGTGCATTCAATCTAGAAACTCCCGCTTCTGTTGGAGTACCTCCTCCACCACCTTGCTCATTTCCTGGAAACACCCAGGAGCTCAGTGGCCTACCAGTAACACTGAGAGAAGAGAGCACAGGAGGTTACTCGGAGCACACTTCTACTCCTGTGGTACAGAACACCAAGAAAGCAACATCACCACCTTATTTTGGTACAGGAATGGTTGACCCATGTGGTTGTGATAATTTAGAACCTTCTTGTTCTCAAGACCCTGATTCACAATTTGACAAACTGATTGAGGAATTTGCATCTCCCGATGACTTTTGCCACTCGTTCACACAGTTTGACAATGAGGATGCCTTGTTAGGAAGTTCAGAGTGTGAAGGGGAGAAGGTTGTAATGAATAGTGAGAGTGACAGCTCAGAAGAAGAAGTGGAGGAAGTTGATCATGTGAAGGCTGTTAGTGAGGTGGCTGCAGAGGCAAACATATCCAATCTCTTTGATCCAAGAGTGCTTGGTAAGTGTGTGAAGAGGACTTGTACAAGTATTGTGGGTTACATCACTCTTTGGAGCGTTTCTGTGGTGACATGGTACCCATACTATAGTCTGTCACAGAGCACAATAAGAAACCCTTCAATAGCCTCATTCCTAGGCTCCCCCACTCTACAATGTGAACATTGCAATCACGAAGGCCAGGAGAGCCTGGTATCTTTTCCCATGTGAGTGACATCATGGGTAGAAAGGGAATGAAGAGACCTTAATTGCATGTGGGCATACCTGGGAGCAAAGAACAGCAAAAAAAAAAAAAAGAGCACAGTTAATTAATGGGCAACTTACTACACATATCTAGCTAACAGGGATAACTACCCCTGTATCATGCATATCAACCGTTGTGTTGAGCAATGTGCAAAATGTTGCCTTTGTGTTCTGGACTATTGCCAATTACAATGGTCATGTGAGCAGGCTCTCCTCACCTTCACAAATTGCAATGTTCACATTCCGGGGTTGGGGAACCTAGGAATGAAACTCACCCTTCTAATCAGTGAATAAACCTGTTTCATGCCAAGTTTTGCAAGCTAAAAGTTTATTATGAACTTCTATGCATGCAATATACATAGCCTCATACCCAGGCTCCTCCCCAGAGCCTGTAAATCTCCTGTACACATTCTTAGGACGTAGAAGGGTGTGAGGCAGGAGATAAAGATAAAAATGAATGATCAACTAAAACTGTTTGGTCTCTGCAGGCTGTCCTCCACCAGACCAGGAACACACTGACAAACTGAAGCAGTACTTTGGCCACTCAATGTTCAAGCCGTAAGACCTTGCAGTTCTAATGTAGCAACTTGAGTGCTTGTATATACTGTCATACGCTTGTCTTTCCCTCCACAGAGAACAGTGGAGGATCATTCATTCCATTCTCTACCAGGGCAGAGACAATTGTGCAGTTATGGCAACAGGTGTGTTTACATGTACTGTGTTCAAGTACTGCCCCATGAAGACTAGTTATATAGTATTACCAAAGTGATGCCAAATGCAAATTCTGTGAACCAAGTTTTAGAACATCAGAATTTGTGGGCTTAGTGTTACTGATATACATGTACAGTCATGCATTATACATTATGTGTTGCTTTTACAAGAATTTTGGGCTTACGTACTATTAGCCTCGTTCCCAGGTGCGGAGGAGGGGGAGAAGAGCGCCTGGTACACACTGTTTGCGCATGCACATAATTATAGCAAAGGCCACGTGGTAGAAGTAGGTAGCCTCGTTCCCAGTCCTCCACCACAGCTATCGTTGCTTGCAAATACTGCAAGCGACGATAGCTGTGGTGGAGGACTGGGAACGAGGCTAAGAAGTAGGGGCGTGTACTAATATGACGCTCAACGGTTCACGTGAATAGCATAAACCGTCATAAAAAATACTTAAGCTTTTGTTCTTAGGACGCCATAAACATCGCTGCTACATGCTCTGCTTAGTTTTATACTGTCGGATACAAAGAGAAATGTCTGGTAGGAATCAACTTACCGGAAATGGTGGATAACCGCATAAAAGTATGTTTCCTCGGTAAACGCACTCACTGACAGCAAACTGTTCTTTCTTGAGTTTTATCTCGAGGTACCTTGCTACCAGAAGCTAGGCCTACAACAGCGCAATATGAAACTCACTCGAACAGAACACCAACTGGCACATCAACACAGCGAGTTTATGATGTCACCAGTATACGTATGTACACGTACGAGCACGGTCGCCACGGAATTCTGTGGCGATTAAGCGCATGCGCAAACAGTGTGTACCAGGCGCTCTTCTCCTCCCCCTCCTCCGCACCTGGGAACGAGGCTAACGTACTATGTGTACTGTCTAACCATGTTTCCTGATTTCTGGCCCATAATGGACCTGGAAATGAGGCTGATGTACAGTTGTGCATGGACACAAAAACATTTGGGTTACTTCAACCAGCCATATTGTGGTCATTTCAGTTGTGTCATTGCACATCCTAAAGTTCAAGGGATGTTTCCAAATAAATTGTAATAATGTGTTAGACTGAGGACCTACAAATTTTGTCTGGCTTTGTGTGTGTGTGTGTGTTGTGTGTGTGTGTGTGTGTGTGTGTGTGTTGTGTGTGTGTGTGCGTACGTGCGTGCGTGCATGTGTGTGGCTAACATCTAGGCCTGCTTTTTTTCAGGAAGATGTGGTTCTTCGATTGTTCATGTATATGTGTTGTGGTGTAGGTTTTGGCAAGAGCCTGTGCTACCAGTACTCCGCAGTGTTCAGGGGCAAGGTGGTGATAGTGGTGTCCCCCCTCATCTCTCTCATGGAGGACCAAGTCATGGCTCTCAAGTATGTGCAAACCGCATCCCACTTCCTCAGAATATTCACGAGTAGAAAGAGCTTATCGTTACAACTTCTGAAGCATTCTTTGAAACACCATTACATGTATGTACAAGTGTGCAATGTGTCTGCAGCAATCATTGTGTACTGGTGTTCCATGCAGTGTGAAGGGCATTCCAGCCGTGTTTCTTGGCTCTGCCCAGAGCTCCAAGTCCGCAGCTATGTCTGGAATTCTGAGGTAAACTAGAAGCATAGCAATCAATCAATCAATCAATCAATCAATCAATCAATCAATCAACCAATCAATCAGCCAAACAATCAAACAATTTGATGTTTACACTGGAATACACAACATGAGACCATTTGAGAGAGCATGAAGGAATGTGTAGCTATGGTAGGTATACATGACCGATACCTCTTATACCACGTACGACCCAAATCATTAGACCCCACCCCAAAGCTTCAGACCCCACCATAATCAAAGACAGATGCCCAATCACATCTGTAACTTGTGTAACGTATCACTGTAAAAGGGTTTGGGTTACTTTAACCATATTTTGGTCACCTCAGTTGCAATCCTTTTGTGTGCGTGACACATGAAGTTCAAGAAGTGCTTAGAATTCTAATCAGAGTTAAGTTGAGAACTTTCTTTTTGTTAAATCAGTTCATAAATATTTCTGGTGAGGTTTCTTGTTTGCTTTTGATCTTAACATCTGCACCTGGAGGAGTTCCTTTGTTGCATGGGTATGGTAGAAATGCCAGGTATGTAGCCAAATAGGTCTTCTGATGAAATAGATATAATAAGCACCTCATTGAAGAATTGGTAGCATTCCTTATTCACACTGATGCAACTGAGACAACCTAAAAATGTGGTTACCTTCGCCATGTTTGGTCTCTGTACTTTAATTTCTCTTTGGCATGGGTATGGCTTATACTGTGTCAGAAGTCTTAAGAAATGCTTCCAAAATTAATATATGTGGCAGTCCTGGATAGAATTCGAATATTATTCTGTCGCATATTTTGAGCGCATCACCGAGTTTGACGCGCTGTAGCGCTAAGCATCTGCTAGGGGTGGGGCTCATACTCGCTTCGTAGACGTATCAGATTCTCATACGTTTACATAGCATGTATGAGCCCCACCCTTAGCAGAAGTTCAATGCTATAGCGCGTCAAACTCGGTGATGCGCTCGAAATATGCAATGGAATAATATTCAATTTCTATCTGGGACTGCCACATATAGATTTCTGCCGCTAAATCCAAATCTACATTCAGAAGACCTATTTGGGTGCATTTTTGGCAAGCTAGATGTGCATGCAAGACCATGAAAACAAACCACTCCCAGTAATGAACAAGGTATTCATGTTTGAAGGCATTGCTTGGACTTCATCCTATGCCAGGAATTACACCCATGCAACTGAATTGGCAAATATGGCTGAATCTGCAGAAGAGGTTTGTAAGGGCCCATTCATCACATCTGCCCCTGGTAGCAATCATTGTGTACTGGTGTTCCATGCAGTGTGAAGGGCATTCTAGCTAAGTTTGTAAGGGACTATTCATGCACATCTGCCCCTGGCAAGCTAAATAGATCTTCTGAAATAAGAGACTGCTTTAGTGGATTAGTTGTTAAACTTCTGATAGTGTGTCTCACTAGTACAACTAAGATGTCCAAACATAATCTATGCATTTGTACAGTGTATATTGCACTGTGGGGCTTTTTTGATCCTCTTTGCAGTGGTGCCTACCGCTTGGTATACTTGACTCCAGAGTACATTACACACGCCATTGACCTTATCCAAGATATTGACA
Organism: Agelas oroides; assembly: GCA_949130485.1. Taxonomy (NCBI): domain Eukaryota; kingdom Metazoa; phylum Porifera; class Demospongiae; order Agelasida; family Agelasidae; genus Agelas; species Agelas oroides. The sequence continues at coordinate 8,699,929 of OX422194.1, read as the reverse complement.
AGAAAGTGGGTGAGTTGTGCCTTGGAGGTCGAGAGCTATACCACCATGTGAAGCAAACTAAGAAATACTATAATACTAATTAATTAAGTATATTGATTAAGTATATGAATAATTAAGGCACCCTTAAAATAACTCTTTTAACTTTTTTCATTCCTTACCACTTCGTTAGCTTCGACTGGCAACCTCTGTATACATTATCTTCTTTCTTCAGGCATAACACTGATAGCTATTGATGAGGCCCACTGTGTGTCACACTGGGGACATGATTTCAGGGGAGACTACAGAACACTGGGACAGATTCGGTCTTGGCTACCTCATGTATGCTGTTACAAGCTATCAACTTAATTACACCCCTCCCTCTTTCTCCTCCTCACCCCTCTCTCTCTCCAAAAGGTTCCTTTGCTGGCGTTGACAGCAACTGCCACCCCTCCAGTTCGCAAAGACATCTCATCTTCTCTACACCTCAACAACCCCCTCGAAACTTGCACAAGCTTTGACAGGTAGATACTGGTAGAGGAAGAAGGCAAACTGTATTTTATGGTAGATAAAGCAAACAGTTTTGGATAAATCTGTTCGGTTAAACAGGTTTCAAACACTTTCAGGCCTAACCTCTATCTAGAAGTTCACATGAGATCGGACTCTGTGCTTGGAGACCTTAAACCTATCATGCAAGCCTCAAGGAACAAGAAAGACAGGTCAGTACAGCAGGATAGTGTTAATACGTATAGCCTCGTTCCCAGGCCCTTGCATGTCCAGCTTATTCTTGCTTGTAGTATGAAAAAGGATGGCGGAAGCTTGGAAATGAGGCTAAGTAATATTATGTATATATACAGAGGTTCACAAGTGTGCATGCATTGGTCTTATTGATATTTTATGGGGAGATTTTGTAATGAAAACACCTGGGTTAGCTGTTTGAATGCATACTTGACCACATTCTAATCAGATGCCTAGCAACAATGTGCACAAGTACAAAACCAAGAGTGAGTAGAGCGAAAAAATACTTTATGCGATCAGAAAATTTGGTTGTTCTGTAAAGGATGTAGACCTGGAGGAAGAAGAAGAGCATGAAAGCTAGAAGGCATAAGAAGCTCTTGATTGTTGCCCCCTTGGTTTTGGACTTTTGACAATGCTGGATGTAACCCAGGTGGCAGTAGAAGGCAAAGAAGAGAAGTACAAAGAAAGAAGTCCATACAACAAATACAAAATGGGCTTCCCATGGATACAGAATTGTTGGAACCAACTTGTACGCTAAGTAGTAGGACAAAAGAAGAGCAGCCGAAGGGTAGCATTTGGCAATTTTTCCATTAACTGAGATGTAAGTAGTGATAAATTGTAGGTATGCAGCCCTCAGACGTTGACAGGCTTGGCTGTTAAATCGTCCAGATGGCCACCAGTGTACCTTGAAGTAGAGTGCAATCAGCGTAGCTAGTAGAAATGCACAGCTAATGTATGCAGACATTGAGTATCGTGTGTCGAGTGGAGTTAGCTGTTGGCGCAAGTGTTCCCACTTCCAGTTGAGCTCAAAGAGAGGGTAAGTCCACCATTTCCAAGGTTTTACTGGCCCAAGTGTGTAGTGCAGCACCTTCAGTGTTTGTACAGGAAAAGTCCACCCAGAATTTATGTAGTATATGCCCACGTCACTATTGTACCCTGCAGGGAGGCGCATAGGTTCAGTGTGCGAGGAAGGAGTGGCAGGGTCAAACAGAGTGGCATATTTGAGCTGGCGAAAATAGTAGTTTAGCAGGGGCTGATCTGCATGGAACCTGCCCTCCTCCACTATGTTAAGCATATCGTTGTACACTGCTTGTGATGGTGTTATCACATACACCCCGGAATTGAAGAGATCCGAGTGTCTGAAAACTGCACAAAAATTCCCACACCTGAACAGATGATCAATGTTGGAAACGACAATAGCGTCTGCATCGATGAAGATAAGTTTCCTGTACTCTGTCAAAGTCCACACTTGCAGCTTTGTGAAGAATTTGATTCTAGACTGGGTGTGTTGTACACTCCTAACAATCCAGCCATCCTTAGCGAGCACCTCCTTTGCACTATCAGGAACATCGGGTGCACAAAGGACGATACGGTCTCGCTCCGTCTGGGACTCTTTTAGCGACTGGCCCAGAACTCGCACCCCCAGTAGAAATTCTCCGTACAATACCGCTACGTACGCTTCGTCCGATCTCTTCGTCCCTGTAGTCTGCAGCTCACTTGGCAGTCTTTGAGTTCCTCCACTGAATGGATCACTGTCCGTGATAACTGGTGCGCCCACAGTATAAACAGTGAACGACGCTGCTAGAAATACCATCTTTATGATAGTTTTGTACACACTGGGGGGCATCGTGGCATCGTACTGCGGTGCCGTCAGCCAAACATTTCACTCTGTGCCGATGCGGAAGACGTGCTTGCGCTTGCGCATGCGCGCTGCGAACGTTCCGTTGCTACAGGAGGTGGCTACATATACAATGAAAAGAAGGTGTGCTGCACGATGGTGGTTAAATGTATTATGTCCAGGTTCTTTTTCTTGGTAGTTTGGGAGTATGTGAACACTGGCTGGCACAACTAAGGCCCCAATTTGTTGATTATTAGTTTCTCATTGGCCGCCCACGTAAATTTTCTGGGTATCACCTTTATTTTTATTTTCAAATGATAATGGCATTGAAACATTTGTCATTCAGTCTGCTTTGATTGACTATGTATATCATGCAGAAGTGTGTACAGCTTTGAGGGGCCAACCATTGTGTACTGCAGAACCAAGCAAATGACAGAGAACGTGGAGGCAGTGCTGAGAAGTAGGTTGCCAGTGTGAATATGTCTGGTTTCCATCTCTCCCCAACCCTCCCCATCTCCATGCATGTTCAACAGTGTGCTGCACACCTATATACATAGAACAAGTCTCAGACCTTTATGCAAATTGTACTGCAAGCAGCAGAAGCGCTAGCTGGGTGGGGGGCTGGAAACAAGGCTATCTTACCAGCTATAGCATGCATGCCAATCCAGATGCTGGTGTGAACTGTGACAAGTACCACGCTGGTCTGAGCAATGAGCAGAGGAAAGAGACACATCACAAATTCCTCAGGGATGAGATTCAGGTACATGTACCTGTCTGTCTGCATGTCTGTCTGTCTGTCTGTCTGTCTGTCTGTCTGTCTGTCTGTCTGTCTGCCTGCCTGTCTGTCTGCCTGTCTGTCTGCCTGTCTGACTGTCCTTCTCACATACACACATACATGCACACACACAAATATACATGCACACAGTGCATTGTGGCAACGGTAGCATTCGGCATGGGGATTGACAAGCCAGACATCCGAGTCATTGTCCACTATGGAGGTAGGGATTGAGTGTGCTCACCCCCACATAGGTGACACTGCTGCTGACCCAGTGATTCCCTTCAGCTCCCCAGGACATTGAGAGTTATTACCAGGAGCTCGGAAGAGCAGGAAGAGATGGGTAAAATCTTGAACTCTTAACTTTTAGTCTTATTCCTTATATGGTTCTTCTATACTGGTTATAAATAAGCCTGAGCATGAGGCTACTTTTGAACTTTGATCTCAATGAATCTTCAATATTGACCATTCATTTGTACGCTTTAATAGGTCTCCCAGCAAATGCTATGTATTCTACAAGCCTGCAGACTTCAATACAAACAGGTGATTTATAGTGGGTCTATTGGGGCTCTATTCACAAGTACACTGTAATTTTCATGTCTTGCACAATGAGAGCTTTGTATATAGTCAGTGAAGATTGCATCGTACAGCTACACAATTCAGACATCCTGAATATACCCTGTATAGAATGCCCTCCTTAATTATGTATATACACTGTAAAAACATTTAGGTTACTTCAACCATATTTCAGTTATCTCAGTTGCATGTGTATGGTGTACACATCATGAAGTTCAAGTTCACTCTTGTTCACTATCACTGTAAAAACATTAGGGCTATCTCAGTTGCATGTGTATGGTGTACACATCATGAAGTTCAAGGAATGGTTCCAAACAGAAGACCTTGAAATCAAACTGTTGAGAAGCTTCTCTTTTAATTAAACCCAATCAATTATCATTTATGGAAAATGTTTGGTTACATACTTATGGTAGAAATGCCAGTAATGTAGCCAAATAGGACCTCTGATAGAAAAAACTAATTTAACTAAAGAAGAAGTTCTTGGATGGAATTTCAAGAAACCTTTTTTAGAAGCATTCCTGGGACTTCTGATAATGATACCACTCTGGTGCAACTGAGATAACCTATAAATATGGTTAATGTAACTTGGCAGTGTTCCCAGTATTCATGTATGCTAACTGTAGTAGCTGTGTAGTTGGCAGCTTTTCAAGCTCTTGCACCATGTCTGCGTAAGAGGTATAAATTATAACTTCTGAGCAAGTGCTTTAGGGTATCTTGTTACCAGGCCTTCCTGAGGATGAAACTGTACACCGAAATTAAAAAGGTCTGGGACCGAGGTTGCATATCTTCAGGCCCCAATTTCCAAGCCACTCTCACTTTTCTGACTAGGCTTGAAGTTGAAAGAAGCCTGCATGTCTGCTCTTTTTTTACCAACAACCCCCTTAGCCAGTTCTACTGATTCATTTTTCATCAAGTGTGCCACTGAGGAAGATTACTGAACTACTACAAGGGCTAATTATTTATCAGTCAAGACTACTCATTCTGACCAAGCTGTTGTTTGAATTACGGTCCTTGTACAGGTTCTTCCTGCGTGACCTCACTAATCAGGTGTACAAGACCCACAAGATCAAGATGCTGGTCAAGATGGAGAAATATCTTGCCACAAGACGGTGCCGGAGAAAGTAGGACCAATGTCTGTTTACCTCTAGCAAGAGTCCACCTGTACCCTGCTTTCACTACCCGATATTTACACAATCAAAGCTATATCAGGTGCCCACCTAGAGTAAATGCCCACCTCTGAAGTGCCCACCTAGAGTAAATGCCCACCTCTGAAGTGTTCACCTAGAGTAAATGCCCACCTCTGAAGTGCCCACCTAGAGTAAATGCCCACCTCTGAAGTGCCCACCTCTAGAGTAAATGCCCACCTCTGAAGTGCCCACCTAGAGTAAATGCCCACCTCTGAAGTGTTCACCTAGAGTAAATGCCCACCTCTGAAGTGCCCACCTAGAGTAAATGCCCACCTCTGAAGTGCCCACCTAGAGTAAATGCCCACCTCTGAAGTGCCCACCTCTGAAGTGCCCCCTCTAGAGTAAATGTTCTTTCCCATACTAAAGTACCCATGGGAGAGAGCCTGCTGAGGCTGTTTTCCCTCTTATGAGTCTTTCCTCCCCTTCATAGGACCCTTCTCTTGCACTTTGCTAACAAAGTTCCCGAGGATGTAGGTGGACACAAGATGTGCTGTGACAACTGCAAGAGGAAGTATGTAATGTCATAGCAGGCTATCTGACTAGACCTGTACATTGCTTCTCCCTCCCTTCCTCCCTCCCTTCCTTTCTTCCTTCCCTTCCTCCTTTCTTCCCTTCCCTTCCCTTCCCTTCCCTTCCCTCCCCTTCCCTTCCTTTCTTCCTTCCTTCCTTCCCTTCCCTCCCTTCCTTCCCTTCCTTCCCTCCTTCCACTCTCCTCCCTCCTTCCCTCCCTCCAGGCTAACCGCACCTCCCTCCTCTGCAAATGACACACAACAAGACTATTCCAAGGAAGGGCGGCTACTCCTCGAACTTATCAAAGTCAGTATATTCCTTACCACTTTAACCGATACGTGATGAGTCATTTACTCTTCTTTATATACATGCAGGAGGGGGATCACCACAATGGTCTAGGGTTGGGAACCTCTGTGATGATACTGCGAGGATCTGTAAGTAGTCTCATTCCTAGTCAGTCTGGGAATGAGACTTGCCAATCGTGTGTGCTATACTCACTTGAGCCATTTACATGGCTTCCACATTTGATATTTCTTATATTGTTTTTGTAGAAAAACCAGCGAGTTCCTTTTTGGGCAAAACGTCATGACCACTTTGGAGCCGGAATGTAAGTCTGCCTGTCTCTAATGCACCCACCTGGCAACCATTTTAGCAACTAGAGGTGCTCAGCAGAGCACTTACCCTGTGTGTCTGTATGCAACAATTGACTTAGTGTCGCATGAGTAAGATGATACAGTGAGATGCAATGCACATTCACACTAAAGATCTATAAAGAGTATCTCTTTCAAGCAGGTCAATAAAAAAAAAGATGTCACTGGTCTAATGACTTATCTTGGTCCATCCCATCTAGTCTGGGTTTCTAACCAATCCCATTGCGTCTGAAGTGGGTGTGGCTGAAGATCAAGACACCAGTAGTCTCCAATAACAACACACTATCACACCCTGTGATGTCACAATCGCCTGCAATAGGTCTCAGTGTTCCCTGCTCCTCTTCATAAGAGCCATCCTGGCATTACCTGCCCATCCAGGGCTTCTCTTTGCTTTCCAAAGACTCTCATGGCATGTGGATACCTAGCTGTTCCAATGCTTCAACTTGCCTTCTCTTTCGAAGGCTTGTGATACTGAAAGCGATCCACCAGATTGTGTCCGGCCTGTGAGACTAGGCTTCGACTTCTGTTTCAAAAACTATGCCTGGAGTTTAGCTACCTTCGCCAAAGCAACTTTTTGCCTTCTCTCATCTTTACTCCAACAACGTTGATAGCTGTGGCTTTAGTCTCGCAAGTTTACCACAGTGTGACAGTGGAACCCCTCAACAGCGGACACCCACGATATAACGGACAGTTCTGAAAGTCCCGACTGTCTTTCCATAACAGTTAACGACCCCGGTTTAGTGGAGAATTGTCGACCTTTTCAGCAACATTGTCCACCATCGCTGCTGGAGTTATCAACTTGACATTAGATTAGCGCTGTTACTCTTAGTACTAGCCTCTGCTTAGCCAGCGTATGGCAAGGGAAAGCTCATAACTGCGTTGCGCTCAACAGTCCACGCCTACCGGAAATGGTGTCCGCTATAGAGGATATAGGGTGGGGCTGGCTTGCGAGACTGCTGATTGCAAGGCAGTACTATAGCTCATCAACTTGGTACTGATACTGGAGCTGACACAGGTCTGAGAAAGACTAGTGATTGTATGCGCATGCATGGGAGGAGCATGGAAAGATAGTGAAGTCAAAGGTCACTAATGAAAGTGATACTCCTGGAGGGTGCATGCAAAAGAAAAAAAGGCCAATTTCCTGTCTTGTATTCTTTAGAAAAAGGGAAAAAGGAATCGGAATCCATCAGTCCAAAATTTCGTTTTTGTTTCAGAAAAAGACATGCATTTCGTTGTTTTTTGGGGGGAGGTTTTCTTTAGATGGGGAAAGGAAAAGGAATTATCCCTCCTAAATTTGATTTTTCATTTCCTGGGAGGTCAAAGGACCATGAAATCAGCTAAAATTCCATTTGCTATAAAATTGATTTTTTAATTGGCCAAAAAGTGCATTCACCACAATATTTGTAGTCTACACAATCTCGTACATACACACATAATTATGTGTTGTGTGTGTGTGGGTGTGGATGTGTTGGTGTTTATGTAGTGGTAAAATGCATTGAGGGAGTATTATGTATAAACTCCCTCCACAACTACTGCACAATTGTGAGAAAGAATTATATTCCCCATGATATTCTATAGTCTACACAAGCTTTCTTTCACATACCCTCCCACACACATACACATGTGTTGTGTGTGTTTGGATGTGTTTGTGTGTATGTAGTGGTAGAGAAGGAAGTGTGTAATAATGTGTATGCTTGAACAAAGTGGGGTGCATGTACTAACAAATTACAGTCTACACAGTCTAGTTCTCTCTCATGTACTGCAGTGTATAGAGCTGCATTAAGTAAATGTGTATGCTAGTACATTCAGATGCCGTTCATAAACTTCTATGCATTAAACACAATCTGATACTCACACACACACAGGAACCACAGTGAGAAATGGTGGAAGGCATTTGGTGAGAGCAGTATGAAGCTGGTTAAATTGTGTCCACTTTGTCATCATAGCCTCATTCCTAGGCCACTCCCACCTCATTCCCAAGCCAATCTTATGGCACAATCAGCCAACTATCACATACTACTTTCCTTATCTTGTCAAATACATAGGCTATGTCAGCCTTTTTCTTGTGCAGGTTATCAATTGAAGATGGATGGCTATGTGCAGGAGAGGGCGATTCTGGGTGCCTATGGTAGTGCTACTGAATTGTCAGGTTGGCAATCAAACATGAAAAACCATCCACTAAATACATACCTGTCTGAGTACAGCTGTTTAAGCCACACCACAGCCCCCAAGCCAACCAACAGCTCCAGCAACAGGTTTACATATGCTCAACATTATCATTTTGACTTTATAATGAAGGCTACTGCATACACTGTTTATGTAGTATCTTGAGAATGATAGTCTACCTGAAGGCTGCTGCCATAGTCCAAGGGTTGGATTGAATGCAGCAGTCGGCAGGAGTAGTCCCACGGGACATGACTACCAGTACTTGGTTTCCATAGAAAAGACATAAGAATTTGTGACTGCCTAGGCAGGCTAGGAACATAATTTTTTAAAATTTACTGGCTCTCTGGCTTTTCTTAATCCAAGTGAAGCCCTCTGTCTGCATGTCTGCTTCAATTATTTCATGTGGTACGCAGCAATGTATTGTCTTTTGTTAACAAGATGCCCTCTAAGCTCACAGTAAACATGTGCCTTGGCTTTAAAACATAAGTGAGCTTCCACTGTGGCACGGTGGAGGGAAAGGGTATAAGTATGTATATATGTTCAACAACATATTTTAGTGGTTTGTCAAATAGCATTTATGGTGGCATCATAGTACTATTTATTCAGTTTTATGGAAGTATGCAGTTGTCTAGTTCCATGCCTGTTATTGTTGTTGTTTGTTTGTTTGTTTTACAAATAGTTAATGAGTGTATGACTCTTCACTGTCATGTGAGCTGGATGAGAAATCAGACACCAGCCTGACTGACTCCAACTACACACAACCTCATCAGCATACCATTTAGTGCACCTGGCCAAGCTGAATGCAAAATGTTTTGTTGTAATTGACTAAATTGTAGAGAACTTCTGAATACTTATTAAATAACAAAGGGAGGAATTGTGTCAGTATAACCAGGTATAGGTAAAGGTCCACTTGGTCCTGGGAGACAGATCTCCACATCAACAAAGTAGTACCCTAGGAACTTAAAGAACCTCTGATGTGTGCTTGTGTGATTTTGGAGCTGCTAGTTACTGTACTGTTGTAATGCACTGAACAAAACAGTTAGCACATCCAACAATTAGTAAGTACAAGTAATGTTACTGTATGCATACATGTATGACAAGTTCAAAGTTTGAAAGTGTTCATTGTTCAGGTTTATATGGCGACTTGACGTTTGTAAATCTTATTTGTTGAGCTCACTCCGAAAACTTCATCAATGCTAGCGTCACACTGTGACAGTGCTCCCTCCACCCTCTCCCAGTTTCCAATGCATGGCTTCTTGCACCTGAAGATTCGGTTCTGAGCGTTCACACCAAACACTTCTTCTTGCCCACCAGCTGTTATGTGCTTCAGTTTGCCAGGAATACGACGCCACAATCCAATTCCATCTATTGGGCGTGTGAATATATTATTGTTAGGGCTTACACCATAGACATAATCATTGCTGGCATCAATCTGCTTGAGTCGTCCAGGAACAAGTATCCATGATCCTGTGCACGGCTTTTTGCACTTGTATATTTTGTTAGTTGAGCTGACACCCCAGATGTAGCCATTTCCTGAAGCGGAGACATGCTTCAGTCCACCAGATATCAGTTGCCAGCTGCCACTTCCATCAACCGGGCGTTTCCAGATCTTATCATTTGAACTCACCCCCCAGACCTCCTCATCACCTGCGTCAATTTGCTTAAGAGCTCCTGCAACTAGGACCCAGAAGCCGTTGCAAGGTTGCACACACTTGTAGATTTTGTTAGTATTGCTGACTCCCCATACATAGTTGATGGAGGCAGTCACGTGTTTCAGTCCACCAGGAATCAGTTTCCATTGTCCAAGGGCAGGGCTGAGTACAGCACTCAGCAGGAATAGTCCAAGGAATGTGTAAGACCAGCTGCGCATCGCTACTTGGTTGCTGTACGTGCAAATCAAATAAGAATTTGCAACTGCAATGCGAGAGTATATGTCAGTTTGGGACTCTCTGATCTTCTTTTATATACGCCTGATGCAATAGAAATGCATGCTTCCATTATTGTTATGCCTATAGCTAATGGTAATCAACTTTGGACCAAACATGCTTGAGATCAACAATCAAAATAGCTGCCTGCAATCAGAGGCCAGTTGCGCATAGCTACTCAAGAATTTGCAAATACACAGCCCCCATTCGTTGGCTATATGACTCTTGACCTATTCCTATCATGTTTAGGGCTGAATAAAATGGGCGCCTGCTGAGTGCAGTAATTACGTAGCTTAGTAATTAGTAAATTAGCTAAGTAGTAAATTAGCTACCAAACTTTGTTTTGCTAGAGCTTTCTGATAAAGCTTTGTAGTTATGTTTATAACACTGAACTTAAAGCATTTAGCTAAGTTAAGATTAACCTGCAGCACTAAACTTGTGGCTCTGTGGATATCTTAGGGTCTGGCTTAGACTTGTAGTAGTGTTAATCCATAACGGCTTACAGTACTAGGAACCCTTGGTGTATTGAAGCACTGAGAGCAGTATATTGTTAAATTTTTTAAAGTTTAGTATACGCTACAAGTATAAAAACAACAAGCAAGTAACTTTACTGTAAGTATGCATAATGATAAGTTCAAAGTTCGAATCTATTTCATATGGTGACTTGACGTTTGTAAATCGCGTATGCTGAGTTCACTCCATAAACTTCATCAATGCTAGCATCACACTGTGACAGTGCTCCCCCCACCCTCTCCCAGTTTCCAAGGCACGGCTTCTTGCACCTGAAGATTTGATTCTGAACATTCACACCAAACAGTTCATCTTCGCCGCTTGTTACGTGTTTCAATTTCCCAGGAATTTGGCGCCATGATCCACTTCCATCTACTGGACGTGCATATATATCATCCAAACTGTTCACACCATAGACATAAGCGTAGCCGCCATCAATCTGTTTGAGTCGTCCATCAACACTTATCCATGATCCTGTGCATGGCTTTTTGCATTTGAAGATTTGATCATTTGAGTTGACACCCCAGATGTAGCCATTTCCTGAAGCAGAGACATGCTTCAGTCGACCAGATATCAGTCGCCAGCTGCCACTTCCATCAACTGGGCGCTTGTAGATAGAATCTCCTGAGTTCACCCCCCAGACCTCCTCATCACCTGCATCAATTTGCTTGAGACTTCCTGCAATATTGGTCCAGCTGCCAGTGCAAGGTTGTGTACACCTGTAGATTGAATTAGCACTGTTGACTCCCCATACATAGTTGACAGAGGCAGTCACGTGTTTCAGTCCACCGTTGATTTGTTGCCATTGTCCAAGGGCAGGGCTGAGTACAGCACTCACCAGGAGTAGACCAAGAGGTGTGTAAGACCAGCTGCGCATCTCCACTTGGTTGTTGTAGATGCAAATAGAACAAGAATTTGCAACTCTAAAGTATATGTCAGTTTGTATAACTGCTATCTCCAGAGTCTCTCTCCTCTTCTTTTATACCACACTCAAGATGATGTTACTATTCATGACTATGAAGTATTCATGATAAAGTTTAAGGAAATGGGTGCAGATTTTTAAGTCAGAAACTAAGCACTCATTCAGAACAACTGATATTCATATGATGAGTAAGTTGTTTGCTTCATGTGAGTTGCTGTCAACATCTTGTCACTGTGACCCTTGCTTTTGATGATGCTTTTTGTATAGTCTCTGAAAATTACAAAAATATTCATCCTTGTTTTTAATTAAGGAAATGGGTGCAGTATTGTAAATTTGAAACTAAGCACCCATTCAAACCTACCGATATTCATTTCCATATAAGTTGCTGTAAACATTTAGTCACGGTGACCCAATGCCTGCTGTTTGCTGTTGTAGGCATTTGAAATATAGATTGGCTATATGACCCTTGACCTATGGATGAAAAATCATTAAATGGGTGCCTGCTTGAGTGAAACTGCATATCATTCTAGTTGCAGCTTCAGCAACACAAGCATGAGCTATCAATGAACCACATCTCCCTGAAAAAGACAGGCCTAGATGTTATACAAAGCCACCCACTGCACAGGACACGTTTCAGCCAATACCAGGCCTCATCAACTGCACTGGGGTATGAGTACCAGTACTGCTGTAAAGCTTAGTAGTAAGTTTCTCAGGTTAATTCAGTGGGGAAATCCCCAGAAAACCACAAACAAGAATGCAAAAGTACAAGCAAGGAACCACAAACATTTATAATACACAATGCATGTTGTGCATGCGTAATTGGTGACCTTGAACTAATTTTTTAAAAAATTGAGGTTTCTGCTATATCTGATGCGGCCGGGCCTGAGAAAACGGCCTTAGTTAAAACACTACTACGTCTAAACCACACATCAAAGATATCCACAGAGCCTTGAGTTTAGTGCTGCAGGTTAATCTTACCTTAGCTAGAATGCTTTAAAGTTCAGTGTTATAAACATAACTACAAAGCTTTATCAGAAAGCTCTAGCAAAACAATGTTTGGTACTTACCATGGCCTAAGGCTCTGAATTTTTAAATAATATTCATCCCTCCATAACAGCTTACAGTACTAGTATATGTCAGTTTGGGACTCTCTGATCTTCTTTTATATACGCCTGATGCAATAGAAATGCATGCTTCCATAGTTGTTATGCCTATAGCTAATGGTAATCAACTTTGAACCAAACATGCTTGAGATCAACAATCAATATAGCTGCCTGCAATCAGAGGCCAGTTGCGCATAGCTACTCAAGAATTTGCAAATACACAGCCCCCATTCGTTGGCTATATGACTCTTGACCTATTCCTATCATGTTTAGGGCTGAATAAAATGGGCGCCTGCTGAGTGCAGTAATTACGTAGCTTAGTAATTAGTAAATTAGCTAAGTAGTAAATTAGCTACCAAACTTTGTTTTGCTAGAGCTTTCTGATAAAGCTTTGTAGTTATGTTTGTAACACTGAACTTAAAGCATTTAGCTAAGTTAAGATTAACCTGTAGCACTAAACTTGTGGCTCTGTGGATATCTTAGGGTCTGGCTTAGACTTGTAGTAGTGTTAATCCATAACGGCTTACAGTACTAGGAACCCTTGGTGTATTGAAGTACTGAGAGCAGTATATTGTTAAAATTTTAAAGTTTAGTATACGCTACAAGTATAAAAACAACAAGCAAGTAACTTTACTGTAAGTATGCATAATGATAAGTTCAAAGTTCGAGTCTATTTCATATGGTGACTTGACGTTTGTAAATCGCATATGCTGAGTTCACTCCATAAACTTCATCAATGCTAGCGTCACACTGTGACAGTGCTCCCTCCACCCTCTCCCAGTTTCCAAGGCACGGCTTCTTGCACCTGAAGATTTGATTCTGAACATTCACACCAAACAGTTCATCTTTGCCGCTTGTTACGTGTTTCAATTTCCCAGGAATTTGGCGCCATGATCCACTTCCATCTACTGGACGTGCATATATATCATCCAAACAGTTCACACCATAGACGTAAGCGTAGCCGGCATCAATCTGTTTGAGTCGTCCATCGACACTTATCCATGATCCTGTGCATGGCTTCTTGCATTTGAAGATTTGGTCATTTGAGTTGACACCCCAGATGTAGCCATTTCCTGAAGCAGAGACATGCTTCAGTCGACCAGATATCAGTCGCCAGCTGCCACTTCCATCAACTGGGCGTTTAAAGATAGAATCTCCTGAGTTCACCCCCCAGACCTCCTCATCACCTGCATCAATTTGCTTGAGAAGTCCTGCAATATTGGTCCAGCTGCCAGTGCAAGGTTGTGTACACCTGTAGATTGAGTCAGCACTGTTGACTCCCCATACGTAGTTGACAGAGGCAGTCACGTGCTTCAGTCCACCGTTGATTTGTTGCCATTGTCCAAGGGCAGGGCTGAGTACAGCACTCACCAGAAGTAGACCAAGGAATGTGTAAGACAAGCTGCGCATCGCTACTTGGTTGCTGTATGTGCAGATCAAATAAGAATTTGCAACTGCAATGCGAGAGTGTATGTCAATTTGAATAACTGCTAACTCCGACTCTCCTCTTTTTTATACCACACTCAAGATGATGTTACTATTCATGACTATGAAATATTCATGAGAAAGTTTGAGGAAATGGGTGCAGATTTTTAAATCAGAAACTAAGCACTCATTCAGAACGGCTGATATTCAGTTGTTTGCTTCATGTGAGTTGCTGTCAACATCTTGTCACTGTGACCCTTCCTTTTGATGAGTAAGTTTGGTGCTTTTTGTATAGTCTCTGAAAATTACAAAAATATTCATCCTTATTTTTAATTAAGGAAATGGGTGCAGTAGTGTAAATTTGAAACTAAGCACCCATTCAAACCTACCAATATTAATTTCCATATAAGTTGCTGTAAACATTTCGTCACTGTGACCCAATGCCTGTTGTTTGCTGTTGTAGGCATTCGAATATATATATATGACCTTTGACCTATGGCATAAATCATTAAATGGGTGCCTGCTTGAGTGAAACTGCATATCATTCTAGTTGCAGCTTCAGCATGAGCTATCAATGAACCACATCTACCTAAAAAAGACAGGCCTAGATGTTATACAAAGCCACCCACTGCACAGGACACGTTTCAGCCAATACCAGGCCTCATCAGCTGCACTGGGGTATGCTTGTATAGTACCAGTACTGCTGTAACGCTTAGTAGTACCAAACATTGCTTTGCTAAAGCCTTCTGATAAAGCTTTGTAGTTAGGTTTATAGCACTGAACTCTAAAGCATTCTAGCTAAGGTAGGATTAATCTGCAGCACTAAATGTGATATCTTGATGTGTGGTTTAGACTTGTAGTAATGTGTTAACTATGGCTCTGAATTGAATTACTGAGAGCAGTATACTATTAATCTGCAGCGCTAAACTCAAGGCTCTGTGATATCTTGATGTGTGGTTTAGACTTGTAGTAGTGTGTTAACTATGGCTCTGAATTTTTATATAATATTCATCCCTCCATAACAGCTTACAGTACTAGGAACCCTGAAGTACTGAGAGCAGTATACTGTTAAAGTTGATTTCAGAAAAAAGTTTAGTACACTGCAAGTATAGAAGCCTAACAGTTGTATATCTAACAATCAAGTAACTTTACTGGTGTGCATACTTAACTGACAAGTTCAAATTTGCAATCAATGAATTTCATATGGTGACTTGACGTTTGTAAATCGCATATGCTGAGTTCACTCCATAAACTTCATCAATGCTAGCGTCACACTGTGACAGTGATCCCTCCACTCTCTCCCAGTTTCCAAGGCACGGCTTCTTGCACCTGAAGATTTGATTCTGAACATTCACACCAAACAGTTCATCTTTGCCACTTGTTACGTGTTTCAATTTCCCAGGAATTTGGCGCCATGATCCACTTCCATCTACTGGACGTGCATATATATCATCCAAACAGTTCACACCATAGACATAAGCGTAGCCGCCATCAATCTGTTTGAGTCGTCCATCGACACTTATCCATGATCCTGTGCATGGCTTCTTGCATTTGAAGATTTGGTCATTTGAGTTGACACCCCAGATGTAGCCATTTCCTGAAGCAGAGACATGCTTCAGTCCACCAGATATCCGTCGCCAACTGCCACTTCCATCAACTGGGTGCTTGTAAATATGATCAGCTGAGTTCACCCCCCAGACCTCCTCATCACCTGCATCAATTTGCTTGAGACTTCCTGCAACATGGGTCCAGTTGCCAGTGCAAGGTTGCACGCATTTGTAGATTGAGTCAGCACTGTTGACTCCCCATACATAGTTGACAGAGGCAGTCACGTGCTTCAGTCCACCGTTGATCCGTTGCCATTGTCCAAGGGCAGGGCCGAGTACAACACTCAGCAGAAGTAATCCAAGAGGCCACCTGCGCATGATTACTTGGTGAATGACACCAGTTTGGATCTGCAATCAGACTAAAATACTATAACACCAGGCTCTATCCTTCCTTTTATAGTCAAGTTAGCTACTATCTAGGTGCAGCTACCTGAAAGTAGGCACCCATTCAAACCCAAATTGCTCACTGCTAGGTAAGCATCTTATCACTGTGACCCTCACTTGAAACTTTCACAATGTCTAATGATGATTTGACAACCTTTGACCCCGAGACTATTAAAGCCAGGCTCTATTCTTCCATTTATAGTCAAACTAGCTATTATCTGTGTTCTTTATTTCTAGTGTGTACAGCTACCCACCCATTCAAACCGCTACATCAGTTTCTGTAAGGCTCTTATCACTGTGACCCTCACTTGAAACTGTTTGTGATGAGACAACCTTTGACCCTGAAACCTCGATAAAATGAATTTTTAGAAGTATAATGTAAGAACTGAAGCCACACACAAACACACCATGCACACACACACACACACACACGCACACATGTGCCACACACATACGCACACACGCACACACACACGCACACACACACACGCACACACACACACACACACACACACAAACACACACACACCATTTTTCACCTCCTATTAGCCAAAGGCAAAAAGTGGCTCTCCAAGGCAGCACTCAGCAACTCTTACCCTCTCAAAGTCACTCCTACCTGGGAGATGCTGGCTCTAGAGAGACCACCTCCATCAACCCAGCAACCCAGGTCACCATGAAACTACTGTAGTAATTCCAACTTCAACTACTGTACAGTAAAAAAAAACATTGCTGGAATTTAATGTCTGAACGACTAGTTTGTCCCAGCCTCTCCCAAGCATTCACCCCTTTGGAGTATCAGTGAAAGAGAGAGTCTATAACAGCTGTTTCAGCCTGAGTGCTTCACTAGTACAGCGTAGCACCCGTAGTTGACCAGCAGCTGAAAGCAGGCATCCTATAAGTGCCTCATGCATGTGTCACGTTCGAAATCCTGAAATAAACTCTGAGATTAGACCAAGGATTGATGGGCAGCTTATTCTATTGTCGTTATTTTTTCCGACTGGCAACTCAAGTTTCTTCCCTTTCCCTTCTCAGATCATACCTCCCTCAAGCTGGGTCTGCCCCTCTTTCCCTGGACTTCCTCTCTGACAGGGGTGCCACACCCACTGCAACACCCCTCTACCTCCCCACTACCGAGAACCCCACCAGCTATCGCACTGTGGTAGTGGAGAGGAAGGCGACAGTTCAGCTCCCCTCCCCACCCCAGAAAGACCCCAGGATCATTGAACTGGAGGTAGTTGAGTTAGCCTTGTACTTGGGCTTTCTACAGCTTGCAAAAGTCTTTAACCATGTATGAAAATTGAGATGAAAATATGTTAAAATTTGCTTTTGATCAAAGGGGTATCCCTAAGCATAAGGCTGAGGGATGATCTCATGGATTACTGAGATTTACCGGCAGATTTGATGGTAAAAAAAATTTATTTTCAATTTGTCATTGTTTTCCATGTCTCCAGAATGCTCTGTACCAGGATCTACTAATGTACCGCAACCTGATTGCCCACGAGAGTGGTATGGCTCCATTCCTTGTTGGAACCAATAAGCTGCTGGCTGACCTGGCTCGAGTCAGGTGATTGCGATAACTATTAGTGATACAGATAGATGGTCAAGAACATTTACAACATTTTGAAGAGATCTCCAAGTCCTCATCAGGGTGAACAGCTATATATAAATAAAACACTTGTAGACTGTCTTTCTTGCATGAGATAGCAGTCCCCATCTCCTGGTTACTCCATGTATGTATTGCATGAAACACATCCTGATCCAGGACTTTGTATATCTAGAAAATGTAGTTCATCGATTTTTTTGAATGTCTACTTTTGTGGGGTTTTGTCAATTTTACCTAGTAGTTACATCTAGCCAGGTTTCATACTGCTAGCTGAGAACCAACTTTTGGAGTGTTTTTTTTTGTGACTCTTGTCTTCCTTGACAGGCCATCTTCTGTGGAGAGACTAAAACGGGTGGAAGGGGTGTCAAATGCATGGGTGGAGAACTTTGGGGAGAGGATGTTGAGGAGGATTGGAGCATTTTGCCAGAAGAGTGGGCACGTCCCACTTGATGTGTCTGATGCTGCTGGCAAGATGGTGGAACCTCGGGAAAGGACTGTGAAGGTGGGATGTGTGTGTGTGTGTGTGTGTGTGTGTGTGTGCACATTTCTGTATACCTAATTAGCTATAATGACAATTTTTCCACTGAATGCAGGTACCTCTTGTGAAGAGAGCTTGTCTAGTGTCCTCCTTGAAAGATACAGTCAACATTTCATACGACAAGTTTACCAACCAAAATCTCACAGTAGTAAGTCCTAGACTAGTGCATGTATGGTTACCACCAGCTCCACTATGTGTATATTCCCACCTGTTTAGGCAGAGATAGCCAGGCAGAGGAACATCAGTGTAGACACTGTCATGAACCACCTGGCCGATGCCCTGGAGGCTGGATTCTTTGTGGACTATAGGAGAGGTAGGTACATGCCTGTCTCTGCATGTCTTGTTTTGTTCTTGTGTAAGTCTGTTTTGGGACAACACTGTTAAGTTGTAAATGTCTAGACATTTGTCTGTAGAGCTTTTTTATATGACATCATCACCTTTGAGAATACAAAGGAAAGTGGAAAACCGCTGCCAGGAGATAGTAGTTTCTATGGTAACCGCTGCCAGGAGATAGTAGTTTCTATGGTAACCTTGGTAATTTCATGGAGAGAATATTATACCAGTACTTATAATGCTTCTGGTATGTGTTGAATTGGACAACATAATTATTGCTGGGGCTTTCAATCAATATTGATATTGCCACTGGCATACTGTACATGCTGTACACCAAGATGGCGGCTCAAGATTAAGATCATGTGATGAAAAAGCTCTATTACCTCTACAACTGCAGATAGGATTTTTGCCTTTGGTTTTTATGTCAACAGTAAACCAACAAGCTTCCACTTCTGCCCTGCTTCATGCATTTATTGCCTGCGTAGTATTCTCTACTACTGCTCAAAACTGACTGCCCTTTTCCTCTTACCAGCTGGTCTCAGTGAGGAGAACGAAGAGTTGATAACAAGTGTGATCAGAAAAGAGCCCATCTGCTCAGGTGAGCCTCTATGGCTATGCCTGGCAAGTCGAACGAACCATCTATGTATGTTCCTCTATCAATCATACCTATACAGACATCAGTACGCTGAAGACCATCAAGAATATGCTACCAGAGAGTGTTCCTTATTCCGATATAAAAATGACCATTGCAATTTTGATGGTGAAGACGGGGTTTGTGAGGCCAACAAAGTCTTCTATGGGGACCCTTATATCTCCTCCTGCCCATAACTCAACAAACACAGTGAGATATGCATGTGAAGTGCTCGACACGTGTTTCACAGAACCAGCAACTGTTCTACTAGTCTCATTCCCAGGCTGGCACATGAGCCTGGGAATGAGGCTACTGTTTACAGTATATGTGCTAAAAGTTAGCTTTTACAGTATATGTGTAGGTATGGGATGTGGGGGGTTGCTAGTAAGGTATTTTTTACGGTATACCGGGTACATGTGTATAAAATGTGGAAGGGGGGCTGGTAAGGTGTGCTTATTGTTTTTTATATGTGCCATGCCAATTGACAGGGTTCCTCCATCGTGAGTAGTACCACTGGTTCACAGAACAGGGATGACTGGCACAGTGGGAACAAGAGGAAATTACCCTCCTCTTTCAACGAGTCTTCAAGCTGGCATGGGGACAGTAGGTTCAAGAACAAAAACCAACGCTTCTGGTAAATTATGTATCACTAGCCCTTAATAACCCTTTCCATTCTATCACATCATGATATGACCTGTGCAACACTATGGTGTATTTGAACTATCTGTCAGTCAATACCCTAACCATTTCCATGTCATTCTCACACTATATATTTTATAGTGATTCATTTATAAATTCATGATGAAACGTGGATGATTATAAACAAACTTTCTTGAAAGATTCCATTAATACGTCATAGTCCAGATTGTAGCCTGCATACAGAGATTAAAAAAACACACAAGAAAACCCTCTTTCATATATTACGTCACTATTTGAAATTATGATGCTAGTAATTACGCATGACCATGACCTTGACCATACATACAGGTAGGTGATTCCTGGTTAGTGTCATATGCAGGCCTGTCTCTGATGAGTCCTCAAATATTTCACACGGGGAGGCCTCCTGTACCCATACTCTACTATAATAGGCTCTCAACAACTTGTAAGCAGCCCTAACTTAGTGCGGTACAAACAGCTTAACAGGGGTTCACCCAGTGACATTTGATCTTTACCTACCTATGAACACCAATCTGTTTACTCGTGCTTCATTTCCCCACTCAGTTGAATACTCCTTGTCAAACAGTTCATATACTCCCTGGACAATCATCCTCCTTGAGTCACTAGTGACTGACACAACACCCTGTGTGTGTGTGGGGAGGGAGGTGTATGTATTAGCAAGAAGGATTTCTAGTACAAACTAGATATGTAGCAGCTATGCAAAAGGTCATATACCTTCATTCTCATTATCTGCATTGGTTTGCCAGCCTCGTTACACAATGACTTCTCCCATAGCAATTCCTGTAGTAGATCACCACATAATTAAACACAAAGGACCCTGAACCTGTTCTTCACAGGAAGTGCATACCTGCATCCACTCATCCAATTTCTCTTCAACAACATCTTTCTGGATTTCAAATGTCACTGTACGTATCTCCTGTACAATGAGTTCATTACCAGGTTTAACAAGTATTGGAGTTGGCAATAACATGAGTTCATTACCAGGTTTAACAAGTATTGGAGTTGGCAATAACATGAGTTCATTACCAGGTTTAACAAGTATTGGAGTTGGCAATAACATGAGTTCATTACCAGGTTTAACAAGTATTGGAGTTGGCAATAACATGAGTTCATTACCAGGTTTAACAAGTATTGGAGTTGGCAATAACATGAGTTCATTACCAGGTTTAACAAGTATTGGAGTTGGCAATAACATGAGTTCATTACCAGGTTTAACAAGTATTGGAGTTGGCAATAACATGAGTTCATTACCAGGTTTAACAAGTATTGGAGTTGGCAATAACATGAGTTCATTACCAGGTTTAACAAGTATTGGAGTTGGCAATAACATGAGTTCATTACCAGGTTTAACAAGTATTGGAGTTGGCAATAACATGAGTTCATTACCAGGTTTAACAAGTATTGGAGTTGGCAATAACATCAATTTTATTATGTGCAGTGTTACTGCTAGATTATGAAAGTTGGCAGTAACAATGTACCTAGCTATAATCATGTGCAATGTTTCTGCTGGACTTTGCCAGTCTTCATCAGGTATACAGTACGGAAACTGTTTGCCTATCACTGTCGTTCATAGTCAATATCTACTGGTGTTATTGTAAACCGTAAGCAAGGAAAGAGTGAAAGTCACCGATACGTATGACATACATTTATTTACATAGGTATTCATACTGTAGTGACGGTACTCAGTATATGTTTCTACTGTATAACATTACACAATGCTAGTAGAGCAATAAAAGGGAGTAGTACTAATCTCTTCTTCAGCAGCCTATTGATACTGTCTTGACTGGCCTCTGAAGCTACATATTATTAGATTGTGATCTAAAGCTCTTACCTCATCAATGTGGTGACTGCTGCCCTCCAAGTGTGAGTGTGAGTGTGAGAGTCCTGGAAACTCTCTGAGAGGAAGAGTGTGCCGTGAAATGGCTACCATAATACAAGCACAATCTCAGCTAGGCTAGAAGCTAACCTTCCAGAAATGTCATATGCATGCAAGTCTAGGATTAAGCTGAGGTCAATTCTGTGGAATATAAGTAACAAAACAACTGGAAGACAAAGAAGGTTTGAGTATGTAGGAATAACAGTATACCTTGAACGTACTGTCTCTACTGTCTGTGCTAAACTGTTGATAGATCTGTAAAGCAAATATGCATCATTGATGTATTACTCAACATTAATTGTGTGCAGAGTTGACAATGTTTTGTTTTGTCTGTCTGTCTGTCTGTCTGTCTGTCTGGGCACCTGATCTTATCTCTCAGTGCATGAATCTCTGCTTGGCCCACAAGATCAACTTTGTTCACAAGGATCAAATCAGCAAGCGCAATCTGCCTGCAAGAATTAAGACCATCAAAATTGGCAAAGCGTTACAGAAGGATGTATTCATCAACTATCCCATGCCCAAGCTCCACTCGGCAGATTTTTGTCAAGTCTGCCTGAACTAGTGTTTGATGGTTATTTTACTATTGAATTCAGGATTGAGGGTTTCAGCTAACCAGATAGGAAATCCAGTGACTGCGCTAACCTTGCAGCTTCATTAATAGTGCCAGCTGGTTTCTGCTCTTGCAAGTGCTAAAGAAATCATGCTTTCATTAAAAAGGAATGATTCACAAAGTGAGGAATGGCTGCTGTCCTACCTGCATGCAGTACTTGGCATCAGTGACAGTTACAATGCCTGCAAGGGCAGAGAAATAGTGGATAGCTTTTTTTCTGTGCACAGTTGGAAATCTGTCTATTAAGCTACACCGCACAGCACCATAATATTGAAGGATGGATATACTGAAAAAGTGCTTTGTTTCAACCCCTCACCCAAGGTGTGTGGCTAAACATGGAGACTGCAACATTTCCAGCAGGGAGACTAGCTTACCATCAAGGTATATCTCACTTCCCAGTTCATCATCAAGCCAGAACATGGCAGCAATGGGCCCTGGGTCAGCAAGACCCGTAGTCTCTAAGAGAATATAGTCAAATTTTCCTTTCTTCTGCATCAGACTCTCAATTGCCTTCACACCAACATCCCTACACAGAAAATAAACATGGAGGATATAACATATACCAATAGCCCTTGAAATCAGTATATTATGGTCTATACACGACACCTAACTATTACTAGTAGTGACCCTACTGGTGCACTGGAAAGCTATCATGTGGCTCATGAATATCATTAAATTATAAATTGTGTTCCTCCCCCCCCCACACACACACCCCTAATATATACTTTCTCACTTGACAGAACAGCAAAGGCAGCCATTCCTGAGCTCTAGCCACTCCTCATACAGTTCTCCTGCCTGGCCAACTGCCAGGGACTTCTCAACAGCACTTCCTGGAGCAAGACGCATACCAACACAGTAGCTGATTGAATCACAAACATATTTTGTCTTGTATAATACTACTGACTTGGTGCTGAAGTTTAAAGTTTATTACCTGTCCCAGTGCAAACTGTAAAATGCTATATAGATATAGTTTTCATGGGGCGTGGCTTCACTTCCAGAGGGCAAAAGTCGGGGTGTACGTTCAGTGCAGTTGTGTGCAAAATACAGGCAAGGAAGCGCTACATCGAGTCGATCCTTACCATTAGTGACGAAGGATAAAAGAAGCTGCTTCTCTCAAAGCGAAAGGTCTGCTGCACAGCTGCCTGTTGATCGCGTTGCCCTCCGGAAGTAGGACATTTGGAAACCATCTATAGCACCACAATTTGATCACACCCTCCTAAGGCTTTCCACATGAGATTGTGATAGCCTCGTTCCCAGGCTCTCCACCACCTTTGTGGAGAGAGCCTGGGAACAAGGCTAAGGTTGTGCCCAGCAAGACTACCATTACAGTGTGGACGACCATGATTCATGCTGAGGGATGCAGCGATGGCTTGCAGATACTAATACAGACAAACACATCCGACATATAGATTTGTACCCTCTCCAAACTCATTCAAGATGACAGCTATTCTCTTCTGGTGTTGCTCCGTCAGTATATAGTTTAGCAGAGTAGTCTTGCCTGCCCCTATGGGTCAGAGAAGTATCTTACTAAACTGGTTTACACAGAAGCTTATGAACCTTTAAAGCTTCTGGTTTATAGCTAGCCTCCCAGCCTATGTGGCCTGGCTGGGAGGCTAGTTCATATTAGGTAAGCGTCACGTATCAGACCGCACTGACCGAGAAACCCTGTGATGATGGTCACGGGTATCTTTGCGCTCTTTGAGGGGGCGAGGGGAACTAATTCTGGACAGCCTTCGTCTGAATCTGAGATCTCCATTTCTTTTCCATGTGCGCTTTTAATAGAGTATAAGATTTCCCGGGAAATGAGCGAATAAAATATTGCATCGTCAAACTTGATTGGTCAGCATGAACAAACTCGTGCTGATTGGACCAGTTTTTGCTGAGTCGTCGGCTAAGAGGGATGGAGCGGAGAACGATCTACCTTTCTCTCCTATTCTTGTTTCTGGTTGTCGGGGTGGAGCTATGGGTCTTCTCCCTGGAGCACAAAAACCGGGTGAAGGCCTTTAGGATACATGTTCTTGTCATTTTTCAAACCCTTATTTTCCTGGCAGTGAGGTACATCTGGAAGAGGGTGACATACTTATTATTATCCAAAGAGCTGCTATCTTTCAGTACCCTCATCAAAGTAGTACTCTTTATTATTCTTGGATTGGCACTATCCACGTTTGTCATCGTTGTTTTCTGGTCTCTCCAACCTGATCCCCGTTTTGTTGCCATCGTGAGCTCAACATGTCTCGGACTAGTTGTAATGCTGACAACAGCCATGTTGATCGTTGATATTATTTCGTTTCCACTGAGAAGGCTCTTCTGCCAGAATCTCAGCAGAGATCCTAAAAACAAGACAGAAATGAAGATACGAATGCTCCTGTCACTGATTGGCGCTTTGGTACTCATATACGCAGGAAGCGTTGGAGCATCAACCCTACAAGTTGAGAAAATAGCAATCCCAGTAAAAGGCCTTGACCCTAGACTGAAAGGAACTACTATTGTTCACCTTTCTGACCTCCATCTGGGACCATTCAATGGCCGGACCGCTCTGAAAAATTTGTTGGCAGAGGTGAACAAACTGGATGCCAATGTAGTTGTGATAACTGGTGATCTTGTTGATTCAACTGTGGCAGCAATGCAGGAGATTGTGAAGCCACTCACAAGTATCAAATCTAGACATGGCATCTACTACTGCACAGGTTAAGGTCATTGCTCTGTCATGTTTGTAGGTAAACCAGCCAACCTTTCTTTCATTTAGAGCGACGCAACTCCTGTTCTTAATGAGACTTTTATAGACCCCTTTCTGAACATCTGGTTCCCGTGGTAATAATAGGAGGTCAAGGAATGTACACACTTGCAGTAGGTGTGTGAAAATGACCACGACTTACCGTTCTCTGTCAGCCCTTTCAAAGAGCCACTGTACAATGTCACATCAACTTGCTATTACTACACCACTTGATCTTGAATATGATGAAACTGGGTGCTCAGAAAGGAGTCTATGTGTCTGACTGTCCTTCCTAATCTAGAAGTTTGTTACAACTTTTTTCAGTGGCTTCTCAGTTGGCTTCTGCATAAATGAAGAGAAGGTTATCTGTTACCAACTTGAGCTCAGAAAATAACAGGAAGGGCATCCTCACCGACCTTCGACCTCCAATAATGTGTATCCTCAGTAGTGCATGGCTATAAATAGCAACGTTTGTTTGCACTTCTTCACTTTTGCCCTGATGACGACTGGAGCATTCAGTCGAAACGTCGGCAAGTTATTTGCCGAGCTCAAGTTGGCCTTATCTTCATTTCCACCTCTTTTGTTACTTAGGTAATCATGAGTATTATACCGGCGATGTGGATAGCTGGATACAAGAGCTTCCAAAGCTGAATGTCACGCCCCTGGTTAATGAAAGGGTTTGCCTCTTTTCTACGGGGTCCCAGGCCAATGGTTGCCCTGGAGGACTCTACCTTGCTGGCCTAGAGGACATTGAGACAAGGATGAGGATGTGAGATTGTGCAATCAAGTAACCAGTGTTGTTTTAGTTAACTGAAAGTAAAACTAAAATGTGTTTTAGTAAGGCATAAAACATTTTAGTAGTTAAAAGTTAAAACTAAAACCAAAATTGATGTTGTCTTAGTAAAAACTGCAAATAAACCATACCAAATTTAAAAAGGGTCAGTATCGGTACTTTAGTTGTAGTTAACTACCATTTTTGGGTGATTTCAAACTAAAACTAAACTAAGAATTTGAACCTGTAGCCTAATTAAACTAAAAGAACACTACAAGTAACTCTGCATGCCCCCAAAAAAGCATACCTCCCAACATACCTACTCCCTTCTCTCTTTCCTTTCCTCTCAGCTATGGTGCACACAGTATGGACCTTCACAAGGCTCTGTCAGGAAGGGAAAAGGGTGTTCCGACAGTAGTACTAGCCCACCAACCAAGAGCAGCAGCCGAGGCAATAATGTGGAATGATGTTAGGCTTGTACTATCAGGCCACACCCATGCAGGCCAAATTTTTCCCTGGAATTTTGCAATATATCTAGGTAATCCATTTTTTGCTGGTCTATATGAGCCTCTACCTGGTGTTTTCGTTTATGTTAGTCCAGGTAGCATGTTCTACTTGATACCATTCAGGCATTATAGGTCAGAAATTACACACATTACACTGATCAGCAGTTAGCTATTAGGTGTTCATATTGCAGGGGCTATATTTATTATATTTATGATCGAATAGACATCTTTGTACAACAATCATGTATTAGGAATTATCAATTTTTGTTCATGCTGACTCGGCTTGTTCTTCTAAGAACTGAGCTAGTGCAGTGTCGTCAATTGGGATGTGTAAGTACTCGACTCCATCGTTTCCCTTGTGTGAGCGCACAAGCTTGTGGTCATGAAACTCAGTCAGCTGTGCCCTAAGAGTCAAATCACTGTTCACCAGAAACTTTTCACGGCATTTCAGATAGCAAGCATGAAAGGACATTCCTTCAGTGTCTCCCTCATGTTCCAACTGATACTTTGCTAGTAGCTCAAATACACCCCTTGCATTAGGAGTGAGGCTCTTCATGACATGCCTGAGAGAACTAAGAACAAGGGTACCAGACTGTTGAATGAGAAGCGAGTTCTCATAAGACGTTTCCTCCTGGTAGGGTTCATAGGTTGTGACATCATGCCAAAGCCAATTGAATCTACCAAGCTTTTTCTGATCCCAGATGAGCGGTGCATTGATGTGGTCTATGGATGCAATGACATGTATGTGGGGGGAGTGGGCAAGTATACTCAGGGCAGTCTGGATTTTCTCTCCACGAAGCATAGCTCCATCTATGTTATGCACCACTAGAAATACCTCATTGGGTGTTTCTGATTTGGTGCTTTGTTCGTGAAGAGCTTGACACACAAACTGTGCCTGCTCTGCATAACTCTTGAATGTGCCACTGTGTTCCAAGAGATCACTGGTGAGCTTTGATAGAATGTGCTTCACAGTTGTACCCGGAAAGTAACCATTGACAACCAAATGACAGACATTGGAAAGATGCTTGTTTCGGAAATCTTCAATCAATTTCCTTTTTGATCCAAGCCCATAAAGGAGGATATTATACCCTGCACTCATCTGGAAAAGCCAATATGGATACAACTTTCGGTATTCGCTGTAAAGTGACTGACAGTCACCCTGGAACACACTAGGAGTTGCCTTCAGAACACGTTGGACAGACTCTTCGTCCAATTTAGGACGGGACAACTTGGACAAAGTGTGATCCGATGTCATATCGGCCTTCGCTGCATGGGCAGTGAAGTAATCCTCCAGCATTCCTTCTCCAGTTTGCCCAATGGCCTCCCCCAGATTCAACCTGGCTGCAATAGTTGCCATATCTTCATCACTCATGTCAGATAAATCAGTATCAGAGTCTGAAGGCATCTTGTGAGACATGTCCTTCCCCTTCTGAACTTGGGAAATGTCCTCCTCCATTACTTCTTCAGTACCAGAGCTGTCACTAACAGCATCTTCCAAAGCTGTTGCTCTCTTTGAGGCTTGTTCTCTTTTGCGCTTCCCTAATCGAGGAGTACCACTAGTTACATGAGAACTCCCTTCAGCAACATTTTGAAGTCTCTTTCCTACAGGCGTCTTCTGTGAAGGTTTCTTCCTCCCTTGGAATGAGTAGATCTCTCTTCCAGGAATGAGCGGGTACTCATCCAAGCCACCTTCGGCATTTACAGCTTCAAATGAAGAAGCTAGGTCCAACTTCAGATTATAAGTGGTGTCAGCCACCTCCAAAGGTGGTTCTTCTGTTCTCTTATCTTTTGCAAGAAGGCCACTGTGTTTCACTCCACTCATCCTGGACCCAGGCACTCTTGGAGTCTGGTGGGGTGTCTTAGTTGCTTGGTGAATGGGAGATGCAGGCTTCAGAGGGGTGGACTGGGAGCCCTTCTTGGCTCTCCTCTCCCCCTTCTCCTTTCTTCCTGCTGTACCACCAGTGTTTCTTGGCATAGTTACCACAGTATAAATGCTAACACATAAACAAGGTGTACCCCTTGGTGTCACAGAAGATGTAGCTCTGAGCTAGCCGCCCAAGGCCCCAGTTGCAACACGTGGATGTGGATCACAAGGTCCGTGCCAATGTTTCGGTACTGGTATGGGAGCGAGGCTAAACAAAAATGAAATAACTATGACGTCATGTAAGCTTACACGTGGAGAGGGAAAAACATGGCTTTGTTTTCAGACGATCTGTTCAATGTTTTCGAAGAGCAGCCAGAGACTGAGGACGCCAAGGGGAAGAAGAGGCGTCGGGAGGATAAAGAGAAAGGCGGGGGTGTTGCAGAAGAGCCAAAGAGGCAGAGACTGGTAGAGGCATCCGAACAAGCCTCTTCCCCTGCCGATGGTGAGAGGGAGAAGGGAGATGATGGTGATGAGGGAACTGAGAAACAAGAGAAGGAAGAACAGTGAGTGTTAAGATAATCTACCTCCTATTAAATTGTGATTACTTTTTAAACAAGACAGTCGCCTGTCGTATTCGTCTCCAAATGGAAAAAGAGATATTGTGTTTTGTTTTGTTCCAGAGTGCAGTTTGCTGCCCAGACAAGTACTAGGGTCCCCATATTCTCTGAGAAGGCTCAGATCATTGCTGTGGACACCTTAGATGGCCTGGCATGCACCCATGAGGCAAGGAGACATGTTAAACTGCTTGTCAACGATTTCCTCTCTTCACCTTGTATCTTCTCTCCACCTTCTCCTATTAACCAGGTTGCAGTCCCACCTGGCTGCACATACGAGCCCCTGAAGCCAAGGACAGGCCCTCCCGTTAAGGTCAGAGAAAACTGCCTTTCTTTGAGTGTAGTCAAAGAAATGAGATATTGCAGCAGAAACGTTGCCTCTTTGCCAGCTGGAAATTAACGCATGTTTGAGGCAAATAAGAAGAAAGGGGGCGGCTGAAGGCAAGGGGTCTGGGTTTAATTCTTAGCTACTGCCAATTCTTCTTCATATTCACTAGTCTGTCAAGCTAGCACCCTCCACCATCCCCTCACCCTCCAGACTTTTCTAGAGGGTGAGGGGATGGTCTAGCTCAATGGACTACATGTTCACCTCATCATCAAATGTGTTTAATGCTGTATTGCATTGTAGATACATGTAGATAGATAGATAGATAGATAGATAGATAGATGTAAATTGATTGATAGATAGATAGATAGACAAACAAACAAATTAGGGTGTGGCTTGCCAATTCTGATCTGTTCTCCAGGAGTATCCGTTTGTGTTGGACCCGTTCCAGAAGGAGTCACTCCGCTGCATTGAGAACATGCAGTCCGTGTTAGTCTCTGCTCACACGTCAGCCGGGAAGACTGTTGTGGCAGAGTACGCAATAGCCATGTCGCTGAGAGACACTCAGAGGGTCATCTATACCACCCCGATTAAGGTGGGCATTATATGGCATCTGCATATAGCCTTGGAATGGAGGCTAAAAAGATACTTTCACTTTTGCTTGTATGGTGCACTGAACAGAATTTTAGTTCTCGTAAATGATGATGTGGGTGTCTTACTGCAGGCTCTTAGCAACCAGAAGTATCGTGAGATGTACGAACAGTTCAAGGACGTTGGTCTCATGACTGGCGATGTCACTATCAACCCTAGTGCCTCCTGTATTGTCATGACAACAGAGGTAGGTATGGGGGGTGGGGATGAAGGGACTGGGTAAATGGCTTGTGCGTTATATAATTTTGTACTTACACATGTAACCCACTGTTGCCTACAACCCTGGTACTGTCTTATCGTCATGACAACAGAGGTGGGTATGGAGGATGGGGATACGATGATGAAGGGACTGTGTAAAGAGTATAATTGTGCCCAAGAGCGCATAAGAACGGGCGGCTAGAGTAAGAGCGTGTAACTACGTAAAATTTGAAACCGGTCTGAATTTACCGTGAGTACTAAAAATAGTAACATGATGCGCAGCTGCATGTAGACATAAGCCATTGTTGCTAAGCACATGACCGGGTGTTCTATTTTTAGTATGGTTCAATAATTTTGGACTATGGGCTTCTATTGGAGTTACACGCTCTTACTCTAGCCGCCCATTCTTATGCGCTCTTCTTGTGCCCTGTCACCTACAGTGAGTAACACTAAGCCTCTATTGTACAATTCTAGATTCTCCGGAATATGTTGTACCGAGGATCAGAGGTGAGTCTGTCTTCTTTCAGTGGTGCTTTGTGTCCATTACTGCATCTTCTCACGGGGAAGGGTGGAGCCGGAGGGGGACAATGATCGGCTTGCTTACATTCAGTGGTGGAGCGAGTCCAGCAAGGACTGACTTGCTTCATCTGGACAACTAGTGAACAAAGTAGAGAGTTATAGCAGGTATCACTGAACGAAAGTATTTATGAGCTCTTCTGAAGAGGACTGAAACATTAAAGTTGTGGAGATATCTGCAGTGGTTCAACGACAACTCCGCATTATGTTCATTACTGCATTTCCTTGGAATGTGTCACTTTATTTGTCTCTGTGGTTGCAGGTGATGAGGGAGGTCGGGTGGGTCGTGTTTGATGAGATCCACTACATGAGAGACCCCGGTGAGGGAGGGAGGAAGGGAGAGAGGGAGGAGGAAGGAGAGAGAAGATGGTTGTTTTGAACTACAAGTTCACTGTGTACATGCAGAGGAGGTCGGACATGGTTGAACTTTACTAATTAAAACGGCTGAGGTCACACTAATTGATCATGGATATTGCAAGGTAGAAAGCTTTTTAGCTTTTTCTATGACTTGCCCCAGCCTTGAATCTTGATTTGAAAACTGGGGCCCCCTCAGTAAAAGTCGAGAGAGCTAGTCTGTTGAGATACGAAAAAGCAATTAGTGTGACCTCAGCCATTTTAATTAGTAAAGTTCAACTGTGTCCGACCTCCTCTGGTGTACATGTACATGTGATTGAGTCTCAGTGTTGTCACCAAGGGAGGGAGGAAGGGAAAGAGGGAGGGAGGGGGAGGAAAAAGGGAGGGGAGGAGGGAGGGAGGGAGGGAAGGGAGGGGAAGAGAGGAGAGGAGAGGGAAAGGGGAGGAGATGTTTTGAACTACAAGTTCACTGTGATTGAGCCTCAGTGTTGTAACCAAGGCAACAGTTTCTTCCCATTTGTGCATTCCCAGGAGATCATGCTGGTATCCCTTTCCTCCCTTCGTAGAGCGGGGTGTGGTCTGGGAGGAGACTATCATTCTGTTGCCAGACAACGTGCACTATGTGTTCCTCTCAGCTACCATCCCCAACGCCCGACAGTTTGCAGAGTGGATCTGCCACCTACACAAGCAGGTGTGTGTGTGCATTCTGTTTGCATGTGTGTTAAAGAGTTGGGAAGGTGGGGAGGTGGGTGGAGGGGGCGGGGGGGGGGGGGGGGGGGGGGGAGAGTGAAGAGAGTGTGGAAGTCAGTAGGCATAATAAAAGGGATCCATGACATTTTTTTTTGACCAATCTCAAGGTACATGTACATTGTGATTCTCTCTCACTCACTTCAGGTGGGGTCTGTCTCAATGTCTATTGCCAATGTCTTGACTGGGACTGTATGCTCTCTTTCTCTCTCCCTCCCTCTCTCTCTCTCTCTCTCCCTCCCTCTCTCTCTCTCTCCCTCTCTCTCTCTCCCTCTCTCTCCCTCCCTCTCTCTCTCTCTCTCTCTCCCTCTCTCTCCCTCCCTCTCTTTCTCCCTCTCTCTCCCTCCCTCTCTCTCTCTCTCTCCCTCTCTCTCCCTCTCTCTCCCTCTCTCTCCCTCTCTCTCCCTCCCTCTCTCTCTCTCTCTCTCTCTCTCTCCCTAGCCCTGTCATGTGGTCTACACGGAGTATCGACCTGTTCCTCTACAGCACTACATCTATCCCTCAGGAGCCGATGGATTGTACCTCGTTGTGGATGAAAAGGTCAGAGGTCAAACATGTGCTGCAGGAACAAGGCACTTGTGAAGCTATGTTGGTGAAATTATCTCTACCTCTCTCTCCTCCCTCTTCTCCACTTTTGCTTCCTCCCTTCTCCCTTCCATTTTTATCCTTGTTCACCTCTGTTGTTCCTCTTCTCCACCCTTCCCCCTCCCTCTCTTTTCCATCCACCTCTACTCCCACTCTCCCTTTTTTTATCCTTCCTCCAACCCCCCTTTTCCCCCCCTCTCTCTTTTCTAAAGGGGAACTTTCGTGAGGACAACTTCCAGACAGCAATGTCCACACTGCAGGATGGAGGTGGAAAGGGTGGTGGAGCGAGGGGAAACAAACGTGGCTCCAGCTGTTTCAAGGTTGTCAAGATGATAATGGAGCGTCAGCTGCAACCAGTGATTGTGTTCAGCTTCAGTCGGAGAGACTGTGAAACATTTGCCCTCCAGATGTCCAAACTGGACTTCAACACGGGTAAGGGGACACAAGAGAGGAGAGAGGAAGGAAGAAAACTGACTGGATAATTTTTTTGTCCTTCATCTTCCCCCTTTTCCCTACCTTCCTCCTTCTCTCCTCCGTCCTCCCTCCCTCTTCTCCACACTCTCTCCTTTCCCTCCTCTCCCCCCCTCCCCTCTTCCCTTTTTCCTACATTCCTCCCTCCTCTCCTCCGTCCTCCCTCCCTCTTCTCCACACTCTCTCCTTTCCCTCCTCTCCCCCCCTCCCCTCTTCCCTTTTTCCTACAATCCTCCCTCCTCTCCTCCATCCCCTCCTCTATCCTCTCTTCCCTCCTTTCCCTCCTCCCTCCTCCCTCCTCCCCTCCTTCACCTCCCCCCCTCAGCTGATGAGAAGGCCTTGGTTGAAGAAGTTTTCACAAATGCTATTGACTGTCTCTCAGAGGAGGACAAGAAGCTACCTCAGGTGGAGCACGTGTTGCCATTGCTGAAGAGGGGGATTGGTATCCACCATTCTGGCCTCCTGCCCATCCTGAAGGAGACAACCGAGATCTTGTTCCAAGAGGGACTCATTAAGGTGTGTGTGTGTGTGTGTGTGTGCGTGCGCACGCGTGTGTGTGTTGCAAAGAAAGCCACTCATTTATTGATTAGCAGTTAATTTGCAAACACACACAAAATGTTTAGTCATCTTCATTTACTATTTACTGTAATTATTCAAATACTACGTATGATCCAATTTAACATAAGAAATTCAATTTCAGGAATTTATGATGAATCCAATCTAACGTAAGGTCACAACCTAATTATTTTTTTAGCTTACGTAGTATTTGAATAATTAGTCAGATTTTCATTATAATATCGATTCCATTGTTATATCCAGCTGAGCAGAGGCTAGGCAGGGTTTCATACAGAGGTGGGGGGGCCTGGAATTCCCCCCCCCCAGAAATCTTAAAATTGAGTATGGTTATTATTGTGGTGCCATCAATATTAGCCATTTAATTGTTACTGGACATAAGTATGTCCTCTGACAAATCAATGTTTAAACAACACTGGTCATGCGTGGAGACTCTTTCTTGGAAAGAGGAAGTGACCATGAACATTAGGCTACATCATCAGTTAATGGGGGTCTTGGAGTCAGTTGTAATGCCTGTGGCTACTTAGGTTTTTTTCCCTGGGATGGTGAGGGTGTGCATGTACAACTGTACATGCATATAGATGGTGCAAAGAGTGCCTGCACACATCAGTGCACCCACTAAGGCTTTGTAGGTTTATTGTAATTATAGCTGTTGAGGCAACTATGACATCATAATTTTGGTCAGGAATAATGCATAAACACTTATCATCTAGCTTGCGCTGAGGGTCTCCACTTCAATACTTTGTCATTATTTCTGTGGTCAGGAATAATGCATAAACACTTATCATCTAGCTTGCGCTGAGGGGTCTGCACTTCAATACTTTGTCATTATTTCTGTGGTCAGGAATAATGCATGTGATGCCGATCAAGTGAATGTAAATTTTCCTGTTGGTAAACTCTCAACACCTTAATAACTGAAAGTGAATGGTGTATTACATTTCTTGCTCTCAGACAGTTTCATCACGTGTCCAGACCCTAATCTTGGATGAGGTTATGCGACAAAATCTGCTACGATCCTCACATATGGTGCGTTCCACTCTCACAGGCACTGTTCGCTACGGAGACATTTGCCCTGGGGCTCAATATGCCTGCTAGAACAGTGGTATTCACCAATGCCAGGAAGTTTGATGGGAAGGACTTCAGATGGGTTAGTTAATTATGTCATCAGTCAGTGATTTGATTGGTCAGAACTTTAGGAAATATACATATACATGTTGCTCTATTCTTTTACATGTATCTGTGTTGCTATATTAATGTGTAATCACCATGGCAACATAGTCACCATGGCAACATAGTCACCATGGCAATGTATAGTCTCGCAAGCCACACCCTTTGCAGAGAGAGGAAGGGTCTGGTCACACTGCAGCTGATGAGTTGTTGTCAAGGAACGCAATTATCAAACAGCGTCGTTAGATAATAAAATGCTGACATCCGCTAAACACATTGTGACATAATCGCTACTCCATGATAACGGATGCAATCTATGAAGAGCACAGATCTCATTGGTCACAACTCGATGGTTGCAGCGTGACCAGATCCTTCCTCTCTTTCTGCGAAGAGTGTGGCTTGCGAGACTAGGCAACATAATGACATAAGGTGTGGCAGAGCTAAGTGCATGACGGAACAGAGCAGTTGTGAATGTACTTCCCCCAGTTCCCCTCATCCTCTCACTCTCCCTCTCCCCCTCACTTCCCATTCTCTTCTCTCTCCCTCACCCCCCTCCACTCCCTCCCCCCCACCTCCCCAGATTACTTCTGGAGAGTATATACAGATGAGTGGTCGGGCGGGGAGGAGGGGACTGGATGAGAGAGGCATTGTGATGCTCATGGTGGACGAGAGGATGGACTCCGCTGTGGGAAAGGGACTGTTGAGAGTATGTCCATAGACACACACCTCCCCAACTGCTGGTACATGTATGTGGGCCGTGAGGACTTATACCTGCATACACACACACACACACACACACACACACACACACACACACACACACACACACATACACACACACACATACACACACACACACACACACACACACACAGGGCAGCCCAGATCCTTTGAACAGCGCATTCCACCTAACCTACAACATGGT
This sequence comes from Agelas oroides, assembly GCA_949130485.1. Lineage (NCBI taxonomy): Eukaryota > Metazoa > Porifera > Demospongiae > Agelasida > Agelasidae > Agelas > Agelas oroides. Next base: position 8,664,547 of record OX422194.1, on the reverse strand, counting down.
ACTAAACCTACTGAGAGTGGAAGAGGTGAACCCCGAGTACATGCTAGAACGATCCTTCTATCAGTACCAGAACAACTCGGCCATACCCGGACTGGAGCAGAGTGAGCTCTATATAGAGTCATACCTTGCTGGCTTCACTCCACCTCAAAATTCCGTAGTTTCTTACCCATTCAGTTACTTGCTGCATCATAACTTAGTCTTAGCTCTTTTCACCTCTGATATACATGTACCCCTATACTTCTTCCCCCCTTCTCTCCTCCTTCCCTCTCTCCCTCTCCCCTCTTCTCTCCTCCTTCACTCTCTCCCTCTCTCTTCTCTCCTCCTTCCCTCTCTCCCTCTCTCTTCTTTCCCTCTGTTCCTCTCTCCCCTCTTCTCTCCTCCTTTCCTCTCTCCCTCTCTCCTCCTTTCCTCTCTTCCTCTCTCCTCCCTTCCTCTCTTTCCCCTCCTTCCCTCTCTCTCTCTTCCTCTCTCCTCCTTTCCTCTCTTCCTCCCTCCTCCCTTCCCTCTCTTCTTCTCTTCTCCTTCCCTCTCTCTCTCTCTTCCTCCCTCCTCCCTTCCCTCTCTTCTTCTCTTCTCCTTCCCTCTCTCTCTCTCTTCCTCTCTCCTCCCTTCCCTCTCTTCCTCTCTTCCTCTCTCCTCTCTTCCTCTCTCTCCCCTCCTCCCTCCCCTCTCTCCCCAGAGGTAAAGTCTCTTGAGGCAAAGAGAGATGCAGTCAGAATTGAAAACGAGGAGGTGGTCACTAACTACTACAGAATACGACAACAGCTGCAACGTACAGAGAAAGAAATGCAGGTGGGAGGGGCAGGAGGTCACATGACTGCCAATCACATAATTATCAACTGTACTACTCTCAGTCCCAGACCCAAACCAACCCCAGATTGGATCGCATTTTCACATGTTATACTGAACATGATACAGATGTTTTCAGGCTGGTTGGGGGAAAGGCTGTTGAAACCTTGTAATTGTTAGTGTAGGATTACAAATTGGTCAGTGAATAATGAATCTCCTAATGAGCTGTGCAATTGAAGTGCTTGTTTTTGCTTTTGCATTATTCCATTAAACGCCACTCTGCATTTTGATTGGTCACTCTACACTTCTGGGGCAAGCCCAAGGATTTAGACTTGTGATACCAGACCCTCACGTGAGCTGGGTAGGGTCTGGGCAGGGACTAGCCAAGTGGCGAATCACTCAAGTGTGCCTAATTAAATATTTCAAGAGCTATAGTGCATCACTTGGCATTATTCAATTATGCACATGAGTAATTTTCCACTCTGCAGTCATTCCCTCAACTGACCTGAAAACGTCTATATACGTAAATCTGGGAATGAGACTACAGTTGTCAACATTAATGTCAAATGTTTCATGCCCATATTTGGGTGTACCTTCCCAGGTGTTCATCACAAAGCCCCAGTATGCAGTGCCGTTTCTGCAGACAGGCAGACTGGCTAGGGTTGAACATGAAGAGGACTTTGGCTGGGGTGCTGTCGTCAACTTCCAGAAGAAAGCAAACCAGAAGGTCTGTGTGGTCGTGGTGCTGTGGTGCGATGCCTTTCACATGCACACGCACACACACGCACGCACACACACATGCACACACCACACACGCACACACACACACCATACACACACACGCACACACACACATGCACACACACACCCACACGTACACACACACCATACACACACACACACACCAGAATGCCACCGAGACACTATACATTGTGGAACTGCTACTATGTTGTTCAGCCGAGACTTGTCGAAACCCTAGAGCACCACCCCACCCCCCACCCCCAGGAGAGAAAGGGGAGATGCAGGTCAGAGGATAACACAAGACTATATTGAACCACCTGCTTGAGTGGGTGGGGCTTACAGTGTTAGCCCTACCCACCTCATAAACATGTATCATACTTAAGTGCACGCGTTTATATCTCCACACAGCGACGAGAAATTTTGTGTGTGCTTTATTTAGAGTACCACAGTAAGCACAACAAACCACCACTGAAAATAACTTCCAAATGAATGTTTCAGCTGCTTTCACATACCTCAGCTTTCTATTGACAGAGAGTGTACACTGTCTCCAGGTCTCGTGTGTTGTCAAGCACAGTCATATTGTTACTCAAATAAAGCGCACATTAAATTTCTCATCGCATCAATATTTTCGAGTCTTCCAACTCTGTTTCTCCTTTTTGTTTCCAGATTATTCCTGTAATTCTTCATCACATTTCAAACTTAAGTTCAGTCAGGATTTACCTCCCAAAGGATCTTCGTTCGTCAGACAACCGAAATGCTGTCAGGAAATCAATCACTGAAGTGCAGAAACGTTTTCCTCACGGTCTTCCACTCCTGGACCCGGTCAAAGACATGCATATCAAGGAAGAGGAGTTCAAGAAGTTGGCAAAGGTATCTTCTTACATGATGTGAGAGGGAGAAATTATGATCCCTCCCTCCTCCTTCTCTCTCCCTCCCTCCCTTCCTCCCTCCCCTCCCTCCCTCCCTCCCTCCCCCCCTCCCTCCCTCCCCCCCTCCCTCCCTCCCTCCCTCCTTCCCTCCTTCCCTCCTAGAAAGCAGAAGCTCTGGAGAGCAGACTCTTAGCGAGCCCAGTTCACAAGTACCCCAACCTGGAGACAGTGTACACTCTCTGTCAAAAGAAAGCTGAGGTATGTGAAAGCAGCTGAAACATTGATTTGATTTGATTTACATTGTATGGCAGTTAACATTGTAATGACCAGGAGGTGACATCAACAAGAAATGTCTATTGTTATATACAAGATTGTGTGATAGCAAGCCCTAGGGGAGTATTTAGGGCTGTCTAACAGAGGTCGTTAAGTCACATTGGGACTGCTTACAAGCACTGAGATGTCCACCAGTCAGAAGCAATGAAGGGGAATTTGGGACTTCACTGTGTAGTACGTGTCTGTTACTGAGGGATCTCTATTGTATAGTTTTTGTCAATCTTGAGTTGCACATGCTCCCCCCCCCCCCCCCCCCCCCCCACCCTCCCCCCTCTTTCATGCCTCACAGCTCAACTCGGAGGTGAAGTTGGCCAAGAAGGAGTTGAAGAGGGCACAGACAATCATGCAGCTGGATGAGCTGAAGTGTCGGAAGAGGGTGCTGAGGAGGTGGGAGGGGAGGAAGGGAGAGAAGAAGGGAGGGGGGGAGGGAGGGGAGAAGGAGAGGGAAGAAGGGGAGGGGCAATCTTAGAGAAGTAAAGCACGTCTGTTGAACCAGTGACTTTGATCTCCGAGGTAATTTTCACTAGTTTGAAGGATCCATCTTCATCTCACACATCCACACCCACACACACACACACACACACATACACACACAAACACACACAAACACACACACACACAAACACACACACACACAATGCAGGCTTGGCTATGCAAATCCCTCTGATGTGATAGAAATGAAGGGTAGAGTGGCTTGTGAAATAAGCACGTACGTTGTCATAGTGTCGTGCTATGTATAACAGAGTATTGAGCTCCTAGACCCGACAAGATTAGGAAACATTACAGTTACCATGGTGATGGCTCCCATACACAAACTAGCTATTTCATCAGTGACCTCCTTGGTGATTATTGAACTCCTAGACTATCCTTGTGTTTCAATTAAGCCTGTTACCATGGTGATTACTATCAAGTTATGATAATTTTTTTAATGACATAGTTCAGCGAATAGTTTGCATAACAAATTACTATACTATCACTTACTACTTACTAGGTAATTCTACCACCTCATTGTAGTTCTAAGAAATGGAATGTTTTCCTAAAATTACTTCCCAGTAAACACTGAAGCTGGCTAAGGTTAACCTTAATTAATGTTGTGAGTTCCTCTCTCCCCCACACTTACACAGGGGTGAGGAACTGTTACTGACAGAGCTGATCTTCAATGGAGCTTTCAATGATCTCTCTGTGGAGCAAGCTGTGGCTCTTCTCTCCTGCTTTGTGTTCCAGGAGAAGGTATGTAGAGAGGCATGCCTGTAAGACCTCTACCATACTTTACCATACTCTACCATACTCTACCATACTCTACCATACTCTACCATACTCCACCATACTCTGCCATACATGCCTTAGCAACCTGCTGCCACATTCATTATCACCTCCACCCAATCCAATTTGTGTTATTCAAGTTCAAAGATTTGGTTGCTAAGCAACATCCAACAATCTGCCATGTAACATCCAGACTCTCTTGCAGTATAGACAGTTTACACAAGGTGTATGTATGTACTGTACAGGCAGATGCCATGCCAAAGCTGACAGAGGAACTGTCTGGCCCTCTTAAGATGATGCAGGTACACATACACGTACCACACGTACCCCTCTCTCTTCTCTCCCTTTCCCTCTCCTCTTCTCTCCCTTTCTCTCCCTTTCTCTCTCCTCTTCTCTCCCTTTCCCTCTCCTCTCTTCTCCCTTTCCCTCTCCTCTCTTCTCCCTTTCCCTCTCCTCTCTTCTCCCTTTCCCTCTCCTCTCTTCTCCCTTTCCCTCTCCTCTCTTCTCCCTTTCCCTCTCCTCTTCTCTCCCTTTCCCTCTCCTCTCTTCTCCCTTTCCCTCTCCTCTTCTCTCCCTTTCCCTCTCCTCTTCTCTCCCTTTCTCTCTCCTCTCTTCTCCCTTAATGAGTGCCCTGTAGCAGTTCATAAGCTAGCTCATAAAAATGAAATATTAGTTAATCTGTGAAGTTCTTGGAAAGCCTGTTGTTTGCTGGGCATTGCCATCACTGTTTTGGCTGCTGCTGCTTCTATGCATGTGTGTGTTTTAGTCAGTTGAAACGTGATACATGGTACTCTGCCAGTAACTGACTTCTCTTCATTGAATATTTTGTGTGTGATGTGATGAACAAAATTTAGTTTGTTCCTTGTGTGTGTGCAGGATTCTGCCCGGAGGATTGCTCGTGTTTCCATAGAGGCCAAGCTGCCCCTTGATGAGGAACAATATGTAGAGTCTTTCAGACCACACCTCATGGACGTGGTGCATGCATGGAGCTCAGTGAGTCTGAGGATCATGTGATTGGTCATGTGATTGGTCATGTGATTAGTCATGTGATCAGTTCATTTGTTGTTCTTGTGTAGGGTGCACCATTCTCACAGATCTGCAAAATGACGGATGTTTTTGAAGGTATGGAGTGCAAGTAGTTGCTGAACAGTTGCATGTAAGCGGACTCTATCAAGTTAGATTCTCTCTCTTTCGTGCTCTGGTGGGTCAGAGAGATGATCTAGCTAGGTAGACTAGGTTAGGAGGTTCTGACCTTGGTTTGATGAATGTCTTGTCTGTCAGGAAGCGTGATTCGTTGCATGCGGAGATTGGAAGAGCTCTTGAGACAAATGTGTCAGGCAGCTAAGGCCATTGGAAACACAGAGCTGGAGAACAAGTTTGCTCAAGGTACAACTTCAGAAGATGATTCCTAGTATATCATTGTATATGCATGACAATCATCATTGTTTGGTTTGATGTCCATCTTTACACAGGGATCGTGAAAATAAAGAGAGACATTGTTTTTGCTGCTAGTCTGTACTTGTAGTGACATGTCTGCTGTTTGTCAGGAACTGTATCTATCTTCTCTTCATCCTTTGTACAACCTCTTTCAATACCTACACAGACAACATGGCTAGGTACTTTTGTCCATCCATTTTATGACCTTTTTCAATACAGATTGATTGATTGGCTGCGCAAGTTCCAACAAATGTCACAGGCTGTCGAATGCCACTTTGAATAAATCTCTCTTACTGCAAATTATGTCGATAGCTTCGTTCCCAGGCCTACTATGTCCACAGCTGTTATTGGTAGTTTGTTTTGAGTTTCCTTTGGTTTCTGTTGAAGTTCATGATTTCAAGCTTCATATTTCCAAGTATTACACAGCTCCGTTTCGTTTTGCATGTACACTTTTCCTGTGTACCAGGAAATACCGCAAATTAACTTTTTAAAGTAGCTAGCCTCTGTTTTATTTTAGTCAGTTCACTGCATGTCGTAGCTTCGGGTGAAACGTTCCAAAATTAGGCCGCGGGAAGACCGAAGATTGCAAGGTAGTAGTCGAATACATTCAAAGTGCGTGATCGAAGAGTCAGAGCGATATGCAGAGATCTCCGAGAGTGGGGGTGCTGCTACTCCAGCTAACACTCGGCCTCTGTGTCGGTGTCCAGGGACAAGGTAGGCATAGTAGTAGCCATTGGCAGGCATGCATGCATGGTTTCGCCAACTTTCCCAAGGTTTCTCCCGTGTACGTAGCCGACACCATTAATTTTTTTTTTTTTGATTGTCTGCTTATTTGCATGACTTCCCTATTTTACGATGCTAGTAATTGATGGTATCACTATACAACACTAAAGACACATGCAAAGTTGAATGTAGTCTTTTACGACAGTAGTGGCAGGGAAATAGACAAGCCTATTCTCCTGTCCCTGCATGTTTAAGTCACCCTCAGTACGGCCGATGAGACCTGATTTTGCTGGCTAAACCTCGTCCTGCACATTCGGTGACTTTGTACTGTTGATTTCAGCTCTTGGAATGCTGAAGCTGCACACAGTAAGCATTTCACTGACTTCCATAAGTGGATCGGACATGTATATGTCTTAAGTTGATTCAATTATCGCCACTTAGGTGGCTTGAACCATAATAATATAACCATCTATGCTTGAACTATGACCGATGAACTAGACTTATTACCCCGCGCGCGCATGCGCGAAGGGGTTAAGCAATCGGTTTTGTCCGTCTCAGTCTGTCTGTCAGTCCAGTGAAAAATTTTGAAATCAGCACATTTACTGGGTTAAACAATTGCTGTACACGGCAGTGACATGGCAATCTAAAAAAAAAAAATGTATGTGTACCTGATAGAGACCAAAGCAGTTCACTCCTCTGCATTTCCAGCTATTTTCTATTTAACATTGGGTATTGTCCACCATTTTGATACGGTCAACCACTTGGATACGGTGGAGACCGGGCACAGTATGCGGACTCCAAGCACGTGTTCACGTTCACCAGCCTCCTCGTTCCCAGAATTGCGAAAAGTTGTGCGGGGGGCTGGGAACGAGGCTGCGCATTCACCTAGTCTCGATCTCGTGAACGACTGGGCACGAGACTACCATTTGACAGGTGAGTGAAATATGGCGTGTTATTAGTGCCGAACGCTCCTATGCGGGCTTGATGAGGTCGGTCAGTTACTCTATGAAGTTGGTCAGCAAATATTTGCTGACAGCCATCAGGGGGCTGGGGGGTGTGGCAGGCTGGGCACAAGAGTAGAACTTCAGTTGGAAAGTATAAAAACCCTTTGATCTTTCATCCCTACAACCAGCTTTAATATTATAGTGTAGATATGTACACTGCATACCACAAACATTTAATCTGTGTAATATGCAACAGTTATGGCACGCATGGGTAACAAACAGTTAAGTTTGAATTTTGCGCGGGGTATGTCTTCTCTGAAGACCTCTAGTTTTCAAAAGGGAGTTGAATATACTAACACATAGGCCTGCTTTCCAACAGAGGGGTGTGGTTCATTAGTCATTTGTGCACCAGTGCATTGGTATTTGATTTGCAACAGGTGGCAGAAGCTGATTATTATCAACAAAAAATGCTATCTATGCTCATTAGTAGACAGCCTACTGATCTTGGTCTGCAGTCTGCATAAACACCATGTAAAATGTATTTTTCATAGTGGTGTTGTTTTGCTGCAATACAGAGGTACAGTTTTTTTTAATATATTTTAATCTTAGAATCTTTGCAACACTACTTAAAATCTGTACTGAGTTCCTAATACATGACATGTACATCCTTATATGGAAGTCAGAGCTTGCACTGCTGAGGCTATGGTTACGTAATACGACTCACCCTTTATCTAATTATGTCTGTTCAGCTCAACCAAACAAAGTTCCGTAATCAGGCTCTGCATGGATGGTGTGTATGGGACAGCTAGCAAATAATAGTTACATTCCCCAGACGAAGCAGCTTGAGCCCAAATTAAGGGTGAATACTGTTCTGTCTGGGGAATGTAACTTATTTGTAGGATGTTACCTCTATCAACCCACTGCCACACCCATTATCACCTTCATCCATTCCACTTTGTGTTATTCAAGTTCAAAGATTCGGTTCCAACAAGCTACAATGTCTGTCACTGAATTGATCTGTGACCACACAGCATCAGTGGCTATCTATCATACACAGAGAGTATCAGACCTCCACAGTAGCTCAGTACATGAGCCCAATGTACTTTATTGTGTGTGCGGATGGTAGCCTCGTTCTCGGGCCTCCCCCATTTTTACCTTCCATTTGCATTCACACAAAGAGTGGTTCTTCCACTTCCGTGTTGTATTGTGAACACAAACAGACAATAAAAACGAAGGAGGCCTGGGAACAAGGCTATGCAAATGCCAGTAACTAATTTTAACAAAGAATGCTGCTATCTATGCTGATTGCTGAGTGCCTTAGTAAGTTTAGATGTACTTTTTAGTAAGGTTAGATGCTGAAACTTACTTGTTTCAGTTGCTAGAATGTTCTATTGCAGCATATTCTACTGTATGCATGCCATGTACATATGGAACAGCTAGCTACAATTTCTGTTCACTTCAGGTCATGCACAGAATTGACCTACCATCAGTGATATTGCAGCTGTGGCTGTTTTTGATTACACACACAGTGAACATGAGTGCCTTCTATAGTTTTGGAGTCAGTGCAGGAGATACACAATTACCACAAGAAGATGATAGCAGCTCAGCTCCTATCAACCTTACTATACCAATTCCATTCTTTGGAAGCCTTGAAAGGACGCTCTATGTGAGTCCACTACTTGTACTTTGTATCTAGACATGTCATACTCATGTATTTTCTCTTTCAATGATCCTGGTCCACAGGTAAACACAAATGGAGTTCTTTCTTTCAGAACCCCTTTTACTGAGTTCACTTCTCAAAGGTTTCCATTATCTAATGCAAGGTCACTGATTGCTCCTTTCTGGGATGACGTGGACATTAGAACGTCTGCAAATAGGTTTGGGGACATTTTCTACAGGCTGACATTCAACACCACCCTTCTCGAAAGAGCTCGTGATCAACTACGAGAGTTGTTCCCATCCACTGACAGCTTCGCCCCAACCCAACTGGTTATTGCCACATGGGATCGAGTGGCAGAGTTTGGACAGAGTGGACCCCAGGTATCTACATGCATGCATGAATGACTGTTGTGTTGTGGTGTTATTATAATGATTCACTACAATAAATGCTTATTGGTTCCTAGTATCATTGAAGCAGAAGATATTGTAGGCCATCACTAGTTTAAGAGCACAAAAGAACAGGTGGCTAGAGCAAGAGTGTGTAACTCTGTAAAGTTTGAAACCAGGTGGAGTTTACCGCCAGTACTAAAAATAGTAACACATACTGCACATGCTGGTAAAAGAAGCCATTGCTGCTACAGCACATGAAGTTATGGGCCTGTTTTTACCTGTGTGTGTGCATTGTTGCTGCAGGCAAACACATTCCAGGCTGTGATTGCGACAGATGGACAGAGGACATTTGTGCTCTTCATATATGGTGATATTGAATGGGGTAACGATGCCACTGTTGGCTTTAATGCTGGAGATGGTATGAGGTCTATAGTGGTGACAACTCAACCACTTGATGTTGCAACTGGAAGTAACGTTGGTGTGACAGGATTATACATCAATCGAGTTGACTTATCTGCAATACTTAGTCCCAGTGATGGTGAGAAGATAAAGCTATTACACTGCATGTTACTAAAAATTTGTTGGGAATGTCAACATGGCAACAATATGTATTTCTAATCCTTTCGTCTTGTCTGATTACTCTGAGGTATCATTCTTTCTCCCCAGTTACAATTGGGTTCAACCAAACAACCTACTCTGTGCGTGAAGATGCAGGCAGTGTTACTGTCAGTGTGTCTGTGATGAGTGGAACAATTTCAAGAGATACCATTGTAACCGTGTCAACAGCACCTGGTGGCACAGCTACAGGTGGGATCATAGTTCTCAGAAGTACTGCAGCTTCAATTCCTAAAGAAACGTTACCGTATTTCCTCAATCAGACGCCATGGCTACTGTCTTTTGCTGTTTGTTTTGGTATCACGTTTGATCAAACAAATACAGTATCTACTTAAACACATCGAAAAATGGTATCAATCTAGTCTCATACCCAGGACAAATGAACTGGCTAGTCTCATACCCAAGACGAATGAACTGACTATGAATGGCCTGGCTACAAGGCTAGTATCAGTCTAGCTTTGTCCTCAGGTCCCCCCACCCAGTCTTCACTCACTTGCAGTGCACAATTTTTCCCTTGCATGTGGAGAGAGTTTGGGAATAAGACAATATCATTGCAATCCTGATGTACAATTAGTTAATCAATCACATTCAGACTAACCTAACCCACTCTGCTTTCTCAGTCCTTCAGTCATTTTGCACGTGGAACACCTATCATAATAGTTGTTAACTCTGAGTGGACGCTTAATAAAGTGCTGTGCACTACATGTACCATACTAGATATATTTACTGCAAACTCCTTGCATCTCATTTCTCCAGCTGGGAGTGACTACACACCTGTGACTACTGACCTCACATTCAATAGTACAAATGCAGCCATACCTCAGACAGTGACTATACCCATTCTTGATGACCTTCTTCTCGAGGGCTCTGAGGGTTTCAACGTGACTCTGACATCAAATGTCACGCTACTACCAAACTTAGCAACTCTCACCATTGAAGATGTGGAGGGTAAGTTGAAAAAAGATTGGTTGTTTAACCATACAGTGGTAGCTTCGTACCCAGGTTCATCTCCTCTTTTGAAAGAGGAGATGAACCTGGGTACGAAGCTACCACTATTTTAAATCTAGAGCCCCTGTTGCATCCCTGTGATATTATACCAGTTCAATGAATTTGTATTTTGGGTACAACTTTGTGATTTCTCTGATGTGCCATTCTTTCCTCTCTTTGTGTTAGTTGTAATTGGGTTCAACCAAACGACTTACTCTGTGCGAGAAGATGCAGGCAGTGTTACAGTCAGTGTGTCTGTGATGAATGGAACAATTTCAAGAGATGTCATCATAACCCTGTCAACAACACTTAGTGGCTCAGCTACAGGTATGTATGTAGACCTGCCACACAGTTCACTTGTTAATATTCTGAGTGTAAGAGTGCTTTACATGTCACTGCTGTATTAGTAAATATATAGCAAATTTCTTTGCATCTCATTTCTCCAGCTGGGGGCGACTACACACCTGTGACTACTGACCTTACATTCAATAGTACAAATGCAGCCGTACCTCAGACAGTGACTATACCCATTCTTGATGACCTTCTTCTCGAGAGCTCTGAGGTTTTTGGCATGACTCTGACATCAAATAGCGCTGTATTAACACCAGATTCTGCAACTGTCACCATTGAAGATGTGGAGGGTAAGTTGAAAAAAGAGATTATTGTTGTTTTAACCACACAGTGGTTGCCCTTGGTTACAGATACACTGAAACAACAGCACAATTATAAGGTGATCAGAGCTGCTTCCCTAGCTATCTTATACAGCCTCTTACCCAGATTCATTTCCTCTTTCGAAAGAGCCTGGTAGGAGGCTATTCCTCATCTTCCTTAGCAATCTTAGCTTTCTTAAAAAACAGCCATTTTTTTCAGCGTATGTATAGTGTTGGCCTCTTGAGTAGAGATTACAGAAGGTAAAGAGAATTTTAAGCACAATATTCCACAATACTGGTCCACTAATTTAAATTCTAGAGCCACTGTTCCATTCCTGTGATATTATACCAGTTCAATGAATTTGTATTTTGGGTAGAACTTTGTGATTTCTCTGATGTGCCGTTCTTTCTTCTCTTTGTGTTAGTTGTAATTGGGTTCAACCAAACGACCTACTCTGTGCGTGAAGATGCAGGCAGTGTTACAGTCAGTGTGTCTGTGATGAATGGTACAATTTCACAAGATACCATCATAACCCTGTCAACAGCACCTGGTGGCTCAGCTACAGGTATGTATGTAGACACACAGTTCACTTGTTAATATTCTGAGTGTAAGAGTGCTTTACAGATTACTGCTGTATCAGGAAATAACAAATTTCTTTGCATCTCATTTCTCCAGCTGGGGGCGACTACACACCTGTGACTACTGACCTCACATTCAATAGTACAAATGCAGCCATACCTCAGACAGTAACTATACCCATTCTTGATGACCTTCTTCTTGAGAGCTCTGAGGTTTTCAACGTGACTCTAACATCAAATAGCGCTGTATTAGCACCAGATTCTGCAACTGTCACCATTGAAGATGTAGATGGTAAGTTACACTATAGTGTAGGCCTCTTGAGTACAGACTACAGAGAGGGTAACAAGATTTCAAACATCTTTCTTTCTCCATATCCAGAGATCACAGTTGGTTTCTTCTGTCCCGGAAGCTATTTTGTGGCTGAAGATGCTGGCAGTGTTGATGTCACGGTAGAAATACTGAGAGGAACTCCAGCCAGAGATGTCATAGTAACACTGCAGACGGTAGATGGCTCAGCTAGAGGTAGGAATGGTAAACAAGGATGGTTGAATGGACATGATAGCACACAAATTTACATTTGTAGTATCTCTGGTTGTATACCATCCCTGAGGGTGAGATAAAACTATTTTAATCATACGTCTAACTCACGCAAATCTATGGGAGTCAATGGGGAAGCCTTGCATCTGCACATAATTTATAAAAAGCCGTATTTTTTACTGCAAGTCACGCGAGAATCCGTATCGGTACTACAAATCACGTGTGCTGCGTCTGTTATCACCATAGTACCAAGCTATACCGGAAAAATTATCACTCGTTTGTTGCTGTTGGCATTGTTATTCATGCTGCGCACTCGTAACAATACAGACGGCAACAGACTCATGATGTTTTCCGGTATAGCTTTGTACTATAGTGATACTTATATAACCTGTTACCTAGGCTACCATGCTCTGTAGAAGTGAGATATGAGTAACATTCTTGTATGTATCACCTAGGTAATGGGTTATGTATAGCTACTTATCACTAGATTGGTTTAAGGTGTGTGCAGTTTCTTAATTGACCCGTATAAAGTGGGTTAGCTTTTTCTCAATACCTCTACCAGGAGCTTATGAGCTTATGAGCACCACTTCGCGGCGCTCATAAGCTCCTGCCTCTACAATCCTATACTTTCCACTGGCATCTCTATCAAATTTACTCTGTGTACACATCGTCTCATTTCTCCAGCTGGGTCTGAGTATGACGCTGTTACTACCACCCTGATGTTTAACATCTCCATGCCGACCCAAGTGGTCACCATACCCATTCTTGATGATCTGATTGTTGAGGACACGGAATCATTCACTGTAGCCCTTGCAACCAATGACACAGCTGTCACACTGAGATTGCAAACTGCTACTGTCTCCATTAGAGATAACGACAGTAAGTTACAGCTATAGCCTGTATTAAAATTAAATATGTACTATGTTAGTTGAAATTGTACTTGTTTTCTTTGACTCTTTGTTTAGGTGTTACAATCGGATTCAACCAAACAACATATTCTGTAAATGAAGGTGCTGGCAGTGTTGATACAACTGTAAGTATACTGAACGGAACCCTGGCCAGAAATGTCTTTGTAACAGTGTTTACCTCAGACGCTACGGCTAGTTCAGCAGGTGGGTGAGAGTTGGTTATTGATTCATTGATTATAGCAATACAACAATGTATGATATATTGGTAGGTAGCATAGTTTTTATGTTTGTTTGTTTGTTTGCTTGCTTGTTTGTTTTTTACCATTCAGCAGGCTCTCCACATAACCAATGATGTTATGCTGAGAGAGAGAAATAAATGCATGGAGAGATCTAGCTGAGATTCAAACCCAAGACCTTGTGAATACTAACCACTATCACATGTATTGGGGGGTCTTTGGCCAAAAATTGGCATTGCAGTTGTTGTTCATTATAAAACTAAAATTACGCACTTGTTATTCATTATCTGACAATTGAATGACTAACAGATATGGATAGCAAAATGATTTTGTTTATTTACCCAGCTTCATCAGACTACACAACCTTGACCAGATCTCTTGTTTTGAATGGTGCTACCAGGTCTCAAACAGTGACAATACCGATTCGAGATGATATGGTGGTTGAAAATCAGTTTGAGCTCTTCTCTATAAACTTGAGTACATCTGATTTTGCCGTCATGTTGGACCCAGTGTCTGCCACTGTCACTGTTGAGGATAACGACAGTGAGTTATCTCCACAGCAAACAAAAGTTTGCATCTGCACCAAAATGTCAATTTCTTCAATTCCTACTTCAGTGGTCACAATTGGATTCAATGCAACCTACTCAGTGCGTGAAGATGCTGGCAGCATTAGTATCACTGTATTCGTTTTGATGAACTCTTTGGCCAAAGATGTCATAGTAACCCTTTCAACTCTGGATGACACAGCTAGAGGTGTGTTTGTTGTCATGGTGTCTAACTAGCATGGATTAATATGTTCTTTTTTCATATCCTCAATTCATTTCCTCATGCTTGCAGCTGGGATGGACTACACTACTGTATCTAGAAACCTAACATTCAATGCTGCTGTTACATCTCAAACAGTGCCAGTTGCTATCATAGATGATCTCATTGTTGAGCGCTCTGAGATTATCAACCTGACTCTAACATCAACTGATCCTGCTGTCATATTAAACCCATCAACAAGCACAGTCACCATTGAAGATGTAGACAGTAAGTCTGTGGATGTGGAGTACTACACTCTCGCCAGTATGAGTGCAATTTACTCCCATTCTCACTTCAGTGGTCACAATCGGATTCAACAGAACAGCCTACTCTGTGAGTGAAGATGCAGGCAGTGTCACTGTCACATTGTCTGTGCAAACTGGAACTCTGGACCGAGATGTCATAGTCACTCTGTCAACCATAAATGGCACTGCTATGTGTGAGTCTCTGGAACCACTGTAGCACAATAGCAGTGTATTAATCTTCCCTACTTCTCATTCCTCCAGCTGGAGAAGAGTACACGTCTGTGTCAACCAATGTCACCTTCAATGCCACTACATCAACTCAAACAGTGGACACCCCCATTCTTAACAATATGATAGTGGCAGGTCCCACAGTGTTCAGTGTGGCCCTGGCATCGAACGACACTGCTGCTATATTGAACCCAGCAAGTGCTGATATCACAGTTGAAGACGAAGACAGTAAGAAAGTTCAGGCATTGCAAGTGCATATTTATCCCCTATACTGTTTTATAAATCCTTTCCCTTGTATCATTTCAGTGGTTACAATTGGATTCGACCCTGCAACCTATACTGTGAATGAGGGTGCAGGCAATGTTAGTGTCACTGTGAATGTGCTGAATGGAACTCTGGCCAGAGACATGCGTGTACGCCTCACGACATCTTTGAGCGGTGGCACAGCTAATGGTAATTAAGGATACAAGTTGCTGTTAAATGCCTAGGACTGTATAGATAGATATATATCACTGCAAAAGCCAATTGGTTGTTTTAACCACAGAGTGGTTACCCTGGCTGCAGACTAGCTAGAGAGATGGTAGTTATGAGAGATTCATTGAGACTAATTGTATAAGGCAACCTGAGAGGCAGCTGCCCAGTTCATCTTACAGCCACAACACACTGACAACCCTCAGAACATCTTTGAGAGAATCACCCTGCTTGCATTAAGAGCACGGAAGTCCGTACTCCAACTTTGAAGTGCACATGTAATGACTCCTTCACATATGTTATGAGGATTGTCAGTGTATTATGGTTATAAAATGAACTGGGCAGCTGCCTTTCGGGTTGCTTTATGCACACAATTAGTCTTTCATACCAAAGTAAACCTCTCATAATGACTGTCTCACCGCCAGCTTGTATGCAACCAACCACTCTGTGGTTAAAACAACCAACATTTGTTTTTGCAGAGTAGTTATGACAAATTGCTGTCAAATTACTGTGTACTTTTCATAGTGAGCCATTTCTCATACCTTCAGCCACAGTGGACTACACAATCACAAGTAGCAACTTGACATATAGTGCTACCATGTCATCTCAAACGGTGACAATACCCATACGTGAAGATACCATAGTTGAGGATTCTGAGACCATCATTGTGACCCTAACATCAGCTGACCCTGCCGCCACATTAAACCCACAAAGTGCCACCGTCACCATTGAAGACAATGATGGTAAGTAGTTGTGTGAGCACATGTTAAGAATGTCCAGTGCACTGTGTTGAATGATGTAAACAAGTGGTAGGAAACTGAGGTAAAGAAAGAGGGTTAAACAACCTTTTTACAGTGGATTGCACGCGCATGCTCATGAGACATCTAGAAATGTAACGGTTGCACCACCGTAGTTGTATATATTGAATTATTTTTCCTACCTTGATCAGGGGTTACAATCGGGTTCAATCCAACAACCTATACTGTGAGTGAGGGTGTGGGCAATACCAGTGTTGTGGTATCTTTGCTGAGTGGAAGTCTGGCCAGAGATGTCATCGTATCGCTAAGATCCTTGAACAGCACAGCCATGGGTGAGTTTCCTAATGAGCTAGCTATATCAGGATACCTATGCACTTTGATAGGAATACTATGCAAAGGTTGTACTACATGATGTTCTCCTTCAATCCAGCTGGAATGGACTTTCCAGATACATCTACCGACCTGACATTCAATTCCTCTTCAACAACTCAAACGGTGATGGTGTCCATCCTTAATGATGTAGTCCCAGAAGATATGTTGGAATATTTCAGCCTGATCCTGACATCAACTGACCCTGCTGTCACATTAAACCCAATGACTGCCAATGTGACTATTATAGATGATATGGACAGTAAGTACTATTAGATATCTGCAGTGAGCTATTTGTACACACATATGTTGTATACTGTACTTGTGTGTATGTGTCAGATATATTCTCTCCCCATCTGCAGTGGTTACAATTGGGTTTGACCCAGTATCGTATTCTGTGCTTGAAGAAGATGCAAGCAGTGTTAATGTTACTGTATCAGTTCTGAATGGAACCCTGGCCAGAAATGTTGTAGTAACTCTGTCAACAGTATCTGGAGGCACAGCTACAGGTACATAAGTTATACACAGCCAATCATCTTGCACTGTTATGACACGATTTTTCTCTCCAGGTGGGGCAGACTATGCTGATGTAACCATCACCCTGACCTTTGGTCCCACTGTTTCAACTCAAATGGCGACAGTGCCTATTCTCAATGACAATGTGGATGAGGATACAGAGTTCTTTAATCTGGCTCTGACATCCACAGACAATGCGGCCATGTTAAACCCAGCAACTGCTACTGTCAGCATTGAAGACAGTAAGTTGACAATTAGAAACTGCAGGTTCACTCTTTTACTTATGGGAATGACAGAAGTAGTTTTTTCCTGTTCAACATTATTGCGTCCAGGTTTTGATTTGAATTTAATGTATATAACATAGCCTGCCAGTCTGTAGTACAAATGTTGCAAAATGCACCTTGTAAACAACTAGTACAATTCTTGAGATGGAACAACAGCAATGATATTCAATGAGGCACTGTATTTTAACAGATGACACAGATCCTAATGGCTACTGCTGTGTGGTGGCCAATACTGCAGGCAATGTCACTCTGCAAATCTCACACTGGCCAATTCTAACATATAATCTCAGTCATGATTGTTTCCATGCTAGCAGTACAGGTTACATTTGTTGCAGCTATTACTCTCCTCCCCTCCCATCCTCCTGCAGTGGACCTCGCTACCATCATCACGGATCCACAGAATGTTTTCAGTGTCATTCCTGGTCATAATGTGACATTCAGTGTGACAGCTGTTGGAGTGAGACTCACCTACACCTGGCAGCTGGGTGATGGGAGCCCACTGCCTAGCGACAGCAGATTTATAACAAATAACCAGACTCTTATCATTCTGGATGTCATGCTGACAGATCCTATTAGCTACCGCTGCATGGTGACCAATGCTGTTGGCAATGTCACTTCCAATTCTGCAAATTTTACACTGAGTAAGTGGCTGGGTCATAGTGTAAAATCGAAGACATTTTATTAAACAATGCAGCAAGCAGATTTCTACCCTGTAGTAACCTCACACATGTCCTTCTCCCTCCCATTCAGTTGACCCTCCAATTATCATTGTACCACCACAAAGCATAGCAACAGATAATGGAAGTAATGCTGAGTTCACATGCGCTGCTAGAGGAGAGGGTACTTTGTCATTCACATGGACGACAACAGCTCCAGTGGAGATTCCATCTTCTGTGCGGACCCAATTCAATGAGGATGGAAGTGAGACGAGTACACTGATTCTCACCAATGTGGGGACCAATCACAGTGGAGAGTACGCATGCAGTGTCAGTAACGAGAGAGGAAGCACTGGTCCTCTCCAAGCTACCCTCACCATTGTTGGTCAGTTCTGATTTATACTACAGTAGACTGCCTAGTTATAGATCCCTAGGTAGCTTACATACTGCGCAGTAATCTCTTATCTATTTGCCTTTTCGTTCCCTTTCTTTAGAAATTAGCGACATTCCAGACAGCACAGTCACACTAGGGACCAACGCCACATTCACCTGCAGTGCAACAGGGCCAGGTGATATTATGTACCGTTGGAACAGAACAGTTTTTGATAGAAATGGTGCACTGGTGGAAGTTGGTTTCTTCGATGAGTCTCGTGTAAGTGGAGAGAATACCTCCACTTTGACAGTCATTGATGTGGGTGTGAGGGATGAGGGGAGCTATACCTGCTTTGTCAGCATCAATGGAACCAACGCAGGGGATAGAACTGCTAACCTTAGCACACAGGGTGAGTGAAACTGTATAGTGCATTTGTTATACATGTATCTAACTATATACTGTTGTGCATGTATATTACCAACCCATTGTATAGTCATCAACCAGCAAATGGATTTCACCTCATTCTCACAGCCTCTGCCGCAGCTTTGGTTGCTTGTAAAATAAAAAGTGTACAATAAGTACAAATGGTAACAGCTTTGATGGAGGTCTGAGAATGAGGCTTTTTTGTGACACGCGTGGCATAATACTACATACAGTATATTGTACGCCATTACACATACATACGTATGTATAGCTACAAAAATAGTCCTATTGGCAATAAAAAATGATGTCATCATGTGCTTCTTCTCCCCCAGGCCCAACCATTCTTGAAGGGCCCCTCTCTATTGACCTTCTTTTGGGCTCTGACCTCACTCTGGAGTGCATTGCACGGAACAATGTCGATGCACCCAATGAACTTGAGTTCTACTGGTATCATAATGGTCGCAGCATCACCCCCGGTAGTCGCACTACGATCAACTCCACTGGTGAGAATGCCACACGGGTGGCTAGCAGTGAGCTAGTGGTGATGCAGGTGACTGACGACGATAGCGGAGAGTACCAGTGTACAGTGACCAACCGGGATGTTGTGGATGGGGTGAACGCCACTTCAAATGTCACAGTTCTTTGTAAGTGGCCAATTAATGACACAGTGATAACGCATCATGTAGCTAAATAGAGGAGCACTTTTAAACCACTTTGTCTTTTATTCTCCCTGTCTAGTTACTCAAATACTACAGTTCCTTTCTGGAGAGGTAGCAAGAAATGCAACCACTAGTCTGCTTCTTGAGTGCACAGTAGAGGCTGTACCACCTGTCACATTTCTTGAGATCAGGAGGAGGAGTCAGGAAGAGGAGGTGGTCCTGAGCACCACACCAGGAAGCTCACGAATGCTAACACTGCAGTACACACTTGAGAACCTGATGTTGAATGACTCGGCTGTGTATGTCTGTGTGGCTAACAACTCTATTGGACTGGAGGAACAGAACTTCACACTGGTAGTACAAGGTGGGTATATTGAACACTTTCCCATATAATTGTAACTGATATTTGGCATAATGTTGCATGATGCTGAAATTTGTGTTGCAGGGCTTACCATAATTAGCACACCTAGGGGGTGCCTAACAAAGAGCAGAAATGTGCTATTCTAGCTAATGGACGTATTGAGTATAAAAGCTTGTTACTGCTACCCCAAGTGACTTTTACTTTTAGCCAAAGCGAAGTAATAGCTACTAACTTATAATTTTAGGCCCTGTTAAGTATTGTGTGATTATTTTCTTCACTTTCTCTTTCTCGTGCAGCACCTCCTGGTGAAGTGAACCATACCACAGTGACAAGAGAGCTCCTTACCTTGCAGTCAGCACAACTGACCTGGACACAACCGGAAGACAACAATGCTCGTATCAACTCCTACAACATTACGTACTGTGTGTCGATCAACAGCTCCTGTGTGCAGCAGACCTCAATGCAAACATCCTCCACAGAAACAGTCGTTCTCACACAGCTCATTCCAGCAATGACCTATACTGTGTACATCCAAGCTGAAAACAATGCCGGCCAGGGTCCTGAACCAACAGAACCTTACATCTTTGAGAGTACCAGCGAGGGTAAGTTCATCCTTGCATGCAATGTTTGTGCCAGTTCCCATGGTGATGACAATCTCTCTGGTTCTCAATCATTGTAGTTGATGCACAACCTGTTGGTGTGAACGCAGCTTTTGTCTCATCCACTGGAGTAGTGCTCCTCTGGCAGCTCCCTTCCATTGCCGAGGAAGCTACTATCAGTTCCTTCATCCTCAGTTACATTTTGCTAGGAGACAGTGAAGAGAACACAACACGTAAACGGCGAGAAACTGGGGATGTTATGATCCGCATAATGCCCTACCAGCAAGGGAGGACACTTGGGGTGGTTGTCAGCGGTTTAGACTCCAATGCCCTCTATGAATTCAGAGTATCTGTCAACTACTCTGACCCAGTGCTGCTAAGTGTACAAGCCAGTCTAACAGTGCGCACTAATACAACAGGTAAGTTCAACAGACTGTGAGTATTAAACTATCAGCCACTGAGTCCTACACTTACTGCATATAACAAAACATGCTTTGCTTACTTGTGCAGACTCCCAGCCTTCCACAACAGTTTCCCTCAATGTCCAGCGAAATTTTATCATTGTTTCATGGCCTCAACCTGGTGGTGAAGATTTTGTAGTGAACTATATTCTGATGTACACCTCAGTGAGCAGGGTGGACCAACAGACAACCAGTAGCAACATTACCATTCCAAGCAACCAGACGTCCTACAACTTCACATCTCCCTTCCTCCTGCCATATTCTGACTATGACTTTGAGTTGTTTGCTGACTTTGGAGATGGGGAAGTGCCTCAGATTGTGGCCCCTTTTGCAGCTATGTCCCAGGAGACTGGTATGTTATAAGTACTCTAACCATGCCTCTATACTGTACACCCTTCAACACACACACACATGCACATACACACCAGCTCCCTCTTCACCAGTTGATCTCCAAGTGCAGAGCGTCTTCCATATATCCCTCAACCTCACCTGGGCAGTTCCTCTCCAGCCAAATGGCAACATCACTCAGTACACAGTGAGCCACAAATACTTTCCATGCTCTGTGACACTATGCAAGGGGTATAAGCTGATTGTCATCTTCTTGCCAATGTATAAAACTGTTTCAATATTCAGTGATAGACTAACGAAGTTCACCTGGGGAATCATCTCCCACTAAATTCTCATTGACCACTGCATTTCTTGAATTAACATGGTACAAGACTGGATTACTGTAATAAACTCCTGCGTGGTAGAAAAGTGATGCAAATGTAGTAAGCAAGTATTTTCTTATGCAACAAATTTTTTGTTGTTGTTGTTGTTGCTTTATTTTTTTGTTTTGTTTTTTCTTGTAGCAATTTTCTCTTTCTCCCTTTATGTTGGCCACCATTAACAGGTATACTACCAGCTAGCCAGCTCAAATGTGGAAAGGAGTGTTGTTCTACCAGACTACGAACCTGGGGGCCTCTACACATTGGAAGGACTGTCCCCAAACACTGCATACAACATCCGTGTGACTGCCAGCACCGATGCCGGAGAGGGAGAGGGTGCTAGGGTAACAGAAACCACCACATTTGGAGGTAGAGACCAACCAATCACTCTGACTTGTGTGTGTGTGTGCTAATAATTATGTGTTGTATGTATACTTGTTGCAGTGTATCCACCTGAAATTGTCAGTGTGACTGCCACTATAGAGGAGGGCACTTACCTGATGACCATTGGCTCTTTCCAGACCACTTTTGGACCACTGAGGTAAATATGTTGTACATGCATGTGATCAGTCACTAGCCACCCAGTAGAAGACTAAGAGTGCATCTACAAAGCTGTGTATGATAACCAGATATAATAGCTCCTTTTCCCCTGGTGCACAAATGCAGTCACTACAAGGTAGTTATTGTGCGTGGCAGTAACGCTACCAACACCAGGACGGAAATCCCCGACAACATGCTTCTCCCAGATGGCCAAAGTCAGACATCCTATTATGTTGCAGCAGCCATCAGGGTAGAGGACTTCCAAAGCACATTCCTTATCGGAGACAGACAGACATACATGCTGGACAATGAGACATTTGTGAATGTCCCTCTGAGCATTGAGCAAGAGTACACAGTCTTCATTAGATTGTACTCAGGTTTGAATGTGAGTTACCATTCTAACTATGTAACTATATTGGTGTAATTTTGTTTCTTTGTTGATCTGCAGTCTACTATTTTTGAAGACAGTATTCCTCAAACATTCAGTAAGCAAAATTACTGTCGAATATAGACTCAGAACTTGCTGTGAATTGCTATGATTCTACTTTCAACAGTCACTCCTGTACCACCTGTTAATGTTGGAGCTATTGTTGGTCCAGTGGTCGCAGTTTGCGTTCTCCTCATCATACTGATCATCGATGTCATTATTGCCATCCTTGTGTTTATGGTTAATGTGAAAAAACGCCGCCGTATTAAGTACAAGTTGTTCAAAGAGAAAAAGTAAGAGAACATAGTAGTTGTAGGGTAACAACTAAACAAGGGAAGCACTGCATGTACGTAGGGTTACCAAACATGTATGCAGTTGGTAACTTTAAATTGCATGCATGTACATGTATGTTGTATATGTACACTTCAAGGCTCACACCATGGCTCTTGTGGAAAGGAGGGGGGGGGGGGGGGGGGGGGGGGAAGGAGCCTACGTACTTCAAACAAAAATCTAGGGCATAGCTAACAGCCTACTAGCAACCGGATTAGTGGGCTATAATTAGCAGTTCACATCCAATGCTACCACTAATTTTACCTTCACGGCATATACACTTTGTGTTTTGTTAAACTGTTTCAAATACCATATTCAGTGTGTTAAGTGCATTTCGCTGACAAACTATTAAGCACTGGTTTGCATGCAGTCACTGCGTAACTTATAAAGCCCACACTGAATGCACCTAGCGGTAGGCGGTTATGCACTCATTCCCTTCTTGTGGAGATATAGTGTATGCACTTAACAACATGTGAGTATATCAAGGTAGGAGCTGTGTTTACTCTTCAGTGAGTGGTATAGTCTCTGTGGTGTTAAGGGTTAGGGTTAATAACGCTTTAGTATATATCTTCCAAGTCTTAGAATAAAACATGCTTGGGTTATAAAAGAATGCCGGCATGTCTGAAGTTCTGATGCCTGTGTACTGACTCCACCCCACTGTACACTGAATAGTTTTACCTGGTTTCTATTGATTCTAATGGCCTCTATCCCACTCTACCCCACTCTATCCCACTCTACCACGAATTTATGACAGATTTTTTGTATATTGCTATTTTACAGGCATGGTAGAGCCATCAAGTCTGGATCTGGAGGAGTACAAGATATTGTACTGAAGAATAAGACAGTGGAAACAGACGGAGAGGGTGGCAGTATTAGTGAAGAAGAGGAGAACAAAGAGAGTGCTTTATAGCCCCAACATTGTGTTGAATTGACTTGGCCCAGCAGACAATGATTTTAGCCCATGATATCATGCATGTAGAACACAGTATAGCTATAAATCTGGTGATGCTTGTTCAGAAGTTTTTTTAATACAATAAGAATTTTCTTACTTTGTAGTACATACATTATGAGCAGCAGGGGATTTATGAGCAGAAGCTGATTATATGTGGAGTATAGATAATGCATGGCAGCCTGGGATTTATGGTCAATAACCACTCTACTCGGAGGATGGAGTCCAAGGACAAAGGTGGTTATTGTAAACCATAAATCCCAGACTAACTTGTATTCATGTGTTATATTCTCTAACTTGATTGGTCCTTGTTGTTATTACACATGCAAGGTAGTTCACAGGAAAGCAAGTGGGGGGTGCTGGTGGCCTATTGGTTAAAGCACTGGACTGTGGATCGAAAGGTCCAGGGTTCCAGTCCCACTTGCAGCAGAGATTTATTTCTCTTGCACTCAGCCCTACCTCAAAAATTGAGTAGAAGGTTTTCCTTCGTGCCCTTCGGAGGGGACGTTAAGCCATCCGTCCCGGGCAACCCCTTAAAATTAGCCTAAGTGTTATTTGGGATTTCCTCGTTAACTGGGTCATCCCAGGTAAACCATAACAAAAAAAAAAGTATGTTCCCGGAAGCTCAACTTAGCACCTTGTGGATGTTACACATTTTCCCCTTACAAGAACACCAGGAATGTAGCCAAATAGGTCTTCTGAAAAAGGGAGACTGGATCTGCCAAAACAAAGTTGTTAAGTATTTGGTTACTATACGGTTGCGTGACTATCCTTACTTGTTTTGATTAGCCTCATTCCCAGGCCTTCCCAAGCAATCACAAATGGGACAGTGGGATGCTGGACCTCTCACAATCACAAATGGGACAGTGGGATGCTGGACCTCTCACAATCACAAATGGGACAGTGGGATGCTGGACCTCTCACAATCACAAATGGGACAGTGGGATGCTGGACCTCTCACAATCACAAATGGGACAGTGGGATGCTGGACCTCTCACAATCACAAATGGGACAGTGGGATGCTGGACCTCTCACAATCACAAATGGGACAGTGGGATGCTGGACCTCTCACAATCACAAATGGGACAGTGGGATGCTGGACCTCTCACAATCACAAATGGGACAGTGGGATGCTGGACCTCTCACAATCACAAATGGGACAGTGGGATGCTGGACCTCTCACAATCACAAATGGGACAGTGGGATGCTGGACCTCTTTCTGGATGTTCAGCGATTTGAAGTGCCTTCGATGATCAGGGGGACCATGAATAGGATACTTTTCAAACTTCTATGATCAATGCTTACAGCTGTTTTGCAACTCTCAATGTACATGTACAATATTCACCATGCCTAGCATACCACAGCTACCAGGATAATATGTCTGTCATTGGATCCATCAACATCAATGTATATACCATAATTCTGATCATCTCAATCTTATTCATTTCAAGATAATATTATGACTATGTATATCTTCCATTGTATACTCTGTATACTGTAGCATTGTTGTGGGCTTGAATATTGTTCTCATTGTATGGTTCTTTTCATGTTTGTTTCATGTATTCTTATTCCTGTGTTTTGTATAGCCACTGGGCTTGTTTTGCTGGTTATTTTAATCTTTTGAGTTTATATTTTGAGTAATTGGTTGCTTATAGTAGACAGTTAGGTGTTACTTCGTGCCTTTCATAGTTAGTTACTTTGTAGTGGTTAAGTTTTGCATATAAACGCTAGACATTACTGTGTACATTCAGAGTGAGATTGTATTCGAGAGCTTCTATAATATCCAAGTTACTACATATACATAGTGATGACATTTCTAACTAATTACAATGGCAACTCTATGCTATGAGGGTTTTCAATAGATAAGGGAACACTGCAGAGCCATATAATAATGAGCAGAAGTCATAAATGTGGAGCTTACCTTATCACATGCAGTACATGATTGTGAAGAACCAGAATAGTCTATCCCAAAAGGGAATAAATCTGCATGCTTAATCTATTCAATGACTGCTGCACTTAATGTATGCTAGAGTTGTAGAAACTTGAGCTAAGCCTGCATGTTGGAGCATCCCAGTTTTCAAGTTTTATACCCTTGATACTTGCAATAGGATACCTGCAGGAAATTTGTTGCACGCACAAATTTGTACGATATGTCAAATTCCATAGTAAGAACAGATTGTTCAATTATACCTAGAAATCCCACAGGCAGTTCACTGACTCCTACATGCCCAGGCAGCTGTTTTGTACTTCAAGTTAGTAACAAAAGTCCCAATAATTTACTATGGTTATACAGTCATGTTTTTTAATTCACACATGCCTTTTAGGGACAGATACCCAAACAGTATACACCTGCAAATGGTGTTGAGATTCACTAAGCAAGAAATGGTTAGGTATATACTCTTGTCGACTTTTGCATAAATTCTTCCCATGAAGATAGTGTTAAGGTTGTATATGATGAAGGATTTATGAAAAACGTGTTTTGCATAATTCCTCCCATTAGTAACTGGTGGCGTGTTTTGCATGAACCCTTTCCATGCGGTAACTCAAGGTAAGGCTTGCATAATTCCTTCCATGAGTAACTCAAGTAAATTTTGGTGCTTTTATGCAAATGTATTATTTGACCTGCACAGCTCGGTGCAGTTTAGCATGTACACTTTTCCTGTAACCAGGAAATTCCACTCAGTACCGCAAACTTTCTAAGCATGTCGTAGCTATGTTTGCGGGGGGCCAAAATTAGGATGGATTCAAGGCAAGGCGAAGACCGAAGATTGCAAGGTAGTAGTCGAATACATTCAAAGTGCGTGATCGAAGAGTCAGAGCGATATGCGGAGATTTCCGAGAGTGGGGGTGCTGCTACTCCAGCTAACACTCGGCCTCTGTGTCGGTGTCCAGGCACAAGGTAGGCATAGTAGTAGCCATTGGCAGGCATGCATGGTTTCGTCAACTTTCCCAAGGATTACCCCGTGTACGAAAGCATCAACACCATTATTTATTTATTTTTGGTTGAAGAATTAAGTCTGATTTGCATGACTTCTCTATTTTACGATGCTAGTAATTGTCTGCTTTTATAGTACACTATATATACTATACAGCACGGAAGACACATGCATGATAACCTCAGCGCTTAGGGACGGTTCACAAACAGGTTTGTGTCACGCTTAACGTACGTTTGGGGGGGGGGGGGGGGGGGGGGGGGGGGGGGGGTTCGCATGTGACGTTATGATCTTATTAAACTGGTACCGCGTGTTTGTAACCCTGTGTTTTTTCAAGGTCGACAAACCTGGAATCCAAGCTGTTAAAATTGTAGCGAATAGTCCGTTTTGGGAGTCTTCATCCGTTCACTGTCCGTAAAATTGGGGATTTTCCCCCATTTCCTGTCGACATTGACATCCAATAATCAGTTTATAATTAAGTTAGTTAAGATATGGCCTGGCGGAACCCCTCATGTGGTGGTCGGAACTTTGAAGATAAGCTTAGATCGACTAAATTTAAAAAAAGGAGTTTAGTAGAGTGCTGTAGTGTCAGTAGCTGTGAGTAGTGCGTAGTGCCTGCTTGTGAAAGCAAGCTTGTGTCTAGAAGCAGCAGAAAGGCCACTGTGGCCAAGACTGTACTCATTGGGCAGGCCCAGGTCTTGCGATCGTATGCCAAGCCTAGTAGGTGATCGTGGCCCGGTGCTTCGAGTGCTCTTTCAATCTGGAGTCTTGCTGGCGTTGTTTTGTTTTATCAAAACTCTGCTGTCATCACGGCCATTCGTCCAAGTATACAGAGGGTGTGGCACACATTCAAAATGATGCAATTATGACGTGCCGTTTCAAACGGTGTGAACTTATGCCATCCCTTATTCGTACCACAAACGATACTAACCTTCTCAGCGGCGGATGAAGGTCGAAAGTTTTAAGCGATTTTCTCTGAAAATGCTTCGTTGCGAAGCTAGAGTGTTTCCTGTTGGTACGGCTACATGATAAGTCGGCCATTTTTTACTCCGCGGAAAACGCGCATGCGTATGAATCTGGACCACGTGGCTAGCGGCGATTTTGTTCTTGGGTAGGGTCCCAACAAAAAATCCAAGAACGAACAAACTTGACTCAAGTATGCTGAAATCCAAGAACCAAGTGACCTTGTTTGTAAACTACAGTTACAATAATTTCTATGACTTTCGTTCTTCCGAAAATAAATAAAGCAAACAGAAGGTTATGTGCCAAAATATGGCCATTATAGGATTTTGATTTTATATGGGGGGTTATATATGAACATACCTTTAACAGATATCCACGCGAGTGGTCCAGCTATTTTAATACTCTACCAATGGTAAATAATCAATTGCACTGGTGCTTGCTAAATTTACTTGTCAAAAGTCACTTCAAACCATCAATAATTCTTCTATGGGAGAAATGTATTGCAACATTAAACTAGGACTACGCATGCGCATGATGCCTCGCGCCGCTCCAAGCGCCATGCGCGGATGGGGCGCGCGGCGCAGGTGTCAGGCGTTGCTCGTTTAGTATAGTGGAGTCCAAAGAACAACGGTAACGTGAAGAGTGAGCCTAAATACCTGGCTTGTGAAGAATCTCCAGTACGTGCTTTCTACTTTTGAACTCTTTCTTGTTCTTCTGTCGCTCTCTTGGCTTTCTACGGTGGGCTGACTTCTTTGCTTTTTTGTTTTTTCTCAGCCGGAGTCAGCCTGCGGCAGCCGTCGGCTGCGTTCAGCACTCGTTTATGCACTTCGCTCCGCAAATACGTACGTTGCGAAGGGCCAGTCGCGCTGTTCTCCCCGTCCTCCGTCGGCAAGAAATGTCGTCCCGGCTTCGTCGTGTAATGTACGTATCCGATATCCTGCCTGGGCGTGAGCGCAAATTGACATTCCGAGCGTGACCTCAAATTGACATTCCTAAGCGTGACCGACACGTATGTACGTACGTACGTACGCACGTACATTGCGAGAATAGATCCCTCATTCAGAGCCTCGCGCTAATGCGCTCGGCAATAACAGCTAATATAGTCTCTGACAGCTATAAACTTGAGTGGTCCAGGCATTTTTGTACAAGATACATCAAGTGAAATCCATCAATACCGCTAGTTTCGTAGCGAAGTTTCAAAAGTCACTTGAACTGACAATTTTTGACACTTAACCCTTTCAAGTCCAAGACGAATTGACTGAAAATAGCTTTGCAGCACCAACTTTTATAGTCCGGTTTTTATATATCTCAGATAGATACTTAGTTCTAGTACAACAAATTTGAAATTGGAGCACCTTCGATTTTTTCGTTGGGAGCCCTATCTGGGGAGAGACGTTCTTTGTGAGTATTGGCCATTGGCAGTATGTATGCCTCCAACAAAGGTATGCCCGCAGTGTAAAGCTGCTGTACCTGTAAGACGGAAGACATGTGAACGCTGTGATCATGTCTTTCGATCCAAACGAAAAGCAGAGTGTAATTTGCGAGAGAAAGCTATGAAACGTATGAGATCAGTAGAATCAGATAGTGTGAAATCAGCTAGGAAAGCTAAAGATAAGTTGCACAAGGCCTGTGAAAGAGCGTCAGAAACTCGTGAGCGAACTTTGTATAAGCAGGAACAAAACAGAAATGCGCATGGCAAGCATGAGAGACTCTGAAACCTTTGAGCAAACTGTGCAGAGGAAAGAGCGAGATAGAATGCACAAAGTAAGCATGAGATAGTTATTATTGCTAAGTCATAACTTAGTCACTGTGCTGTGTCATGTGTGTATAAATAGTAACAATGATGTATTGCTGCTCTAAATATAGTATAGATGTAATGACCACAATGGAATGTCATATTGCATAGCTGTGTTAATGTAGGTTGCATAATGTCAAATAACTGCAATGTACTGCACTGTGTTAATATTAGGCCCAAGTGCCTAGCTGTTAGAACAGATTCGAGGACAGACAGTTAGGAATGAATTAATATCAAAAAGCGTGCCATATCAACTCGAGAGCAAATGTCATGATACTATTGTTCACGAGACAGTGATCGATTCTAGTTAACACACCAGTACAATCACATGCACTGCTGCGCAGAGGGTTTGGCATTTCAGTGCCTTTCATTATGTCTTGTAGTTGATTCAATTGTCACCACTTAGGTGGTATTGAGCTATGAACAATGAACTAGACGTAGGGAGTTGAACCCAACAATATAACACATAGGCCTGCTTTCCAACAGTTCGTTCATGTAACAAGGCTATACAAATGCCAGTAACTAATTTTAATGCTGCTATCTATGCTGATTGCTGAGTGCCTTAGTAAGTTTAGATGTACTTTTTTAGTAAGGTTAGATGCTGAAACTTACTTTTTTCAGTTGCTAGAATGTTCTATTGCAGCATATTCTACTGTATGCATGCCATGTATATATGGAACAGCTAGCTACAACTTCTGTTCACTTCAGGACATGCACAGAATTGACCTACCATCAGTGATATTGCAGCTGTGGCTATTTTTGATTACACACACAGTGAACATGAGTGCCTTCTATAGTTTCGGAGTCAGTGCAGGAGATACTCAATTACCACAGCACGATGATAACAGCTCAGCTCCTATCAACCTTACTATACCAATTCCATTCTTCGGACGCCTTGAAAGGACACTCTATGTGAGTCCATGACTTGTACTTTGTATCTAGACGTGTCATACTTACTGTATTTTCTCTTTCAATGATCCTGATACACAGGTAAACACGAATGGAGTTCTTTCTTTCAGAACCCCTTTTACTGAGTACACTACTGAAAGGTTTCCGTTATCTAATGCAAGGTCACTGATTGCTCCTTTCTGGGATGATGTGGACATTAGAACTTCTGTGGGAAGGTTTGGGGACATTTACTATCAGCTGACATTCAACACCACCCTTCTCGAAAGAGCTCGTGATCAACTACGAGAATTGTTCCCATCCACTGGCAGCTTCACTCCAGCCCAACTGGTTATTGCCACATGGGATCGAGTGGCAGAGTTTGAAGGAAGATCCCAGGTATCTATGTGCATGCATGAACAATCAACGAACCACATCTCCCTTATAAAACAGGCCTAGATGTTATGCAAAGTCACCCGCTGCGCAGGACGCGTTTCGGCCAATACCAGGCCTCATCAGCTGCGCTGGGGTGACCGGGAGATGGGGACTGCTATCTCATGCACAGAATGCAGTCAGGTGGCTGGCCTTATTCAAAAGTCGGTAGAGACTCCTCGAAAGCACCGTCTCTTCGTGCAGCTGTTCTTCGTGCAGCTGTCTTTCGTTCGAAGGTCTTACGTAGCGATTGATCGTCACGTGTTATTTTGCGTGCGCGCGCGCGCATACAGAGGCACTGGAGGTACCGGAAGTATTGTTAATAAGGCACAAGGCAAACAGTGTAAGGCAAACAGTGCGTGTTTAAAGGCTGTGTGTGCATAAATGTGCCAAGCCAAGTAAACTGCATGTTCAGGCTGCGTTAAACAGTAGCTATGGCAATGCATTCAGTAATAATGTTTTTCAGGCACCTCCCGTACTTCTGTAAAGTCCTAGGGTAGCGATGCACAAAGGTCTTGTAGGTGCTACAGAGTTTTTGGTATACGTATCCCTGTCTAAGTAATCTGGTTGTGAGTAGTTTAGATCTGTAAACAAAATCTTGGTAATTACAACATATCCTCAAATATCGAACTAACTGTGAAATTACTACTCCGTATGCTGGTTTTGAGGGTATGTTGCTATCCATGTGTGGAAAATTGACTATTGAAAAGTTGAAGGCATCCCTCTTATCATACAAGTCTGTGCAAAACTTACCATTCAGGACATTAATGTTAAGATCCAGGTAGGAACAGCTGTCATGGCTCTCTGTAGTTTTCTTAAGCTCTAATTCTGTGGGGTAAATTTGGCCTATGCATGCTTGAAAATCAGGGTTGTTAAGTGTAAGCAAGTCATCAATATATCTGCAAGTATTACTAAATTTAGCTGCTACAGAGAGGTCAGTCCGGATTAGGGATTTCATAAACTCAAATTCATAGGAGAAAAGAAATAGATCCGCAACTAATGGAGCACAATCAGTACCCATAGGGATGCCAATTGTTTGTTGGTAGACAGCTGATCCTATCTGGATGTATATGTTATCTATCAAGAAATTGAACATCTCAACTAACTGGTTCACCGTTAAATTACGGGTATTAGCTACAGGTCTGGAAGTCCAGTAAGCATAATCTTTTCCTAAGGCCATGTGGGAGGCATCTCTAGTATTGTATGCATTTCTAATTAACTCTTCCATGCGTGTTTTGAGCTGACTATGGGGGATGTTAGTATAGAGTGTACTGAAATCAAAGCTATCCAATGCTCTTGCGTGTCTCAACTTTTCTAGGGTGTTAGTCACTTCAGTAGAGTTGTTAATGACCCAAAAACAGTTTACCCCGGTTCTTCTTTCTATACCATTGCAATATTCCTTGTAATGTTTAAGTATCAGCTGGAGACAGTGGGTAAGCAGCTTAGATAAAGATTTGGTTGTGCAGGAGGCAGAAGCTGCTATAAAGCGATGTCCATAGGGATTTTTGTGTAGTTTAGGCATCCAGTAAAAACCAGGCAATCTCTTCATGTCTTCTGCTACTTTAACCTTCGTGCTATGCATGTATGCTAAATGTTTTTGTACAATCTGGTCTACAGAATCCCTACAGTGGACATATGTAGATGCTTTCCCACTCTTTCCAGCTAGTTCGTTTCTAATCACCTCAGTGTAGTATTTCTTACAGACTATGATTATGTTATTGCTAGCTTTATCTGCAGGTACCAGGACATATTCGTTGTGGAGTTCCCGGAGGGCTGTCCTACACCTAGTGTCTTTCAAAACTTGTCTTTTTCTTGTTTTATGTCCCCGAGACTCGAGACGTTTGATGTTCTTTTCAATAAGGAGTTTCACCGTGCCCGCCCACTCATTGAGTGTGCACGGGTCTACTCCCTCTCTAGAAGCCCATGTATTTCTATAATCGTGTACTCCCTCCATGCACAGTTTCAGACACAGATCCCAGTTGATATTATTTTGCTCTCTAAAATTAGGGCCTTTTTTAATGAGGTGTCTAAGTTTCCTATTGGTTATGATGCTGAGGTCACCGGTGACCACATGGCCTAAAGGCTGGTAAAGAAAGGCAGATGAACTGCATTTGCAGGTTGTGCAGTCGTTGCTGGATAGGTTAATGCTCTCTGTAACTTTTTTAAAGTTGAAGACTGAGGGTCCTATAGTCTTGGTATATTTGTAAGAAACCGTTGGGGGTTCGTTATGCTCAAAAAACACTGGGATTGTGTCCTTAACTTGCCTGGAACGGAGTATCCCGCTTAAGTTGATCATTTCGATGCCTTTGTTATGGAATTTTACTTTCAAGAAATGCTTACGGTTATTCTCTTTGGTATGCTGTTTCGGAGGCTGAGGCTGAGGCTGAGAGGAACCTAGTCTAAATTTGATCAAATCCTTCAAAATCAGAAGGAGATGAGTAGGAAAGGTATGGAGATGGAGTTGTTCCTCAACGAGTGTCCTGGTATCCCTAAGAGAGGTATTTCTAAGCCCAAAAATTGCACTAATGTATTTATGTAGAAAACACATGGATTTGTAATCACCAAGTTTGTTTTAAGCCAATCACGAGGGTTAGTGGGTTTTTTTGTATTCTTGTGACTGGGTCGTTTTGATTTTCGCTTCCTAGTTTTAGAATGCTTGTTAAAAAACTTCCAGACTATAAGCTCGTCGTTTTGCTTGGAGATGTTCCCGACACCACGAATGTTGTCATTCAGGCCGTATGGGTATACAGTCTTAAGCTCTCTAATCCAGAACTCTTCTCTTTCTAGACGTTTTGAGTAAGTACTAGTTTGTTCGTTTGGAGCTACTACAATGCTTTCGATAGGCTGAACAAACATGTCTTCGAGTCTATGCCCGTCAGATGTAAAATGCTTGTATAAAAATTGAGGCTTCAGGCTTTTAATGTTGGCTCTATGGTTGTTCATTCTTTTCCTCAAGGCTTGACTTGTCTCTCCTACATATTGTATGCCACAGTGTTGACAGGTAACTAAATAGACAACATTCGAGGTGCTGCAAGACCAGTCTCCTGAGCCTATAACTTTGTACGTTTTTCCGGTGACACTGCTTCTAAACATTGTGTCAGGCTTAAAAATAGGGCATGTAAGGCAATTCTTGCGGTTACATTTGCTAATGCTGTTCGGTCTTCGATGCTGCTGGGATCTGGGATTGTTCGTGGCACTGGTGCATGACAAACCTGTGTCTTCTTGTTGAGTCTTGAATGACTGTTTTGTTATGGTGTTAGCTACTATAATGATTCACTACTTATTGGTTCCTAGTATCATTGAAGCAGAAGATGTTGTAGACCATCACTAGTTCAAGAACACATAAGAGCAAGAGTGTATAGCTCTGTAAAGAGCAAGAGTGTGTAACTCTGTAAAGTTTGAAACCAGGTGGAGTTTACCACCAGTATTAAAAATAGTAACACATACTGCACATGCTGGTTAAAGAAGCCATTGCTGCTACAGCACGTGACTGGGTGTTCTATTTTTAGTATGATTCAATAATTTTGCCCTGGACTACGGGACTCTATTGGAGTTACACACTCTTCGTTTAGCTGCCTATTCTTATGCACTTTTGCTAGTTAACTGAAGTTTTACCTGTTTTTACCTGTGTGTGTGTGCATTGTTGCTGCAGGCAAACACATTCCAGGCTGTGATTGCAACAGATGGACAGAGGACATTTGTGCTCTTCATATATGGTGATATTGAATGGGGTAACAGTGCCACCATTGGCTTTAATGCTGGAGATGGTATCAGGTCTATAGTGGTAACAACTCAACCACTTGATGTTGAAACTGGAAGTAACGTTGGTGTAACAGGATTATACATCAATCGAGTTGACTTATCTGTGATACTTAGTCCCAGTGATGGTGAGAAGATAAAGCTATTGCACTGCATGTTTCTAAAAATTTGTTGGGAATATCAACATACCACCTTTTACGTTTTGTCCTGTCTAATTACTCTGATGTGCCATTCTTTCCCCTCAGTTACATTTGGGTTCAACCAAACGACCTACTCTGTGCGTGAGGATGCAGGCAGTGTTACAGTCAGTGTGTCTGTGATAAGTGGAACAATTTCAGAAGATGTCATCATAACCCTCTCAACAGCACCTGGTGGCACAGCTACAGGTGGGATCATAGTTCTCAGAAGTACTGCAGGTTCAATTCCTCAACAAGAATTGCCGTGTTTTCTCAATCAGACGCCATGGCTACTATTTTCTTTTTATTTGGTGTGACGTTTGATCAAACAAATACGGTATCCACTTAAACACATTGCATTTTGTAAAGAAATTGTATCAATCTAGCCTCAGACCCAAGACAAATGGCCTGGCTACGAATGGCCTGGCTATGGGACCTGTGTACGA
This sequence comes from Agelas oroides, assembly GCA_949130485.1. Classification (NCBI taxonomy): domain Eukaryota; kingdom Metazoa; phylum Porifera; class Demospongiae; order Agelasida; family Agelasidae; genus Agelas; species Agelas oroides. The sequence continues at coordinate 8,629,337 of OX422194.1, read as the reverse complement.
GTGGCCTGGATACGAGTGACCTGTGTACAAGTGGCCTGGGTATGAGTGGCCTGGGTACGAGTGGCCTGGGTATGAGTGGCCTGGCTATGAGTGGCCTGGCTACAAGTGACCTGTGTACAAGTGGCCTGGGTATGAGTGGCCTGGGTACGAGTGGCCTGGGTATGAGTGGCCTGGGTACGAGTGGCCTGGGTATGAGTGGCCTGGCTATGAGTGGCCTGGCTACAAGTGACCTGTGTACGAGTGGCCTGGCTACGAGTGACCTGTGTACGAGTGGCCTGGGTATGAGTGGCCTGGCTACGAGTGGCCTCGGTACAAGGCTAGTATCAGTGGCTTGGTTACGAATGGTCTGACTATGAGTGGCCTGGGTACAGTGCTAGAATCAATCTAGCTCTGTCCTCAGGTCCCCCCGCCCAATCTTCACTCACTTGCAGTTCACAGTTTTTCCTTGCAAGTGGAGAGGGTTTGGGAGTAATACAATATCATTGCAATCCTGGTATACATTAGTTAGTCAATCACATTCAGACTAACCTAACCCACTCTGCTTTCTCCGTCCTTCAGTCATTTTGCACACCCACCTACCACCCTATCATAATGTCCATTGCTAGTTGTTAACTCTGAGTGGAAGCTTAATAAAGTGCTGTGCACTACATGTACCATACTAGATATGTGTGCTGCAAACTCCTTGCATCTCATTTCTCCAGATGGGGGTGACTACACACCTGTGACTACTGACCTCACATTCAATAGTACAAATGCAGCCATACCTCAGACAGTGACTATACCCATTCTTGATGACCTTCTTCTCGAGGTCTCTGAGGGTTTCAATGTGACTCTGACAACAAACAACTCCAATGTCACGTTACTGCCAAACTTAGCAACTGTCACCATTGAAGATGTGGAGGGTAAGTTAAAAGAAGAGATTGATTATTTCACCATACAGTGATTGCCCTTGGTTATAGAGACACACTGAATATACTTATATAGCCTCGTACCCATTTTCATTTCCTCTTTCAAAAGAGCCTGGTAGGTGGCCATTCCTCATCTTCTTAGCAATCTTAGCTTTTTTAACAAACAACCATTTTTTTCAGGCTAGTGTTGGCCTCTTGAGTAGAGATTACAGAAGGTAAAGAGAATTTTAAGCGCAATATTCCACAATACTGGTCCACTAATTTAAATCTAGAGCCACTGTTCCATCTTGATGATATTATACCAGTTCAATGAATTTGTATTTTGGGTTCAACTTTGTGATTTCTCTGATGTGCTATTCTTTCTTCTCTTTGTGTTAGTTGTAATTGGGTTCAACCAAACGACCTACTCTGTGCAAGAAGATGCAGGCAGTGTTACAGTCAGTGTGTCTGTGATGAATGGAACAATTTCAAGAGATACCATCATAACCCTATCAACAGCACTTGGTGGCTCAGCTACAGGTATATATGCCACAAAGTTCACTTGTTAATATTCTGAGTGTAAGAGTGCTTTACAGATTACTGCTGTATTCTTTGCATCTCATTTCTCCAAGCTGGGGGCGACTACACACCTGTGACAACTGACCTCACATTCAATAGTACAAATGCAGCCATACCTCAGACAGTGACTATACCCATTCTTGATGACCTTCTTCTTGAGGGCTCTGAGGTTTTCAACGTGACTCTGACATCAAATAGCGCTGTATTAGCACCAGATTCTGCAACTGTCACCATTGAAGATGTAGATGGTAAGTTACACTATAGTGTAGGCCTCTTGAGTACAGACTACAGCGAGGGTAACAAGATTTCAAACATCTTTCTTTCCCCATATCCAGAGATCACAGTTGGTTTCTTCTGTCCCGGAAGCTATTTTGTGGCTGAAGATGCTGGCAGTGTCAATGTCACGGTAGAAATACTGAGAGGAACTCCAGCCAGAGATGTCATAGTAACCCTGCAGACGGTAGATGGCTCAGCTAGAGGTAGGAATGGTAAACAAGGGTGGTTGAATGGACATGAAAGCGCGGAAATTTACATTTTGTAGTATCTCTGGTTGTAAAATCTGATAGCCAAAACCAGTGTGTAAGACCGTCCCTCAGGGTGAGATAAAATCATATGTCTAACTCACACGAATCTATGGGATCAATGGGGAAGCCTTGCATCTGCACATAATTTATAAAAAGCCGTATTTTTTACTGCAAGTCACGCGAGAATCCGTATCAGTACTACAAATCATGTGTGCTGCGTCTGTTATCACCATAGTGCGCTGCGTCTGAACGTGCAATGAAATCGAAGGTTCGCATGATAAAATGTTTACCACCATAGTACCAAGCTATACCAGAAAATTATCACTCGTTTGTTGCTGCTGGCATTTTTACTCATGCTACGCACTCGTAACAATACAGACGGAAACAGACTTGTGATATTTCCGGTATAGCTTTGTACTAGGGTGATACTTATACCTAGGCTACCATGCACTGTAGAAGTGAGATATGAGTAACATTCTTGTATATATCACCTAGGTAATGGGTTATGTATAGCTACTTATCACTAGATTGGTTTAAAGTGTGTGCAATTTCTTAAATTGACCTGTATAAAGTGGGTTAGCTTTTTCTCAATACCTCTACGATTTCCACTGGCATCTCTGTCAAATTTACTCTTTGTACACATTGTCTCATTTCTCCAGCTGGGTCTGAGTATGACGCTGTTACCACCACCCTGACTTTTAATGTCTCCATGCCGACCCAAGTGGTCACCATACCCATTCGTGATGATCCGATTGTTGAGGACACGGAATCATTCACCGTGGCCCTAGCAACCAACGACACAGCTGTCACACTGAGATTGCAAACTGCTACTGTCTCCATTAGAGATAACGACAGTAAGTTACAGCTATAGCCTGTATTAAAATTAAATAGTACTATGTTAGTTGAAATTGTACTTGTTTTCTTTGACTCTTTGTTTAGGTGTTACAATCGGATTCAACCAAACAACATATTCTGTAAATGAAGGTGCTGGCAGTGTTGATACAACTGTAAGTATACTGAACGGAACCCTGGCCAGAAATGTCTTTGTAACAGTGTTTACCTCAGACGCTACGGCTAGTTCAGCAGGTGGGTGAGAGTTGGTTATTGATTCACTTTTAACTTTATTATAGCAATACAACAATGTATGATATATTGGTAGGTAGCATAGAAGTGGGTGTTTTTATGTTTGTTTGCTTGCTTGTTTGTTTTTTGCTATTCAGCAGGCTCTCCACATAACCAATGATGTTATGCTGAGAGAGAGAAATAAATGCATGGAGAGATCTAGCTGAGATTCGAACCCAAGACCTTGTGAATACTAACCACTATCACACATAGCAGTGCCATTTATGGTTGACAGAGTGACTATGACATCTCGGTCCAGAGTTCCAGTTTGCACAGACAATGTGACAGTGACACTGCCTGCATCTTCACTCACAGAGTAGGCTGTTCTGTTGAATCCGATTGTGACCACTGAAGTGAGAATGGGAGTAAATTGCACTCATACTGGCGAGAGTGTAGTACTCCACATCCAATGACTTACTGTCTACATCTTCAATGGTGACTGTGCTTGTTGATGGGTTTAATATGACAGCAGGATCAGTTGATGTCAGAGTCAGGTTGATAATCTCAGAGCGCTCAACAATGAGATCATCTATGATAGCAACTGGCACTGTTTGAGATGTAACAGCAGCATTGAATGTTAGGTTTCTAGATACAGTAGTGTAGTCCATCCCAGCTGGAGGAAATGAATTGAGGATATGAAAAAAGAACATATTAATCCATGCTAGTTAGACACCATGACAACAAACACACCTCTAGCTGTGTCATCCAGAGTTGAAAGGGTTACTATGACATCTCTGGCCAAAGAGTTCATCAAAACGAATACAGTGATACTAATGCTGCCAGCATCTTCACGCACTGAATAGGTTCCATTGAATCCAATTGTGACCACTGAAGTAGGAATTGAAGAAATTGACATTTTGGTGCAGATGCAAACTTTTGTTTACTGTGGAGATAACTCACTGTCGTTATCCTCAACAGTGACAGTGGCAGACAGTGGGTCCAACATGACGGCAAAATCAGATGTACTCAAGTTTATAGAGAAGAGCTCAAACTGATTTTCAACCACCATATCATCTCGAATCGGTATTGTCACTGTTTGAGACCTGGTAGCACCATTCAAAACAAGAGATCTGGTCAAGGTTGTGTAGTCTGATGAAGCTGGGTAAATAAACAAAATCATTTTGCTATCCATATCTGTTAGTCATTCAATTGTCAGATAATGAATAACAAGTACGTAATTTTAGTTTTATAATGAACAACAACTGCAATGCCAATTTTTGGCCAAAGACCCCCCAATACATGTGAGTCTCTGAAACCATTGTAGCACAATAGCAATGTATTAATCTTCCCTACTTCTCATTCCTCCAGCTGGAGAAGAGTACATGTCTGTATCAACCAATGTCACCTTCAATGCCACTACATCAACTCAAACAGTGGACATCCCCATTCTTAACAATATGATAGTGGCAGGTCCCACAGTGTTCAGTGTGGCCCTGACATCGAATGACACTGCTGCTATATTGAACCCAGCTAGTGCTGATATCACAGTTGAAGATGAAGACAGTGAGCAAGTTCAGGCATTGCAAGTGCATATTTATCCCCTATACTGTTTTATAAATCCTTTCCCTTGTATCATTTCAGTGGTTACAATTGGATTTGACCCTGCAACCTATACTGTGAATGAGGGTGCAGGCAATGTTAGTGTCACTGTGAATGTGCTGAATGGAACTCTGGCCAGAGACATGCGTGTACGCCTCATGACATCTTTGAGCGGTGGCACAGCTAACGGTAATTAAGGATACAAGTTGCTGTTAAATGCCTAGGACTGTATATATATATATATATATATATAGTTATGACTGTATACATATATATATATATATATATAGTTATGACAAATTGCTGTCAAAGTACTGTGTACTTTTCATAGTGAGCCATTTCTCATACCTTCAGCCACAGTGGACTACACAATCACAAGTAGCAACTTGACATTTAGTACTACCATGTCATCTCAAACGGTGACAATACCCATACTTGAAGATACCATAGTTGAGGATTCTGAGACCATCATTGTGACCCTAACATCAGCTGACCCTGCCGCCACATTAAACCCACAAAGTGCCACTGTCACTATTGTAGATAATGATGGTAAGTAGTTGTGCGAGCACATGTTAAGAATGTCCAGTGCACTGTGTTGAATGATATAAACAAGTGGTAGGAAACTGAGGTAAAGAAAGAGGGTTAAAACAATCGTTTTACAGTGGATTGCACACGCATGCTCATGCTAAAATGAGACATCTAGAAATGTAACAGTTGCAGTTGTAGTTGTATATATTGAATTATTTTTCCTACCTTGATCAGGGGTTACAATCGGGTTCAATCCAACAACCTATACTGTGAGTGAGGGTGTGGGCAATACCAGTGTTGTGGTATCTTTGCTGAGTGGAAGTCTGGCCAGAGATGTCATTGTATCGCTAAGATCCTTGAACAGCACAGCCATGGGTGAGTTTCCTAATGAGCTAGCTATATCAGGATACCTATGCACTTTGATAGGAATACTATGCAAATTACATGATGTTCTCCTTCAATCCAGCTGGAATGGACTTTCCAGATACATCTACCGACCTGACATTCAATTCCTCTTCAACTACTCAAACTGTGATGGTGTCCATCCTTAATGATGTAGTCCCAGAAGATATGTTGGAATATTTCAGCCTGATCCTGACATCAACTGACCCTGCTGTCACACTAAACCCAATGACTGCCAATGTGACTATTATAGATGATATGGACAGTAAGTACTATTAGATATCTGCAGTGAGCTATTTGTACACACATATGTTGTATACTGTACTTGTGTGTATGTGTCAGATATATTCTCTCCCCATCTGCAGTGGTTACAATTGGGTTTGACCCAGTATCGTATTCTGTGCTTGAAGAAGATGCAAGCAGTGTTAATGTTACTGTATCAGTTCTGAATGGAACCCTGGCCAGAAATGTTGTAGTAACTCTGTCAACAGTATCTGGAGGCACAGCTACAGGTACATAAGTTATACACAGCCAATCATCTTGCACTGTTATGACACGATTTTTCTCTCCAGGTGGGGCAGACTATGCTGATGTAACCATCACCCTAACCTTTGGTCCCACTGTTTCAACTCAAATGGCGACAGTGCCTATTCTCGATGACAATGTGGATGAAGATACAGAGTTCTTTAATCTGGCTCTGACATCCACAGACAATGCAGCCATGTTAAACCCAGCAACTGCTACTGTCAGCATTGAAGACAGTAAGTGACGATTAGAAACTGCAGGTTCACTCTTTTACTTATGGGAATGACAGAAGTAGTTTTTTCCTGTTCAACATTATTGCGTCCATGTTTTGATTTGAATTGCCCTACTGTTAATGTATATAACATAGCCTGCCAGTCTGTAGTACAAATGTTGCAAAATGCACCTTGTAAACAACTAGCACAATTCTTGAGATGGAACAACAGCAATGATATTCAATGAGGCACTGTATTTTAACAGATGACACAGATCCTAATGGCTACTGCTGTGTGGTGGCCAATACTGCAGGCAATGTCACTCTGCAAATCTCACACTGGTCAATTCTAACATATAATCTCAGTCATGATTGTTTCCATGCTAGCAGTACAGGTTACATTTGTTTCAGTTGATACTCTCCTCCCCTCCCATCCTCCTGCAGTGGACCTCCCTACCATCATCACGGATCCACAGAATGTTTTCAGTGTCATTCCTGGTCATAATGTGACATTCAGTGTGACAGCTGTTGGAGTGAGGCTCACCTACACCTGGCAGCTGGGTGATGGGAGCACACTGCCTAGCGACAGCAGATTTATAACAAATAACCAGACTCTTATCATTCTGGATGTCATGCTGACTGATCCTAATAGCTACCGCTGTGTGGTGACCAATGCTGTTGGCAATGTCACTTCCAATTCTGCAAATTTTACACTGAGTGAGTTGCTAAGTGTCAGTATTAACGGGCCGTTTAGGTCATAGTGTAAGATCAAAGTCATTTCATTAAACACTGCAGCAAGCAGATTTCTACCCTGCAGTAAACCTCACACACTCCTTCTCCCTCCCATTCAGTTGATCCTCCAATTATCATTGTACCACCACAAAGCATAGCAACAGATAATGGAAGTAACGCTGAGTTCACATGCACTGCTAGAGGAGAGGGTACTTTGTCATTCACATGGACGACAACAGCTCCAATGGAGATCCCATCTTCTGTGCGGACCCAATTCAATGAGGATGGAAGTGAGACAAGTACACTGACTCTCACCAATGTGGGGACCAATCACAGTGGAGAGTATGCATGCAGTGTTAGGAACGAGAGAGGAGGCACTGGTCCTCTCCAAGCTACCCTCACTATCGTTGGTCAGTTCTGATTTATACTGCAGCAGACTGCCTAGTTATAGATCCCTAGGTAGCTTACATACTGTGCAGTAATCTCTTATCTAGTTCTATTCGCCTTTTCGTTCCCTTTCTTTAGAAATCAGCGACATTCTAGACCGCACAGTCACACTAGGGACCAATGCCACATTCACCTGCAGTGCAACAGGGCCAGGTGACATCATGTACCGATGGAACAGAACAGTTTTTGATAGAAATGGTGCACTGGTAGAGATTGGTTTCTTCAATGAGTCTCGTGTAAGTGGAGAGAATACATCCACTTTGACAGTCATTGATGTGGGTGTGAGGGATGAGGGGAGCTATACCTGCTTTGTCAGCATCAACGGAACCAACGCAGGGGATAGAACTGCTAACCTTAGCACACAGGGTGAGTGAGGTGATATACTGCATTTGTTATACATGTATCTAACTATATACCAACCCATTGTATAGTCACCAACCAGCAAATGGATTTCACCTCATTCTCACAGCCTCTGCCGCAGCTTTGGTTGCTTGTAAAATAAAAAGTGTACAATAAGTACAAATGGTAACAGCTTTGATGGAGGTCTGAGAATGAGGCTTTTTTGTGACACGCGTGGCATAATACTACATTCAGTATATTGTACGTCATTACACATACATACGTATGACGTACATACGTATGTATAGCTACAAAAATAGTCCTATTGGCAATAAAAAATGATGTCATCATGTGCTTCTTCTCTCCCAGGCCCAACAATTCTTGAGGGACCTCTCTCCATTGACCTCCTTTTAGGCTCTGACCTCACTCTGGAGTGCATTGCACAGAACAATGTGGATGCACCCAATGAACTTGAGTTCTACTGGTATCATAATGGTCGCAGCATCACCCCCGGTAGTCGCACTACGATCAACTCCACTGGTGAGAATGCCACACGGGTGGCCAGCAGTGAGCTAGTGGTGATGCAGGTGACTGATGACAATAGCGGAGAGTACCAGTGTACAGTGACCAACCGGGATGTTGTGGATGGGGTGAATGCCACCTCAAATGTCACTGTTCTTTGTAAGTGGCCAATTAATGACACAGTGATAACGCATCATGTAGCTAAATGGAGGAGCACTTTTAAACCACTCTGGTCTTTTATTCTCCCTGTCTAGTTACTCAAATTCTTCAGTTCCTTTCTGGAGAGGTAGCAAGAAATGCAACCACTACCCTGCTTCTTGAGTGCACAGTAGAGGCTGTACCACCTGTCACATTTCTTGAGATCAGGAGGAGGAGTCAGGAAGAGGAGGTGGTCCTGAGCACCACACCAGGAAGCTCACGAATGCTAACACTGCGGTACACACTTGAGAACCTGATGTTGAATGACTCAGCTGTGTATGTCTGTGTGGCTAACAACTCCATTGGACTGGAGGAACAGAACTTCACACTGGTAGTACAAGGTGGGCAAATTGAACACTTTCCCACATAATTGTAACTGCTATTTGACATAATGTTGCATGATCCTGGATTTTGTGTTGCAGGGCTTAAGATTTACCATAATTAGCACACCTAGGGGGTTGGGGGCATGCTCCTCCAATAAAAAATCAATTGCTTTGGGATTGCCAATTTGGTGCCTAACTAAGAGCAGAAATGTGCTATTCTAGCTAATGGACGTATTTGAGTATAAAAGCTTGTTACTGCTACCCCAAGTGACTTTTACTTTTAGCCAAAGTGAAGCGATAGCTACTAGCTTATAATTTTAAGCTTTGTTAAGTGTTGTAAGTGTTGTATCTTCACTTTCTCTTCTTCTCGTGCAGCACCTCCTGGTGAAGTGAACCATACCACAGTGACAACAGAGCTCCTTACCTTGCAGTCAGCACAACTGACCTGGACACAACCGGAAGACAACAATGCTCGTATCAACTCCTACAACATTACATACTGTGTGTCGATCAACAGCTCCTGTGTGCAGCAGACCTCGATGCAAACATCCTCCACAGAAACCGTTGTTCTCACACAGCTCATTCCAGCAATGACCTATACTGTGTACATCCAAGCTGAAAACAATGCCGGCCAGGGTCCTGAACCAACAGAACCTTACATCTTTGAGAGTACCAGCGAGGGTAAGTTCATCCTTGCATGCAATGTTTGTGCCAGTTCCCATGGTGATGACAATCTCTCTGGTTCTCAATCATTCTAGTTGATGCACAACCTGTTGGTGTGAATGCAGCTTTTGTCTCATCCACTGGAGTGGTGCTCCTCTGGCAGCTCCCTGCCATTGCCGAGGAAGCTAATATCAGTTCCTTCATCCTCAGTTACATTTTGCTAGGAGACAGTGAAGGGAACACAACACGTAAACGGCGAGAAACTGGGGATGTTATGATCCGCATGGTGCCCTACCAGCAAGGGAGGACACTTGGGGTGGTTGTCAGTGGTTTAGACTCCAATGCCCTCTATGAATTCAGAGTATCTGTCAACTACTCTGACCCGGTGCTGCTAAGTGTACAAGCAAGTCTAACAGTGCGCACTAATACAACAGGTAAGTTCAACAGACTGTGAGTATTAAACTATCAGCCACTGAGTCCTACAGTTACTGCATATAACAAAACATGCTTTACTTACTTGTGCAGACTCCCAGCCTTCCACAACAGTTTCCCTCAATGTCCAGCGAAATTTTATCATTGTTTCATGGCCTCAACCTGGTGGTGAAGATTTTGTAGTGAACTATATTCTGATGTACACCTCAGTGAGCAGGGTGGACCAACAGACAACCAGTAGCAACATTACCATTCCAAGCAACCAGACATCCTACAACTTCACATCTCCCTTCCTCCTGCCATATTCTGACTATGACTTTGAGTTGTTTGCTGACTTTGGAGATGGGGAAGTGCCTCAGATTGTGGCCCCTTTTGCAGCTATGTCCCAGGAGACTGGTATGCTATAAGTACTCTAACCATGCCTCTATACTGTACACCCTTCAAGCACACACACACACACACACACACACACACACACACACACACACACACACACACACACACACACACACGTACACGCATGCACACACACACACTCTCTCTCTCTCTGAGTCCACATAACAACATTAACCAAAATTAGATAAGTCACAACTTGTAGATAACAATTAGTGATCCCACCCAACCAATTAACAATCATATCATAGCCTACCTATGACATCATGAGGAAAGGTCAGTCACATGTAGAAGAGAAAGGAGAAAGATCAACTAAAGAGAAGAATCTAGCAGCATCCATTGTTCCTAAGAGATAAGTCATAGAAGTATGCTTCTGGCATTGCTACTACTTTCATTTTCCTGGTCTGTAAACAAAAACAATAGTTCAAGTACTCATTTGATTCTCAGAGATTCAAGTTAAAGGTCAAATAGCTGTGACAGTCTATAGTCATCTAGCTACCATAAGACCGATGACTCAAAGCACGTGTAAGATCGCATGTAGTGAGCCTACATGTTCCAAGCCCACATGCAGCATGTCCCAACTACCAGACTTAGCTGGACTCCATATACATATGGGAGTGGCTCCGCCCTTTCTGTAGCCATCCACAGGTCGGGAGTTTAAAGGAGCCGAAACCTGTGTTTGTGCAAAGATCAGACTGGGAACTCCCCTGATGATCAGCAAAAAGACGCAGAACAGTCAAATATGTAGTTACTACTGTGATACTTCCATAGTAACGAGCTTAACATTACATTATTCAGCAATATCACACACGTGCAAGTCCCCCCAAAAGGAATAAGTAAATAAAAATTAAGTATCTCATTTTCACTGACTCATGGTGCAATGGACATGTTCCCTGCCACCCTCCTTGTTAGGAAGACTTTCCAAACACACACACACACACACACACACACACACACACACACACTTGCTATTGTACAAAGGTAAGTTAAAAAGCAGCTGACTGAAGCCTGTAGCTATAGCTAGTTGTGGGTGTAATTTTGTTGTAGTTGGTAGTGTAGTAAGTCTGGACGCTTATCACAGTAAACAACAACCTATTGTGTTTACTGAGGAAGTGATGTAACCAAAAGACAGAAAAACTCTGTATATGGATCAGTAAACTATAATTGCTGTTTGAAAAGAACCTGCCAAACTGCCACAGGCCAAACTAGTCAAAAGTTAGCTCAATGGAACTAGAGAAAGAAAAAGGAATAAAGTGGCTTGTCATCATGGTCAACATCAGGTACACTAAAATTAATATAGCTAAAGATACCAGGATATTCTAAATGTAACCAAGTGCTGGGTTCCTCTAAGAAAGCTTTAGGCGGGGAGTGGTCCCGCCCTTTCTGTAGTGGGCTACGGGTCGGGAGTTTAAAGGGACCGAAACCTGTGGTCTTACGAGGATCGGAAAGGGAACTCCCCTGATGACCAGCAGTTCAAGCAAACTAACAACATGTACTGTGTGTAGATAAATATACTATCAGGGGAAAATATTATAATTAGACTACATATAGTCTCACTATTGTATATCAATGCACATGTGGAGAACGGATCATATGCCAATGTGAGGGGAACATTCAGATGCTATCAAGTAAAAATGAATATTTTAGGTCTGACACACCTGTGGGAGGACGGACGAGTACCCTACCGGACCCTTAATTTTTATTTTGCATTTTTATTTCTCTTATCCCTCAAACACACACACACACACACACACACACACACACACCAGCTCCCTCTTCACCAGTTGGTCTCCAAGTGCAGAGCGTCTTCCATATATCCCTCAACCTCACCTGGGCAGCTCCTCTCCAGCCAAATGGCAACATCACTCAGTACACAGTGAGCCACAAATACTTTCCATGCTCTGTAACACTATGCAAGGGGTATAAGCTGATTGTCATCTTCTTGCCAATGTATAAAACTGTTTCAATATTCAGTGATAGACTAACAAAGTTCCCCTGGGGGAATCATCTCCCACTAAATTCTCATTGACCACTGCATTTCTTGAATTAACATGGTACAAGACTGGATTACTGTAATAAACTCCTGCGTGGTAGAAAAGTGATGCAAATGTAGTAAGCAAGTATTTTCTTATGCAACAAATTTGTTTGTTTTTTTGTTGCTTTATTTTGTTTTGTTTTTTTGTTTTTTCTTGTAGCAATTTTCTCTTTCTCCCTTTATGTTGGCCACCATTAACAGGTATACTACCAGCCAGCCAGCTCAAGTGTGGAAAGGAGTGTTGTTCTACCAGACTACGAACCTGGGAGCCTCTATACATTGGAAGGACTGTCCCCAAACACTGCATACAACATCCGTGTGACTGCCAGCACCGATGCAGGAGAGGGAGAGGGTGCTAGGGTAACAGAAACCACCACATTTGGAGGTAGAGACCAACCAATCACTCAGACTTGTGTGTGTGTGTGTGTGCTAAATTATGTGTTGTATTTATACATACTTGTTGCAGTGTATCCACCTGAAATTGTCAGTGTGAATGCCACTATAGAGGAGGGCACTTACCTGATGACCATTGGCTCTTTCCAGACCACTTTTGGACCACTAAGGTAAATATGTTGTACATGCATGTAATCAGTCATTAGCCACCCAGCTAGAAGACTAGGAGTGCATCTACAAAGCTGTGTATGATACTTATAACCAGATATAATAGCTCCTTTTCCCCCTGGTACACAAATGCAGTCACTACAAGATAGTTATTGTGCGTGGCAGTAATGCTACCAACACCAGGACGGAAATCCCAGACAACACGCTTCTCCCAGATGGCCAGAACCAGACTTCCTACTATGTTGCAGCAGCCATCAGGGTAGAGGACTTCCAAAGCACATTTCTTATCGGAGACAGGCAGACATACATGCTGGACAATGAGACATTTGTGAATGTCCCTCTGAGCATTGAGCAAGAGTACACAGTCTTCATTAGATTGTACTCAGGTTTGAATGTGAGTTACCATTCTAACTATGTAACTATATTGGTGTAATTTTGTTTCTTTGTTGATCTGCAGTCTACTATTTTTGAAGACAGTATTCCTCAAACATTCAGTAAGCAAAATTACTGTCGAATATAGACTCAGAACTTGCTGTGAATTGCTATGATTCTACTTTCAACAGTCACTCCTGTACCACCTGTTAATGTTGGAGCTATTGTTGGTCCAGTGGTCGCAGTTTGCGTTCTCCTCATCATACTGATTATCGATGTCATTATTGCCCTCCATGTGTTTATGGTTAACGTGAAGAGACGCCGCCGTAAAAAGTATAAGTTGTTCAAAGAGAAAAAGTAAGGGAACATAGTAGTTGTAGGGTAACAACTAAACAAGGGAAACACTGCATGTACATAGGGTTTAAATTGCATGTACATGTATGTTGTATATGTACACTTCTATAGCCTCACGCCATGGATCTTGTGGAAAGGAGAGGGGGGAAAAAACAAGAGCCTTCGTACTTCAAACAAAAATCTAGAGCATAACAGCTTACTAACAACAGGATTGGTGGGCCATAATTAGCAGTTCATTCACTGTTGCTCACCTTCATGACATACACTTTGTGTTTTTTGTTAAACTACCATACTCAGCGTGTTAAGCGCATTTCGCTGACAAGCACATATTCGTTATTAAGCACTGGTTTGCATGCAGTCACTGCGTAACTAAGCCCACACTGAATGCACCTCGCGGTAGTCGGTTAGGCACTCATTCCCTTCTTGTGGAGATATAGTGTATGCACTTAACAATATGTGAGTACAATATATATATCAAGGTAGGAGCTGCGTTTACTGGTATAGTCTCTGTGGTGTTAAGGTGCATTATCTTCCAACAAGCGCCTCCAAAGAAGAATAAGAAAAAATCAACGATCTTGTTTACACTGATTCTTAGTCTTAGAGGAAACATGCTTGGGTTATAAAAGAATTCCGGCATGTCTGAAATTCTGATGCCTGTGTACTGACTCCACTCTACACTGAATAGTTCTACCTGGTTCTATTGATTCTACTTGCTTCTATCCCACTCTACCACGAATTTATGACAGATTTTATATTTTACAGGCATGGTAGAGCCATCAAGTCTCGATCTGGAGGAGTACAAGATATTGTACTGAAGAATAAGACAGTGGAAACAGGTGGAGAGGATGGCAGTATTAGTGAAGAGGAGGAAAACAAAGAGAGTGCTTTATAGCCCCAACATCGTGTTGAATTGACTTGGCCCTGCGACTGACAGCAGACAATGATTTTAGCCCATCATGTAGAACACAGTATAGCTATAAATCTGGTGATGCTTGTTGAGAAGTTTTTTAGTACAATATGAATTTTCTCACTTTGTATATAGCACAAATACTCTGGAGGGGATTTATGAGCAGAAGCTGATTATATGCAGTGTATAGATAATGCATGGTAGCCTGGGATTTATGGTCAATAACCAGTCCACTCTGAGGATGGAGCTCAAAGACAAAGGTGGTTGTTGTAAATCCCAGACTAACTGGTCCTTGTTGTTATTACTAAGTAAACATACAAGCTTGTTCATAGAAAAGTAAGTATGCCCTGAAGCTCAACTGAGCACATGTTTAGATAGCTTATCTTACACAGCAAATTGCAAAAAAGTCTTGCAAAACCACAATTTATTTACCACATATGAATGTGATTATCTTTCTTGCTTCAGAGCTCTTGAGACAAATGTGTCAGTCAGCTAAGGCCATTGGAAACACAGAGCTGGAGAACAAGTTTGCTCAAGGTACAACCTCAGAGGATGATTCCTAGTATATCATTGTAATCATCATGTTTAGTTTGATGTCCATCTTTATACAGGAATCAAAGAGATTAGGGCTGCCACGATATACTGTATGTCATTTTGTCATGACATAAAGTAGTCTTGACATGATATGACATAAGCCAAGTCTATATCGATAATTATAAACAGTGTGCATTTGCATAATTAGCTACTTAGCTGGGATTTGCCTGAACACACAAGAAGCTGACACAAAATGTAGCAAATTTGAGCCAACAAACCTATATTATGTGAAAGGTCACATGTACTCGTAACTTACCAAACACTAGCATACTAAGTTAATGAGTCACTTATGACTTTTTTCGTGATTACATGTACTTTCAGAAATGAACTTCATGTCACGACATATCATCATGTTATGACATAAAATTACATGACATATGATATAAAATTTAGTCATGTCATTGCAGCCCTAAAAGAGACATTGTTTTTGCTGCTTGTAGTGACATGGCAGTGTTATCCTATGTTAACTGTCAGGAACTGTATTCATCTTTCCTCCATCCTTTGTACAACCTCTACACAGACGACATGCATGAGTACTTCTGTTTATGACCTGGTTGGCTGCATGAGTAGCAGTTCACTCACGCACGCGCTCATAATTAAATAATGCAAAAACTACGGCACAACACAACACTTATTCACAGGACGAGTAATTTGCTACTCAGCTGTACCTACAATGACATAGCTTCATCTACAAGACTCCTTTTTCGTGAGTAGCAGGACATGGCTTCATGGAAGCCGCTTCCGTGTATTATATTGCCTCGTTCCCAGGCCTCATACCAGCGTTTGTCGTTTGCAGTATACCTGTACTATGGACCTTCTGCGCGATTCGTACTGCAAGCGACGAACCTCGAGGCCTGCATGGGAACGAGGCTAGGAGACCTTAACCTCGTTCAGGAAATTCCACTCAGCCGTAAGCTTTCTAAGCAGCCTCTGTTGCAGTCTCGTCTGGTGTCGGTTCGGTCAAACTGTATGTCGTAGCTTCGGGTGAAAACGTTCCAAAAATTAGAACGGTGGATTCAAGGCAAGGCCGCGGGAAGACTGAAGATTGCAAGGTAGTAGTCGAACACATTCAAAGTGGGTGATCGAAGAGTCAGAGCGATATGCGGAGATTTCCGAGAGTGGGGGTGCTGCTACTCCAGCTAATACTTGGCCTCTGTGTCGGTGTCCAGGCACAAGGTAGGCATAGTAGTAGCCATTGGCAGGCATGCATGGTTTCGTCAACTTAACACAACAACAACAAAAAGCTATCTATGCTCATTGGTAAACAAGTGTGGCCCTACTGATCTGTAGGTCTGCAGTCTGCACAAACACCATGTAAAATGTATTTTCACAGTGCCGTTGTTTTGCTGCATGCAATACAGAAGTAGAGAGTTTTATTTTTCTCAATATTTGCAACACTACTTTAAAATGTGAAAAACGAAACCTGTACATGTATTGAGCTCCGCATATGAAGGTGAAAGTTTGCACTGCTGAGGCTATGGTTATGTAATATGACTTACCTTTATCTAATTATATGCCAATAATATTTTGTTCACAGCCAGCTGACGACTTCAACGCTTTGAGCTTGAGGCAAAACCCTGTAATTAGGCTCTGTGTTGGTGGTGTGTACCCAGGGGGGTAGGACAAGCTCATGTGCACTCAGCACTCTAATGATGTAATGCTCAGTGAAATCGTATGATTCGGTGTGCTGCAGCCCTTATTGAGTGCTTTTTGTGCAATTTTCGAGAGTAGTTTGCCACGCTGAAGCTAAAACATGCACATTGGTTTGCTGTTGCAATCGGTAACTTGCAATTTTCTCAGCATGGAAGGTGAGCTCGCCCATATCCAGGGATTTCTCCAACTTTCCAATGATGTAGGGATGTTCTACCAAGTGTTTCAACCATCGATCCCAACGAGTGCTTACTTGTTTAATCTCTGTAATTCCCCGTGAACTTTCCGCATACTTACGAATGGAAATAATTTTTTCACGTGATTCTTAGACCTTGTCTTACCCCCCCTGGTGTGTACGTATTTATTTAAATACAACACATACAAATTAAATAATATGATTGGGCATGCGTTAAGATCCACCCATAAAATTTCTTGTGTTAGATTAGATCATGTGAGCAATGGATTCTCAAACACAAACATTTTTTGGTCAAAGCAGAAAAGCAAAGAGTTCCTGGCCTTCAGTTCTCAGTCTTGTCCCAAAGTGAAGTTCTTGATAGTAGCAGTTGTAGCAACAAACAAACACCAAAGTAGAACATTTATGGGATAGCTCTTTCTCCTAGTTCTTGACAGCCCTTTGTTGTCCCAAAATAAACTGGCTGGGACAACTGAGAGGCTTCATTCCTGGTATTGCATTTATGGCCGCTAGCAAGCTAGATTGTTTGTGTACTGTCAATTTCACTGCCTTTGTAGCCTTGTACCCAGGACCTAGTCTCGCAAGCCAGACCCAACCAACCCCACCATGGATCGCTTTCAGTATCACACACAGGGAAGGAAGGGTCTGGTGACTCTTGGTTATCCATGAAAGTGCTAAGGTTGAGAGCTGATCCACGGCGATTGCACGGGGCCAGACATTTGCCATCAACCTATGGTGACTCAGGATTTTACAGTGGCCAAACTAGCTGTCTTAACATGAAGATACTAAAGTTGAGAATATGCAATTTTTTTATACCACTGCTAACCTGACATTTCAGTGACCACACAAACATCATCCTGACTTGCAACTCTGGAGCCTTGTATATAGGCTAAGGTAAGGTACACTGTTAACAAGCTAGATCTATTAGCTACAACTTTCTGGTAGTAGACTACCGATACAGCACAGGCACACTGAGCTATAAGTTTCTTTGACACTTCAGTGAAGTGTGCACTTAGCTACTGGCTTGCTGCACTACAGCACATCCCGTGCATCCACAGTGCTTTTGATGACAATGACGTTTCTTTACAACACCCACCAATGTCTCTCAAAAGGCTTTGTGCGGTGTTTTTAGCTCCTTTAGGTAGTCCCTTTTCCTTGTAAACCGACTCCACGGGAGTTATTTAAAGCTTCAAATTGGCTGCTAGATGTGCACGATCAAGTGCGTTCTTTGCATGCCATATGTCACCATAATAAATCTACGGACAGTATAACATTTAGTGTCAAAATTTTGCGTCATGAATGTACCAAAGTATGTCAATGGTTTGTGAAGGCTGTGGAATTCCGTGGCATTTATAAGCGTGTGTGCAAACTGCTGAAACCAGGCCCTCTTCATGCCTGGGAATGAGGCTAATTAATTGCTGCACATACTATATACTGCTGTTTGCATTGACCTGCAAAATGTGAACCAAAAAGCTGTGCACATGAATATAACTATGTGGTAAACCTCTTTACAGGCTGAATAGGAAGCCTAACCACATAAGTATATTCAAGTGCACAGCTTTTTTGTTCACATTTTGCAAGGTCAATGCAAACAGCACTACAAACCAGCACTTTGAAGCCATTCAGAACTAGTGGCTTATTCAATTAGGTAGGAGGCCTTAGAAGGTTGTGGTTGCAGCGCTTCGCTGGCCTCCCCAGCAAAGGTAGTAGTAGCCTTGTACCCAGGCTCAGAGGTATTCTGGACCTTCTGGCCACGTGAGGAAGGGTCTGGGGAATAACTTTGCATGGAAAAAGTGTCTTTAGTGCTGGAATGCTGCCGTTGATGTTCATGAGGGAAAGAACGCAACATCAGCCAACCAGCGTTTGAGTTCTACTGATGACAGGAAGTGAATATAGGTTGGAAATTTGGACCGATTGTGTTGAAGATCTGAGAAAAAAGGTTTGCAGGATTCAAAAACCGTGGCTTTCCAGCAAGACACTTCTGAGCAAGGTTACTTCCCTGACTCTTCGTCATGTGCCCAGAAGAATCTAGGGTCTACACGGCAATCACAATGTAGCACACAGAAACCTAACTGTTTCAAGCTGTGGTGTCAGTAAGTCCTCTCAGGCTGGGAAAGAAATGCTAAAACATTGGGCATGTAAATGCACTTTTGTGACTTTTGATTTATATTTTTTTCTTTCCACTTGGGGTGTAATTTTCTTTTTTCTCAGTCACAACATACCAACAATTTGTATTTCGTAATCCTTTTGTGTTGTCCAATTATGTACCATTATTTCTTCCCAGTTACAATTGGGTTCAGCCAAACAACCTACTCTGTGCAAGAAGTTACAGGCAGTGTTACAGTCAGTGTGTCCGTGATGAATGGAACAATTTCACAAGATGTCATCATAACCCTTTCAACGGCACCTGGTGGCACAGCTACAGGTGGGATCATAATTCTCAGAAGTGCTGCAGCTTCAATTCCTCAACAAGAATGATTGTTAAATCTGAGTGGAAGTGCTGTGCACTGCATGTACCATACTAGATATATGTACTTCCAACTCCTTGCATCTCATTTCTCCAGCTGGGAGCGACTACACACCTGTGACTACTGACCTCACATTCAATAGTACAAATGCAGCCATACCTCAGACAGTGACTATACCCATTCTTGATGACCTTCTTCTCGAGGGCTCTGAGGGTTTCAACGTGACTCTGACATCAAATAACTCCAATGTCACGTTACTACCAGACTTAACAACTGTCACCATTGAAGAAGTGGAGGGTAAGTTAAGGTTACGGGTACAAGTTCATGATAGTATGTCACAAACTTGCCTGTATAATTTCTGCCGCAAAAAAGCTACTGGATATTTACAACAACCAGTCACTATAGAGGGCATTCGGCTATAGTTTAGCATAACACTACCTTCGCTACAGTACACTGTTGAGTGACAGTAGGTGGGTGCTCGGTGGAGTACGAGTACAAACTTCTACGTCAGTTCGCTCGCGTTGTTGTACACAGAATGCCGATACCAGCATTTTATCTATTTGTACGACATTGCTGCAGGGCCACACGAAGACTTTTTATGTTTCCAGTTCGCCGTGGTTTTGTTTTCGAAGTTATTGGGTACCTGTTTTTTAAGTATCCAGCAGCCTTTGAGCCACTGCCGCTCTGTTCTGTTCCAAGATATGAGGAAAACTGCTTCGTGTGGCCCTGCAGTGAGTTGCTCTGGTTCTGTTGAAGTCATAAATAGCTCCTAGTTCCTCCTACCGTCGTAGTAAAATGACATAGAAATTTGTACTCGTACTCCACCAAGCAGCCGCCTACTGTCACTTGACTGTGTACTGTAGCAACGTTAGTGTTATCCTGAACTATAGCCGAATGCCCTCTGTAGCGACTGGTTATGTTGTAAAAATCCGGTGGCTTTTGGGTAGGAAATGTTATACTTGCAAGTTTGTGACACACTAATTTTATTCATGAACATGTACTCGTAACCTTAAAGAAGAGTTTAGTTGTTTAACCACACAGTGCACTGCAAAAAATATATATTTGGTTAAAATGACCACCAGTGCATGGTTACTGCAGTTTCAGGTTTATTGAACAGGTGGCTAGTATCATTCCATAACAAAATTATCATTCATCAACCCTCTCACAATTCCATCTAGCTTCAAAGAGCTAGCACAGACACTTATCTGATCAGTTCCTATGCATCCATTATGAACTGGTACATATTGGCTAGCAGACAAGTGTCTCTGGTAGTTCTTTGAAGCTTTATGGATTTTGAGGGGGGTGATTGTGTTTTTGATTGGTTTAATCACCTGCTAAATGAACCCTGGAACTGCAGTAACCTTTACTTGTAGTCATTTTAACCAAGCAGTGTGGTTGCCCTTGGTTGCAGACACACTGAAACAACAAAAAATAAGGTGATCAGGACTAGCCACATTCCCAGGCCTTCCCCCCAACTTCCAGGTTTTGATTGCTTGCATTATGCAATAATGGAGAGAGAAGGCCTGGGGTTTCTTACCACGAGATTCGCGGCACAGGCATCACATATTGTCACACTTTCTATGCATAGCCATGTTGGAGAAGACCGATCTTGCGTTCTGTAACAACCAGGAAGAGGAGACAAGTGCCAACGGAGGACAACATCAAGCGTGCCAAGCGTATCCAAGCTGGAAAGCATAGCTCTGAAGGGTTGCCGAATGAAATGTGTGAAATATCCACAGTGCATGACAAAATTTAGCTAACATAGCAAAAATGAAAACACTTTCGGATTTGCAACAAACACCATGCTACTCAAAAATGTTTCCACTGCGTGCGCATGAATCTGCAATCTGACTCTGTCAGAGTGGCGTCATCTTTTGTGTGGATAATTACAAGTATACTCATCAAAATAGGGCATGAAAGTTAACAAAAGCCCAAGATTGTCAAGTGTAGATGGGCCGACTCTTTTGGAGAGCTGTTAGTGTACATTTTGCAGCGAAACTTGCCAAGATTGTGATCATGTGACTCTTACTTTCATTTTTAAGCCTACCTACCAACCCTCTTTGAAAAGTCATCTGGCTGCCCAAGCAACATTAAACTAGGAGTATGTATGCGTATGATGTCTTGCGCCACGCTATGTGCCAGTGTGTCTATGCACATTGCGTATGTAGGTGGGGCATGCAGAGCAGGTGTCAGAAATTGTGCTTTACAGCACTCGTTTCTGCACTCGACTTCGCCAAATACGTACATTGCGAAGGCCCAACCGCGCTGTCCTCCCCATCCTCCATTGCCAAGAAACGTCATTCCCCCTCATCGTCCTCCATCGACGTCCTTGTGTACTGCACATATCAGTGATGCCTAAGTTCCTGAGCATGAGTGCAAATTGACATTCCTAAGCATGACTGACATGTACGTACATAAGTACATACGCACACCCCGAGAATAGATCCCTCATTCAGAACATTGCGCTAATGCGCTTGGCAATTAGATTGGTTTGGCCTAAATAACAAAGAATGCTGCTATCTATGCTGATTGCTGGGTGCCTTAATAAGTGTATATGCTAGAACTTTTTTTTTTCGGTCACCAGAATGCATTTTATGTTCTACAGCAACAAAAGTGATTAATAATGCTCGACTTCTGCATACATGTATGCATGCCATGTATATATGGAACAGCTAGCTACAATTTCTGTTCACTTCAGGTCATGCACAGAATTGACCTACCATCAGTGATATTGCAGCTGTGGCTATTTTTGATTACACACACAGTGAACACGAGTGCCTTCTATAGTTTTGGAGTCAGCGCAGGAGATACTCAATTACCAAGACTAAATGATAACAGCTCGGCTCCTATCGACCTTACTGTACCAATTCCATTGTTTGGAAGGCTTGAAAGGACACTCTATGTGAGTCCGCTATTTGTACTTTGTATCTAGATGCACTATACTTACTGTATTTTCTCTTTCAATGATCCTGGTCCACAGGTAAACCCAAATGGAGTTCTTTCTTTCAGAAGACCATTTATTTGGATCACTATTCGAAGGTTTCCATTAATTGCTGGAAGGTCACTGATTGCTCCTTTCTGGGATGATGTGGACATTAGAAGGTTTGGGAACATTTACTACCGGCTGACATTCAACACCACCCTTCTCGAAAGAGCTCGTGATCAGCTACAAGAGTTGTTCCCACCTGCTGGCAACTTCACCCCAGCCCAACTGTTTATTGCCACATGGGATCGAGTGGCAGAGTTTGGACAGAATGGATCCCAGGTATCTACTAGCCTCGTCCCCAGGCTCTCTCAAAAGCGGGGGGAGGAGAGAGCCTGGTAACATCCGCGGGAAAAGTTGTCGACTTCCGGCACCTTGCTCTGGCGGTACCAATCAGATTGCAGAACGAAACCACATGTACACATGACATTTTGTCCATTCAGCAAAAATTTGTCAACTTGATAACGAACTTATAAGCATAGACTATACCTCGAAGGTTGGTGAAAAACAGTTTTCGGATGAGTGGAAGGGGTGTAAGTCCAGAGAGTCACAAGATCGAAGTTCGCTGTAGTTGGTTTGCAGGACCGGCTCGCTCACCATACTTCGCAGCTCCGAGTTTACATGTACAAAGTGCGTCACGAAACTCAACAGAGCTGTGGATGCCTCAAAGACGAGGAGCAAAATTGTAAATAGCTTGCGCTGCTACCAGGTATAGTACCAATATTGCATGAGAGATTATTAAACCACATGACGATTATTACTAAAGTGGGAGTGTCCTATGTTGATCACATGAATGATGATGCGCTGGAAGTCGACAGCTTTTCTTGCGAATGTTACCAGGCTCTCTCCTCCCCCCGTTTTTGAGGAGAAAGACTGGGGACGAGGCTAGGTATCTACATGCATGCATGAATGACTGTGATAAATGTGGTTCCTGGTATCATTGATATTGTAGGACAATAAAAGTTATGTTTGTTTTTTTACCTGTGTGTATGCATTGCTGTTGCTACAGGCAAACACATTCCAGGCTGTGGTTGCAACAGATGGACAGCAGACATTTGTGCTCTTCATATATGCTGCTATTGAATGGGGTGACGGTGCCACCATTGGCTTTAATGCTGGAGATGGTATCAGGTCTCTAGTGGTGACAACTCAACCACTTGATGTTGCAACTGGAAGTAACATTGGTGTGACAGGATTATACATCAATCGAGTTGACTTATTTGATCCCAGTGATGGTGAGAAGATAAACCTATCGCACTGCATGTTACTAAAAATTTGTTGGGAATGTCAACATGAAAACAATTTGCATTTCTAACTCTTTTGTTTTGTCCGATTACTCTGATGTGCCATTCGTTCTCCCCAGTTACAATTGGGTTCAACCAAACGACCCGCTCTGTGCGAGAAGATGCAGGCAGCGTTAGCGTCAGTGTAGCTGTGATAAATGGAACGATTTCACAAGATGTCATCATAACCCTGTCAACAGTACCTGGTGGCACAGCTACAGGTGGGATCATAGTTCTCAGAAGTACTGCAGCTTCAATTCCTAAACAAGAATTACCGTATTTTCTCAATCAGACACCATGTTTTTTCAATGATTGTTTTGGTATAACATTTGATTAAACAGATACTGTTAAAATGGGGATGGTAGGCACCCATAGACAATAAGCACCCCATGAATATAGGCACCCATTTTGATTACAACAAGCACATAATGTTTATAAGCACCCATACAAAAATAGGCACCCCACATGAAAAGACATTCTTTACCAAACGAACAGAAATGAATATATTTGTGCTGCCAACTCCATGCATATCATTTCTCCAGCTGGGGGTGACTACACACCTGTGACTACTGACCTCACATTCAATAGTACAAATGCAGCCATACCTCAGACAGTGACTATACCCATTCTTGATGACCTTCTTCTCGAGGGCTCTGAGGTTTTCAACGTGACTCTGACAACAAATAACTCGGATGTCACGTTACTGCCCAACTTAACAACTGTCACCATTGAAGATGTGGAGGGTAAGTTAAAAAAGATTGACTATTTTAACCACACTGTGGTTGCACTTGGTTACAGACACACTGAAACAACAGTGCAATTATAAGGTGATCAGAGCTGCTTCCCAAGCTAACTTATACAACCTCATACCCAGGTTCGTTTCCTCTTTTGAAGGACCCTGGTGAGAGGCTATTCCTCATCTTAGCTTTCTTAGCCTTCTTAAAAAACAGTGATAGTGTTGGCCTCTTAAGTACAGATTACAGAAGGTAAAGAGCATCGCCCTTCGTATTCAGTCCATTCCACAGTACTGATTGACCAATCAAATCTAGAGCCACTGTTTCATCTCTGAGATATTATACCAGTTCAATGAATTTGTAGTTTGGGTAGAACTTTGTGATTTCTCTGATGTGCTGTTCTTTCTTCTCTTTGTGTTAGTTGTAATTGGGTTCAACCAAACAACCTACTCTGTGCGTGAAGATGAAGGCAGTGTTACAGTCAGTGTGTCCGTGATGAATGGTACAATTTCAGAAGATGTCATCATAACCTTGTCAACAGCACCTGGTGGCAGAGCTACAGGTGGGATCATAGTTCTCAGAAATACTGCAGCTTCGATTCCTCAACAAGAATTACCATGATAATAGGCATCCATAGACAATAAGCACCCCATGAATATAAGCACCTATTTTGATTACAACAAGCACATCACGTTTATATGTGCTGCCAACTCCTTGCATCTCATTTCTCCAGCTGGGAGTGACTACACACCTGTGACTACTGGCCTCACATTCAATAGTACAAGTGCAGCCATACCTCAGACAGTGACTATACCCATTCTTGATGACCTTCTTCTCGAGGGCTCTGAGGTTTTCAATGTGACTCTGACATCAAATAACTCCAATGTCACGTTACTACCAAACTTAGCAAGTGTCACCATTGAAGATGTGGAGGGTAAGTTAAAAGAAGATTTAACCACACAGTGGTTGCCCTTGGTTACATACACACTGAAATAACAGCACAATTATAAGGTGATCAGAGCTGCTTCCCTAGCTATCTTATATATCCTCTTAGCCAGGTTCGTTTCCTCTTTCGAAAGAGCCTGGTGAGAGGCTATTCCTCATCTTCTTAGCAATCTTAGCTTTCTTAACAATCATTTGATAGTGTAGGCCTCTTGAGTACAGATTACAGAAGGTAAAGAAGATTTTAAGCATCACCCTTCATATTCAGTCCATTCCACAGTAATGATAGACCAATCAAATCTAGAGCCATGCACTGTTTCATCTCTGTGATATTATACCATTTCAATGAATTTGCATTTTGGGTATGATTTCTCTGATGTGCCATTCTTTCTTCTCTTTGTGTTAGTTGTAATTGGGTTCAACCAAACGACCTACTCTGTGCGTGAAGATGCAGGCAGTGTTACAGTCAGTGTGTCTGTGATGAATGGTACAATTTCAGAAGATGTCATCATAACCTTGTCAACAGCACCTGGTGGCTCAGCTACAGGTGGGATCATAGTTCTCAGAAGTACTGCAGCTTCAATTCCTAACTGCACCCATAGACAATAAGCACCTCATGAATATAGGCACCCATTTTGATTACAACAAGCACATCATGTTTATAAGTACCCATACAAAAGTAGGCACCCCACATGAAAAGGCATTCGTTGCCACACAAACAGAAATGAGTATATATGTGCTGCAAACTCCTTGCATCCCATTTCTCCAGCTGGCAGCGACTACACACCTGTGACTACTGACCTCACATTCAATAGTACAAATGCAGCCATACCTCAGACAGTGACTATACCCATTCTTGATGACCTTCTTCTCGAGGGCTCTGAGGTTTTCAGCGTGACTCTGACATCAAATAACTCCGATGTCACGTTACTACCGAACTTAACAGCTGTCACCATTGAAGATGTGGAGGGTAAGTTAAAAGAAAAGATTGGTTGTTTAACCACACAGTGGTTGTGCCCTTGGTTACAGACACACTGAAACAACAGCACAATTATAAGGTAATTTAGAGCTACTTCCTTAGCTATCTTATATAGCCTCGTACCCAGGTTTGTTTCCTCTTTCGAAAGAGCCTGGTAAGAGGTAGCCTCGTTCCCAGGCCCAAAGAGGAGGAGGAAAAGGGCCTGGTTTCAGCCGTTAGCGCATGCGCTTAATCGCGGTGGAATTCCACTGCCTCCGCATAGTATTGATTAGCCTCGTACCCAGGCCACGTGGGAGGAGGAAAAAGTGGCCTGGTATCCACTGTTTGCGCATGCGCGAAAAACCCCATGATTTCATGGGGTATCATATACCATCGTTTACGAAGCGTTAATCTTTACCGTATACTGGCATATAGCTCAGAAGCACGTCTGTCTCAAGCTTATCCCGCGAAGATGGCAGGTAAAGCGAGGACTTTGATAAAGCGCTCAAGTTCGCTCTTTGTTGTATTGGAAAGGGAGATTTCACGTTGAAAGAAGAGCAGCTGGATGCGATCAAATGTATCTACGATGGTAAAGACGTATTCCTGTGGCTACCCACGGGATTTGGTAAGTCCATCTGCTACGAGACTCTGCCGTTTGTTTTCAACTACAAGCATAGTGACGGTGGTTGTAGCATAGTCCTTGTTGTGTCACCCCTTGTGTCTCTGATAATGGAAGCCATCGCCGTGTAAACACAGCTGCCACACTGCGAGCCATATATCTAGTTTGGTTATTTCTCCGCATAACAACCACATGTAACTTGTCCATAATCGGACTCGTTCGCAGAAGATTTCCGGAATCGTTCGTGCATGCACAAACAGTGGATACCAGGCCACTTTTCCCTCCTCCCACATGGCCTGGGTACGAGGCTAAGTATTGACCCCCCGTACTCTCGTGACGCCTATATTGATACTAAGTGTTACACTGTCTGTAGATTTATCATAGCAGCATATGGCATGCAAAGGAACTCACTCGATTGTACTCATCCAGCAGCCGATTTGAAGCTATAAACGGAAAGTACGGGCTCCCGTGGAGTTGGCTGACGAGAAGAAGAGGCTACCTACCGGTAAAAACATCTCAAGAGGTAGCTGGGGCTTCCATTGAACTTCCGTCTGCCCTTTCTGCTAGCGATCTTCATTGATAAACAGTGCAAGGCTGTTAGCCAAAGCGCTGAGATAATAGCTATTCAGGCTAGCTAGCTAGGCTGGTGAATAAGTTCAATAACAACGTCATGCAATCAACCATGTGACTTTGAAGGCGTCATTAGCACCCTCCCACTCATCAACACGTGCTTAAATCAGAGATAATTAAGTGCATGCGCAAACGGCTGAAACCAGCCCTTTTCTCCTCCTCTTCAGGCCTGGGAACGAGGCTAGGTAAGAGGCTATTCCTCATCTTCTTAGCAATCTTAAAAACAACCATTTTTTCCAGTGATAGTGTTGGCCTCTTAAGAACAGATTACAGAAGGTAAAGAGCATCGCCCTTCATATTCAGTCTATTCCACAGTACTGATTGACCAATCAAATCTATAGCCACTGTTCCATCTCTGTGATATTATACCAGTTCAATGAATTTACATTTTGGGTACAACTTTGTGATTACTCTGATGTGCCATTCTTTCTTCTCTATGTGTTAGTTGTAATTGGGTTCAACCAAACGACCTACTCTGTGCGTGAAGATGCAGGCAGTGTTACAGTCAGTGTGTCTGTGATGAATGGTACAATTTCACAAGATACCATCATAACCCTGTCAACAGCACCTGGTGGCACAGCTACAGGTGGGATCATAGTTCTCAGAAGTACTGCAGCTTCAATTCCTAACTGCACCCATAGACAATAAGCACCCCATGAATGTAGGCACCCATTTTGATTACATCATGTTTATAAGTACCCATACAAAAGTAGGCACCCCACATGAAAAGGCATTCGTTGCCACACAAACAGAAATGAGTATATGTGTGCTGCCAACTCTTTGCGTCTCATTTCTTCAGATGGGAGTGACTACACACCTGTGACTACTGACCTCACATTCAATAGTACAAATGCAGCCATACCTCAGACAGTGACTCTACCCATTCTTGATGACCTTCTTCTCGAGGGCTCCGAGGTTTTCAACGTGACTCTGACATCAAATAACTCCAATGTCACGTTACTACCAGACGTAGCAACTGTCACCATTGAAGATGTGGAGGGTAAGTTAAAAAAAAAGATTAGTTGTTTAACCATACAGTGGTTGCCCTTGGTTACAGACACACTGAAACAACAACACAATTATAAGGTGATCGGAGCTGATTCCCTTGCTATCTTATATATCCTCTTACCCAGGTTCGTTTCCTCTTTCGAAAGAGCCTGGTAGGAGGCTGTTCCTCATCTTCTTAGCAATCTTAGCTTTCTTAAAAAAACAGTGATAGTGTTTGCCTCTTGAGTAGAGATTACAGAAGGTAAAGAAGATTTTAAGCATCACCCTTCATATTCAGTCCATTCCACAGTACTGATTGACCAATCAAATCTAGAGCTACTGTTCCATCTCTCGGATATTATACCAGTTCAATGAATTTGCATTTTGGGTACAACTTTGTGATTTCTCTGATGTGCTATTCTTTCTTCTCTTTGTGTTAGTTGTAATTGGGTTCAACCAAACAACCTACTCTGTGCGAGAAGATGAAGGCAGTGTTACAGTCAGTGTGTCCGTGATGAATGGTACAATTTCAGAAGATGTCATCATAACCTTGTCAACAGCACCTGGTGGCTCAGCTACAGGTGGGATCATAGTTCTCAGAAATACTGCAGCTTCAATTCCTAAAGAAGAATTACTGTTAAAATCAGGATAATAGGCACCCATAGATAATAAGCACCCCCATGAATATAGGCACCCATTTTGATTACAACAAGCACATCACGATTATAAGCACCCATACAAAAGTAGGCACCCCACATGAAAAGGCATTCGTTGCCACACAAACAGAAATGAGTATATATGTGCTGCCAACTCCTTGCATCTCATTTCTCCAGCTGGGAGTGACTACACACCTGTGACTACTGACCTCACATTCAATAGTACAAATGCAGCCATACCTCAGACAGTGACTATACCCATTCTTGATGACCTTCTTCTCGAGGGCTCCGAGGTTTTCAACATGACTCTGACATCAAATAACTCCAATGTCATGTTACTACCAAACTTAACAACTGTCAACATTGAAGATGTGGAGGGTAAGTTAAAAGAAGAGATAAGTTGTTTAACCACACAGTGGTTGCCCTTGGTTACATACACACTGAAACAACAACACAATTATAAGGTGATCGGAGCTGCTTCCCTAGCTATCTTATATATCCTCTTACCCAGGTTCGTTTCCTCTTTCGAAAGAGCCTGGTAGGAGGCTATTCCTCATCTTCTTAGCAATCTTAGCTTTCTTAAAAAACACTTTTTTCAGTGATAGTGTTTGCCTCTTGAGTAGAGATTACAGAAGGTAAAGAAGATTTTAAGCATCGCCCTTCATATTCAGTCCATTCCACAGTACTGATTGACCAATCAAATCTAGAGCTACTGTTCCATCTCTCGGATATTATACCAGTTCAATGAATTTGCATTTTGGGTACAACTTTGTGATTTCTCTGATGTGCTATTCTTTCTTCTCTTTGTGTTAGTTGTAATTGGGTTCAACCAAACGACCTACTCTGTGCAAGAAGATGAAGGCAGTGTTACAGTCAGTGTGTCCGTGATGAATGGTACAATTTCAGAAGATGTCATCATAACCTTGTCAACAGCACCTGGTGGCTCAGCTACAGGTGGGATCATAGTTCTCAGAAATACTGCAGCTTCAATTCCTAAAGAAGAATTACTGTTAAAATCAGGATAATAGGCACCCATAGATAATAAGCACCCCCATGAATATAGGCACCCATTTTGATTACAACAAGCACATCACGATTATAAGCACCCATACAAAAGTAGGCACCCCACATGAAAAGGCATTCGTTACCACGCAAACAGAAATGAGTATATATGTGCTGCAAACTCCTTGCATCTCGTTTCTCCAGCTGGGAGTGACTACACACCTGTGACTACTGGCCTCACATTCAATAGTACAAGTGCAGCCATACCTCAGACAGTGACTATACCCATTCTTGATGACCTTCTTCTTGAGGGCTCTGAGGTTTTCAATGTGACTCTGACATCAAATAACTCCAATGTCACGTTACTACCAAACTTAGCAAGTGTCACCATTGAAGATGTGGAGGGTAAGTTAAAAGAAGAGATTAGTTGTTTAACCATACAGTGGTTGCCCTTGGTTACATACACACTGAAACAACAGCACAATTATAAAGTGATCAGAGCTACTTCCTTAGCTATCTTATATAGCCTCGTACCCAGGTTTGTTTCCTCTTTCGAAAGAGCCTGGTAAGAGGTAGCCTCGTTCCCAGGCCCAAAGAGGAGGAGGAAAAAGGGCCTGGTTTCAGCCGTTAGCGCATGCGCTTAATCGCGGTGGAATTCCACCGCCTCTGCATACTATTGATATACTTCCGTACGCTCGTGACGCCTATATTGATACTAAGTGTTACACTGTCTGTAGATTTATCATAGCAGCATATGGCAGGCAAAGAAACTCACTCAATTGTACTCATCCAGCAGCCGATTTGAAGCTATAAACGGAAAGTATGGGCTCCCGTGGAGTTGGCTGACGAGAAGAAGAGGCTACCTACCGGTAAAAACATCTCAAGAGGTAACTGGGGCTTCCATTGAACTTCCGTCTGCCCTTTCTGCTAGCGATCTTCATTGATAAACAGTGCAAGGCTGTTAGCCAAAGCGCTGAGATAATAGCTATTCAGGCTAGCTAGCTAGGCTGGTGAATAAGTTCAATAACAACGTCATGCAATCAACCATGTGACTTTGAAGGCGTCATTAGCACCCTCCCACTCATCAACACGTGCTTAAATCAGAGATAATTAAGCGCATGCGCAAACGGCTGAAACCAGCCCTTTTCTCCTCCTCTTCAGGCCTGGGAATGAGGCTAGGTAAGAGGCTATTCCTCATCTTCTTAGCAATCTTAAAAACAACCATTTTTTTGCAGTGATAGTGTTGGCCTCTTGAATACAGATTACAGAAGGTAAAGAAGATTTTAACCATTGCCCTTCATATTCAGTCCATTCCACAGTACTGATTGACCAATCAAATCTAGAGCCACTGTTCCATCTCAATGATATACCAGTTCAATGAATTTGCATTTTGAGTACAACTTTGTGTTTTCTCTGATGTGCTATTCTTTCCTCTCTTTGTGTTAGTTGTAATTGGGTTCAACCAAACAACCTACTCTGTGCGAGAAGATGCAGGCAGTGTTACAGTCAGTGTGTTTGTGATGAATGGAACAATATCACAAGATGTCATCATAACCTTGTCAACAGAACCTGGTGGCACAGCTACAGGTGGGATCATAGTTCTCAGAAATACTGCAGCTTCAATTCCGAATTACTGTTAAAATCAGGATAATAGGCACCCATAGATAATAAGCACCCCCATGAATATAGGCAACCATTTTGATTACAACAAGCACATTATTATAAGCACCCATACAACGGTAGGCACCCCACATGAAAAGGCATTCGTTGCCACACAAACAGAAATGAGTATATATGTGCTGCCAACTCCTTGCATCTCATTTCTCCAGATGGGAGTGACTACACACCTGTGACTACTGACCTCACATTCAATAGTACAAATGCAGCCATACCTCAGACAGTGACTATACCCATTCTTGATGACCTTCTTCTCGAGGGCTCCGAGGTTTTCAACGTGACTCTGACAACAAACAACTCCAATGTCACGTTATTACCAGACTTAACAACTGTCACCATTGAAGATGTGGAGGGTAAGTTAAAAGAAGAGATTATTGTTGTTTTAACCATACAATGGTTGTCCTTGGTTACAGACACACTGAATTATAATGTGATCAGAGCTGCTTCCCTAGCTATCTTATATATCCTCTTACCCAGGTTCATTTCCTCATTCAAAAGAGCCTGGTAGGAGGCTATTCCTCATCTTCCTTACCAATCTTAGCTTTCTTAACAAACAACCATTTTTTTCCCGGTGATAGTGTAGGCCTCTTGAGTAGAGATTACATAAGTTAAAAGAAGATTTTAAGCATCGCCCTTCATATTCAGTCCATTCCACAGTACTGATTGACCAAGCAAATCTAGAGCTACTGTTCCATCTCAATGATATTGTACCAGTTCAATGAATTTGTATTTTGGGTACAACTTTGTGATTTCTATGATATGCCATTCTTTCTTCTCTTTGTGTTAGTTGTAATTGGGTTCAACCAAACGAGCTACTCTGTGCAAGAAGATGCAGGCAGTGTTACAGTCAGTGTGTCTGTGATGAATGGTACAATATCACAAGATGTCATCATAACCCTGTCAACAGCACCTGGTGGCACAGCTACAGGTGGGATCATAGTTCTCAGAAGTATTGCAGCTTCAATTCCTCAACAAGAATTAAAATCAGGATAATAGGCATCCATAGAGAATAAGCACCCCATGAATATAAGCACCCATTTTGATTACAACAAGCACATCACGTTTATATGTGCTGCCAACTCCTTGCATCTCATTTCTCCAGCTGGGAGCGACTACACACCTGTGACTACTGACCTCACATTCAATAGTACAAATGCAGCCATACCTCAGACAGTGACTCTACCCATTCTTGATGACCTTCTTCTCGAGGGCTCTGAGGTTTTCAACGTAACTCTGACAACAAATAACTCGGATGTCACGTTACTGCCCAACTTAACAACTGTTACCATTGAAGATGTGGAGGGTAAGTAGAGATTGATTATTTTAACCACACTGTGGTTGCCCTTGGTTACAGACACACTGAAACAACAACACAATTATTATAAGGTGATCAGAGCTGCTTCCCTAGCTATCTTATATATCCTCTTAGCCAGGTTCATTTCCTCTTTCGAAAGAGCCTGGTGAGAGGCTATTCCTCATCTTCTTAGCAATCTTAGCTTTCTTAAAAAACAATCATTTGATAGTGTAGGCCTCTTGAGTACAGATTACAGAAGGTAAAGAGGATTTTAAGCATCGCCCTTCATATTCAGTCCATTCCACAGTACTGATTGACTAATCAAATCTAGAGCCACTGTTCCATCTCTGTGATATTATACCATTTCAATGAATTTGCATTTTGGGTATGATTTCTCTGATGTGCCATTCTTTCTTCTCTTTGTGTTAGTTGTAATTGGGTTCAACCAAACGACCTACTCTGTGCGTGAAGATGCAGGCAGTGTTACAGTCAGTGTGTCTGTGGTGAATGGTACAATTTCACAAGATGTCATCATATCCTTGTCAACAGCACCTGGTGGCACAGCTACAGGTGGGATCATAGTTCTCAGAAGTACTGCAGCTTCAATTCCTAACTGAACCCATAGACAATAAGCACCTCATGAATATAGGCACCCATTTTGATTACAACACGTTTATAAACACCCATACAAAAGTAGGCACCCCACATGAAAAGGCATTCGTTGCCACACAAACAGAAATGAGTATATATGTGCTGCAAACTCTTTGCATCTCATTTCTCCAGATGGGAGTGACTACACACCTGTGACTACTGGCCTCACATTCAATAGTACAAATGCAGCCATACCTCAGACAGTGACTATACCCATTCTTGATGACCTTCTTCTCGAGGGCTCTGAGGTTTTCAGCGTGACTCTGACATCAAATAACTCCGATGTCACGTTACTGCCCAACTTAACAACTGTCACCATTGAAGATGTGGAGGGTAAGTTAAAAGAAGAGATTAGTTGTTTAACCACACAGTGGTTGCCCTTGGTTACAGACACTGAAACAACAACACAATTATAAGTTGATCAGAGCTGCTTCCCTAGCTATCTTATATATCCTCTTAGCCAGGTTTGTTTCCTCTTTCGAAAGAGCCTGGTAGGAGGCTATTCCTCATCTTCTTAGCAATCTTAGCTTTCTTAAAAAACACTTTTTTCAGTGATAGCATTGGTCTCTTGAGTAGAGATTCAATAAGTTAAAGAAGATTTTAAGCATTGCCCTACATATTCAGTCCATTCCACAATACTGATTGACCAATCAAATCTATAGCCACTGTTCCATCTCAATGATATTACACCAGTTCAATATTTTGGATACAAGTTTGTGCTTTCTCTGATGTGCCATTCTTTCTTCTCTTTGTGTTAGTTGTAATTGGGTTCAACCAAACGGCCTACTCTGTGCGTGAAGATGCAGGCAGTGTTACAGTCAGTGTGTCTGTGATGAATGGAACAATTTCACAAGATGTCATCATAACCCTGTCAACAGCACCTGGTGGCACAGCTACAGGTGGGATCATAGTTCTCAGAAGTACTGCAGCTTCAATTCCTCATCAAGAATTAAAATCAGGATAATAGGCATCCATAGAGAATAAGCACCCCCATGAATATAAGCACCCATTTTGATTACAACAAGCACATCACGTTTATATGTGCTGCCAACTCCTTGCATCTCATTTCTCCAGCTGGGAGCGACTACACACCTGTGACTACTGACCTCACATTCAATAGTACAAATGCAGCCATACCTCAGACAGTGACTATACCCATTCTTGATGACCTTCTCGAGGGCTCTGAGGTTTTCACTGTAACTCTGACATCAAATAACTCCAATGTCATGTTACTACCAAACTTAACAACTGTCACCATTGAAGATGTGGAGGGTAAGTTAAAAGAAGAGATAAGTTGTTTAACTACACAGTGGTTACAGACGCACTGAAACAACAGCACAGTTATAAGTTGATCAGAGCTGCTTCCCTAGCTATATCATAGTCTCGTACCCAGGTTATTTTCCTCTTTCTCTGATGTGCCATTCTTTCTCCTCAGTGCCAGTTACCATTGGGTTCAACCAAACGACCCACTCTGTGCGTGAAGATGCAGGCAGTGTTACAGTCAGTGTGTCTGTGATGAGTGGTACAATTTCAGAAGATGTCATAATAATCTTGTCAACAGCACCTGGTGGCACAGCTACAGGTGGGATCATAGTTCTCAGAAGTACTGCAGCTTCAATTCCTAAACAAGAATTACCGTATTTCCTCAATCAGATGCCATGGCTACTAGTTTTTCACTGATTGTTTTGGTATGACGTTTGATTAACCTTTTAACCACTGATGACGCTTTTAGGCGGCATCTGACTTTGGCTGCATGTTATCAGTTGGCACAATCAGTGTTGAAGATAGGTTTGCGCTAGCAAAAATGGTGCGATAGGGGATGGTGGGCGGGCATAATCATGATATGCCGTGCACATGGTAGCTGCCTAGGCTGGCTGTAGAACAGCCTTGGTCGGCACTAGCTGGACTGTTTCTCACCTTGTTAGCACAAATGGGTGCAGAAACCACTCCTCTCCCCTTGTAAGGGCACCATTTCTGGATCTCTAGGCAGTTTTCAGTCAGGCGGAGCGTTTGCTGGTCGAAGAGCCCTGACCATTGAAAGCTCACTAATGAGTGGGTGTGGTTAAGGTCATGAGAATGTGTCAAAAAAGCTTTGGCTCAAGTTTCCAGTGCTAGCTCCAAGCAGAAGTGGAAATATGGACCAAAGAAGGTAACTAAAAAAGACTTCTAGTAAATAGCCTATTGTGGTTAAAGAGTTAAACAGACACTCTAAAAATCGGGGATAATAGGCACCCATAGAAAATAAGCACCCCATGAATATAGGCACCCATTTTGATTACAACAAGCACATCACATTTATAAGCACTCATACAAAAGTAGGCACCCCACATGAAAAGGCAATTGTTACCATGCAAACAGAAATGAATATATATGTGCTGCAATCTCCTTGCATCTCATTTCTCCAGATGGGAGTGACTACACACCTGTGACTACTGACCTCACATTCAATAGTACAAATGCAGCCATACCTCAGACAGTGACTATACCCATTCTTGATGACCTTCTTCTCGAAGGCTCTGAGGTTTTTGGCGTAACTCTGACAACAAACAACTCCAATGTCACATTACTGCCCAACTTAACAACTGTCACCATTGAAGATGTGGAGGGTAAGTTAAAAAAAAAGATTGGTTGTTTAACCATACAATGGTTGCCCTTGGTTACAGACACACTGAAACAACAGCACAATTATAAGGTGATCAGGAATAGCCGCATTCCCAGGCCTTCCCCCTGCCTCCAAGTTTTGATCGCTTGCATTATGTAAAAATGGAGAGAGAAGGCCTGGGGTTTCTTACCACATGATCTGTGGCACAGGCATATCGTCACACTTTCTATGTATAGCCATGTTGGAGAAGACTGATCTTGCGTTCTGTACCAGCCAGGAAGAGGAGACAAGCGCCAACAGAGGAATACATCAAGCGTACCAAACATATCCAAGCTGGAAGGCATAGCTCCAAAGGGTTGCCGAACGATATGTATAAAATATCTGCAGTGACAAAGCTAATGTAGTGAAAAAGAATCTGCTTTTGGATTTGCAACAAACACTATGCTACTCAAAAATGTCTACTGCATGCACATGAATCTGCAAGCTGACTTTGTCAGATTGGCGTCGTCTTTTGCGTGGATAATTACAAGCATACTCATCAAAGTAGGGCATGAAAGTTAATCAAACAAAAGCCCGAGATTGTCAAGTGTAGCTGGACCGACCCTTTTGGAGAGCTGTTAGTGTATGTTTTGCAGCGAGACTGTTGCCAAGATTGTGATCAAATGACATTTTAAGCTTCCCTACTGACCCTCTTTCAAAAGTCATCTGGCCGCCCAAGCAACATTAAATTAGATTGGTTTGGCCTAAATAACAAAGATTGTTGCTATCTATGCTGATTGCTGAGTGCCTTAGTAAGTGTAATAGCTGAACTTATTTTTTCAGTCACCAGGTTGTATTTTATGTTCTACTGCAACAGAGGTGGTTAATAACAGTACACTTCTGCATACATGTATGCATGCTACATATATATGGAATAGCTAGCTACAATTTCTGTTCTCTTTAGGCTATTGTAGCTGTGGCTATTTTTGATTACACACACAGTGAACACGAGTGCATTCTATAGTTTTGGAGTCAGTGCAGGAGATACTCGATTTCGACGATTAGATGATGCAGGCTCGGCTCCTATCAACCTTACTGTGCCAATTCCATTCTTCGGAAGCCTTGAAAGGACACTCTATGTGAGTCCACGACTTGTACTTTGTATCTAGACGTGTTATACTTACTGTATTTTCTCTTTCAATGATCCTGGTCCACAGGTAAACACGAATGGAGTTCTTTCTTTCAGAGCCCGATTTATTCAGTTCACTACTCAAAGGTTTCCGTTATCTAATGCAAGGTCACTGATTGCTCCTTTCTGGGATGATGTGGACATTAGAAGGTTTGGGAACATTTACTACAGACTGACATTCAACACCACCCTTCTCGAAAGAGCTCGTGATCAACTACAAGAATTGTTCCCATCCACTGGCAGCTTCACTCCAACCCAACTGTTTATTGCCACATGGGATCGAGTGGCGGAGTTTCAGAGAAGACGCCGGGTATCTACATGCATGCATGACTGTTTTGTTGTGTTGTTATTGTCACAATTCACTTCAAGAAATGCTTAGTGGTTCCTGGTATCAGTGATTCATTGAAGTAGAAGATATTGTTAATAACGGTTATGGTTTTGTTTTTTTTTTGTTTACCTGTGTATATGCATTGCTGTTGCTGCAGGACACATTGCAGGCAAACACATTCCAGACTGTGATTGCAACAGATGGACAGAAGACATTTGCGTTCTTCATATATGCTGCTATTGAATGGGGTAACGATGCCACTGTTGGCTTTAATGCTGGAGATGGTATCAGGTCTATAGTGGTAACAACTCAACCACTTGATGTTGCAACTGGAAGTAACGTTGGTGTAACAGGATTATACATCAATCGAATTGACTTATCTTCAATACTTGGTCCCAGTGATGGTGAGAAGCTAAAGCTATTGCACTGCATGTTACTACAAATTTGTTGGGAATGCCAACATGCGACCAACAATTTGTATTTCTAATCCTTTTATCTTGTCCAATTACTGTGATGTGCCATTCTTTCTCCCCAGTTACATTTGGGTTCAACCAAACGACCTACTCTGTGCGTGAAGATGCAGGCAGTGTTACAGTCAGTGTGTCTGTGATGAGTGGAACAATTTCACAAGATATCATCATAACCCTGTCAACAGCACCTGGTGGCTCAGCTACAGGTGGGATCATAGTTCTCAGAAATACTGCAGGTTCAATTCCTCAACCATATTTTCTCCATGGCTACTATTTTTTCACTATTTGATCAAACAAATACGGTATCCACTTAAACACATTTCACTTTGTAAAAGAAAGCCTCATACCCATGACAAATGGCCTAGCTTACAAGTGGCCTGGCTACGAGTGGCCGGGCAACAAGGCTAGTATCATTCTAGCTCTGTCTTCAGATCCCCTACCCAGCCTTCACTCACTTGCAATACTGTAGTCTTGCAAAGGACCGCCCACCCTCGAATGAGTGCCCACCCCCTACTTTTGGCTCAGTTCCTGTATAGGGTCAAAGTTTACTCAAATGAGCGCCCACTCTGGAGTGAGCTTCATGGTGCTAATGAAGCATACTTGTGGAGTTTGAGAAGCACAGCCTCGAGCGCTATGCAAGAAACTTCTTTAATTGAAGGTTATTACAAGGTTGTTTTGCATAGACAGGCGTGGCTAATGTGGCGCACTCCACAAGCTACACCATGCTCATGATGACATGGTGCCGTTCAGAGTGTTGTGTGTCGTCAGTACTTGACTTTGAACCTGCT
Source organism: Agelas oroides (assembly GCA_949130485.1). Taxonomy (NCBI): domain Eukaryota; kingdom Metazoa; phylum Porifera; class Demospongiae; order Agelasida; family Agelasidae; genus Agelas; species Agelas oroides. Next base: position 8,590,065 of record OX422194.1, on the reverse strand, counting down.
GGAAGCTCCGTTGTACATTATTGTTTGTCCAATTATTTGCTCGAGGACATCAAGTCACTGTAGGCGTGACATGGGTGCTCTTTCATGGTTAAATGCATTGAAAGAGCGCCCATCCCCCTCTTTGGCAGACTTGTAAGGTGCTCCGCCCATGGGCGCTCTTTCATGAAACTATGGTACACAGTTTTTCCTTGCATGTGGAGAGAATTAGACAATATCATTGCAGTCCTGGTATACATTAGTTAGTCAATCACATTCAGACTAACCTAACCCACTCTGTCTCCGTCCTTCAGTCATTTTGCACACACACCTACCACCCTATCATAATGTCCATTGTTAGTTGTTAACTCTGAGTGGAAGCTTAATAAAGTGCTGTGCGCTGCATGTACCAGACTAGATATATGTGCTGCAAACTCCTTGCATCTCATTTCTCCAGATGGGAGTGACTACACACCTGTGACTACTGACCTCACATTCAATAGTACAAATGCAGCCATACCTCAGACAGTGACTATACCCATTCTTGATGACCTTCTTCTCGAGGGCTCTGAGGTTTTCAACGTGACTCTGACAACAAATAACTCCAATGTCACGTTACTACCAAACTTAACAACTCTCACCATTGAAGATTGGGAGGGTAAGTTAAAAGAGATTGACTATTTTAACTACACTGTGGTTGCCCTTGGTTACAGACACACTGAAACAACAACATGATTATAAGGTGATCAGGACTACCCTCGTTCCCAGGCCTTCCCAACCTCCAGATTTTAATTACTTGCAGTATGCAAAAATGGAGGGAAAAGGCCTGGGGGTTCTTACCACATGATCCGCGGCACAGGTGTCACATTTGTCATGCTTTCTATGCATAGCCATGTTACAGAGACAATCTTGTGTTCTGTACCAGCCAGGAAGACGAGACAAGTGTCAACGGAGGACAACATCAAGTGTACAAAACATATCCAAGCCTGAAGGCATAGCTCTGAATCTGAAGGGTTGTCGAACGACATGTGTGAACTTATCCACAGTGACAAAATTTAGCGCAGAAAAGAAGCTGCTTTTAAATTTGCAATGCTTGGAGCCATCCTTAAGCGATTCTCCTTCAGACCCGGATATGTTCTAGAGGTAGAACTTGTCTCTCAGCTGGAACCTATCTTGTTTGTCTAGCTTCTCTGCATCCGGAGATATAAATGTGAATAGGTAGGTCTTGGTGTCTAGAACTTGTGATGCCATCTGTGCTGCAGATCACATGGTAAGAAACCCCAGGCCTTCTTCCTTCGTTTTTGCATACTGCAAGAGATCAAAGACTGAAGATGGGGAAGGCCTGGGAATGCGGCTAATCAGAGCTGCTTCCTTAGCTATCTTGTATGCCATATATCCTCGAACAAAAGCCTCCTTCGAATAAACGCTGGTCTCATTTATACGCCAGGGGTACGCTAAGGTCTGGAGCAAATAAACGCTTAGTCTTGATTAGACGCCGGGTACCAGCTGGGGGTGTGGCCGCCTAACGTTTATGTATACATAGTGTATGTAAGGGGCGTGGCCAATCGTACTCGTGCAGTTGTGCACTCATTCTGGCGCAGAACTAGTCATTTTTCGAGGTTTCTAAGCTAGAGATGGCTCAAGAGTTGGAAGAAGCTGCTAGTAGTGAGTTTAGCTAGCCATTTTCTGGAAATTCTGGCTGTCGGTATGGACAGATGCTTTATAAAAGCCGGTCCCGATTAAACGCCGGTCTCGTTTTGACGCCGGGTCTCCAAGGTCTGGGAAGGAAATAAAAGCCCGGGCTTATATACAGTAGTCTTGTACCCAGGTTGATTTCCTCTTTCTGTGCACGAGAAAGAGCCTGGTAAGAGGCTTAGCTTTCTTAAAAACCAACCATTTTTTTTTGTGATAGTGTAGGCCTCTTGAATACAGATTACAGAAGGTAAAGAAGATTTTAAGCATCGCCCTTCATATTCAGTCCATTCCACAGTAATGATCGACCAATCAAATCTAGAGCCACTGTTCCATCTCTGTGATATTATACCAGTTCAATGGATTTGCATTTTGGGTACAACTTTGTGATTTCTCTGATGTGCCATTCTTTCTTCTCTTTGTGTTAGTTGTAATTGGGTTCAACCAAACGACCTACTCTGTGCGTGAAGATGCAGGCAGTGTTACAGTCAGTGTGTCTGTGATGAGTGGAACAATTTCAGAAGATGTCATCATAACCCTATCAACAACACCAGGTGGCTCAGCTACAGGTGGGATCATAGTTCTCAAAAGTACTGCAGCTTCAATTCCTCAACAAGAATTACCATATTTCCTCAATCAATTACCATGGCTACTATTTTTTCACCGTTTGTTTTGGTATTAGATTTGATCAAACAAATACGGAATCCACTTAGACACATTACACTTTGCAAAAAAAAAAGTATCAATCTAGCCTCATACCCAGGACGAATGGTCTGGCTATGAGTGGCCTGGGTATGAATGGCCTCCCTACGAATGGTCTGGCTATGAGTGGCCTGGGTACAAGGCTAGTATCAATCTAGCTCTGTCCTCAGGTCCCTAACCCAGTCTTCACTCACTTGCAGTACACAATTTTTCCATTTGCATGTGGAGAGAGTTTGGGAGTAAGACAATATCATTGCAATTGTGATATACATTAGTTAATCAATCACATTCAGACCACTCTGCTTTCTCAGCCCTTCAGTAATTTTGCACACACACACCTACCACCCTATCATTGTTAGTTGTTAACTCTGAGTGGAAGCTTAATAAAGTGCTGTGCATTGCATGTACCATACTAGATATATGTGCTACAAACTCCTTGCATCTCATTTCTCCAGCTGGCACCGACTACACACCTGTGACTACTGACCTCACATTCAATAGTACAAATGCAGCCATACCTCAGACAGTGACTATACCCATTCTTGATGACCTTCTTCTCGAGGGCTCTGAGGGTTTCAACGTGACTCTGACAACAAATAACTCCAATGCCACGTTATATTTACTACCAGACTCTGTGTCTGTCACCATTGAAGATTGTAAGTTAAGAGATTGGTTGTTTTTACCACACTGTGGTTGCCCTTGGTTACAGACACACTGAAACAACAACATGTGCCGTTCTTTTTTCTCTATCTGTTAGTTGTAATTGGGTTCAACCAAACGACCTACTCTGTGCGGGAAGATGCAGGCAGTGTTACAGTCAGTGTGTCTGTGAATGGAACAATTTCACAAGATGTCATCATAACCCTGTCAACAGCACCTGGTGGCTCAGCTACAGGTGGGATCATAGTTCTCAGAAGTACTGCAGCTTCAATTCCTAACAAAAGTTGCCTTATTTTCTCAATCAGATGCCATGGCTACTATTTTTTCACTGATTGTTTTGGTATGAGATTTGATTAAACAGATACCATAAAATCGGGATAATAGGCACCAATAGAAAAATAAGCACCCCATGAATATAGGCACCCCACATGAAAAGGCATTCACGTGCAAACAGAAATGAATATATATGTGCTGCCAACTCCATGCATCTCATTTCTCCAGCTGGGAGTGACTACACACCTGTGACTACTGACCTCACATTCAATAGTACAAATGCAGCCATACCTCAGACAGTGACTATACCCATTCTTGATGACCTTCTTCTCGAGGGCTCTGAGGTTTTCAACGTGACTCTGACAACAAATAACTCCAATGTCATGTTACTACCAGACGTAGCAACTGTCACCATTGAAGATGTGGAGGGTAAGTTAAAAGAAGAGATAAGTTGTTTAACCATACAGTGGTTGCCCTTGGTTACAGACACACTGAAACAACAACACAATTATAAGTTGATCAGAGCTGCTTCCCTAGCTATCTTATATATCCTCTTAGCCAGGTTCGTTTCCTCTTTCGAAAGAGCCTGGTAGGAGGCTATTCCTCATCTTCTTAGCAATCTTAGCTTTCTTAAAAAACACTTTTTTCAGTGATAGCATTGGCCTCTTGAGTAGAGATTCAATAAGATTTTAAGCATTGCCCTACATATTCAGTCCATTCCACAATACTGATTGACCAATCAAATCTATAGCCACTGTTCCATCTCAATGATATTATACCAGTTCAATATTTTGGATACAAGTTTGTGCTTTCTCTGATGTGCCATTCTTTCTTCTCTTTGTGTTAGCTGTAATTGGGTTCAACCAAACGGCCTACTCTGTGCGTGAAGATGCAGGCAGTGTTACAGTCAGTGTGTCTGTGATGAATGGAACAATTTCACAAGATGTCATCATAACCCTGTCAACAGCACCTGGTGGCACAGCTACAGGTGGGATCATAGTTCTCAGAAGTACTGCAGCTTCAATTCCTCATCAAGAATTAGAATCAGGATAATAGGCATCCATAGAGAATAAGCACCCCCATGAATATAAGCACCCATTTTGATTACAACAAGCACATCACGTTTATATGTGCTGCCAACTCCTTGCATCTCATTTCTCCAGCTGGGGGCGACTACACACCTGTGACTACTGACCTCACATTCAATAGTACAAATGCAGTCATACCTCAGACAGTGACTATACCCATTCTTGATGACCTTCTTCTCGAGGGCTCCGAGGTTTTCGGCATGACTCTGACATCAAATAACTCCAATGTCATGTTACTACCCAACTTAACAACTGTCACCATTGAAGATGTGGAGGGTAAGTTAAAAGAAGAGATAAGTTGTTTAACCACACAGTGGTTACAGACGCACTGAAACAACAGCACAATTATAAGTTGATCAGAGCTGCTTCCCTAGCTATATCTTACATAGTCTCGTACCCAGGTTATTTTCCTCTTTCTCTGATGTGCCATTCTTTCTCCTCAGTGCCAGTTACCATTGGGTTCAACCAAACGACCCACTCTGTGCGTGAAGATGCAGGCAGTGTTACAGTCAGTGTGTCTGTGATGAGTGGTACAATTTCACAAGATGTCATCATAACCCTGTCAACAGCACCTGGTGGCACAGCTACAGGTGGGATCATAGTTCTCAGAAGTACTGCAGCTTCAATTCCTAAACAAGAATTACCATATTTCCTCAATCAGATGCCATGGCTACTAGTTTTTCACTGATTGTTTTGGTATGACGTTTGATTAACCTTTTAACCACTGATGACGCTTTTAGGCGGCATCTGACTTTGGCTGCACATTATCAGTTGGCACAATCAGTGTTGAAGATAGGTTTTGCGCTAGCAAAAATGGTGCGATAGGGGATGGTGGGCGGGCATAATCATGATATGCCGTACACATGGTAGCTGCCTAGGCTGGCTGTAGAACAGCCTTGGTCGGCACTAGCTGGACTGTTTCTCACCTTGTTAGCACAAATGGGTGCAGAAACCACTCCTCTCCCCTTGTAAGGGCACCATTTCTGGATCTCTAGGCAGTTTTCAGTCAGGCGGAGCGTTTGCTGGTCGAAGAGCCCTGACCATTGAAAGCTCACTAATGAGTGGGTGTGGTTAAGGTCATGAGAATGTGTCAAAAAAGCTTTGGCTCAAGTTTCCAGTGCTAGCTCCAAGCAGAAGTGGAAATATGGACCAAAGAAGGGTAACTAAAAAAGACTTCTAGTAAATAGCCTATTGTGGTTAAAGAGTTAAACAGACACTCTAAAAATCGGGATAATAGGCACCCATAGAAAATAAGCACCCCATGAATATAGGCACCCATTTTGATTACAACAAGCACATCACATTTATAAGCACTCATACAAAAGTAGGCACCCCACATGAAAAGGCAATTGTTACCATGCAAACAGAAATAAGTATATATGTGCTGCAATCTCCTTGCATCTCATTTCTCCAGCTGGGAGTGACTACACACCTGTGACTACTGACCTCACATTCAATAGTACAAATGCAGCCATACCTCAGACAGTGACTATACCCATTCTTGATGACCTTCTCGACGAAGGCTCTGAGGTTTTTGGCGTAACTCTGACAACAAACGACTCCAATGTCACGTTACTGCCCAACTTAACAACTGTCACCATTGAAGATGTGGAGGGTAAGTTAAAAGAAAAGATTGGTTGTTTAACCATACAATGGTTGCCCTTGGTTACAGACACACTGAAACAACAGCACAATTATAAGGTGATCAGGAATAGCCGCATTCCCAGGCCTTCCCCCTGCCTCCAAGTTTTGATCGCTTGCATTATGTAAAAATGGAGAGGGAAGGCCTGGGGTTTCTTACCACATGATCCGTGGCACAGGCATATCGTCACATTTTCTATGTATAGCCAAGACTGATCTTGCGTCCTGTACCAGCCAGGAAGAGGAGACAAGTGCCAACGGAGGAATACATCAAGTGTACCAAACATATCCAAGCTGGAAGGCATAGCTCCAAAGGGTTGCCGAACGATATGTGTGAAATATCTGCAGTGACAAAGCTAATGTAGTGAAAAAGAATCTGCTTTTGGATTTACAACAAACACTACGCTACTCAAAAATGTCTACTGCATGCACATGAATCTGCAAGCTGACTTTGTCAGAGTGGTGTCATCTTTTGCGTGGATAATTACAAGCATACTCATCAAAGTAGGGCATGCATGAAAGTTAATCAAACAAAAGCCCGTGATTGTCAAGTGTAGCTGGACCGACCCTTTTGGAGAGCTGTTAGTGTATGTTTTGCAGTGAGACTGTTGCCAAGATTGTGATCAAATGACATTTTAAGCTTCCCTACTGACCCTCTTTCAAAAGTCATCTGGCCGCCCAAGCAACATTAAATTAGATTGGTTTGGCCTAAATAACAAAGATTGTTGCTATCTATGCTGATTGCTGAGTGCCTTAGTAAGTGTAATAGCTGAACTTATTTTTTCAGTCACCAGGTTGTATTTTATGTTCTACTGCAACAGAGGTGGTTAATAACAGTACACTTCTGCATACATGTATGCATGCTACATATATATGGAATAGCTAGCTACAATTTCTGTTCTCTTTAGGATATTGTAGCTGTGGCTATTTTTGATTACACACACAGTGAACACGAGTGCATTCTATAGTTTTGGAGTCAGCGCAGGAGATACTCGATTTCGACGATTAGATGATGCAGGCTCGGCTCCTATCAACCTTACTGTGCCAATTCCATTCTTCGGAAGCCTTGAAAGGACACTCTATGTGGGTCCACGACTTGTACTTTGTATCTAGACGTGTTATACTTACTGTATTTTCTCTTTCAATGATCCTGGTCCACAGGTAAACACAAATGGAGTTCTTTCTTTCAGAGCCCGATTTATTCAGTTCACTACTCAAAGGTTTCCGTTATCTAATGCAAGGTCACTGATTGCTCCTTTCTGGGATGATGTGGACATTAGAAGGTTTGGGAACATTTACTACAGGCTGACATTCAACACCACCCTTCTCGAAAGAGCTCGTGATCAACTACAAGAATTGTTCCCATCCACTGGCAGCTTCACTCCAACCCAACTGTTTATTGCCACATGGGATCAAGTGGCGGAGTTTCAGAGAAGACGCCGGGTATCTACATGCATGCATGACTGTTTTGTTGTGTTGTTATTGTCACACTTCACTTCAAGAAATGCTTAGTGGTTCCTGGTATCAGTGATTCATTGAAGTAGAAGATATTGTTAATAACGGTTATGGTTTGTTTGTTTGTTTGTTTACCTGTGTATATGCATTGCTGTTGCTGCAGGACACATTGCAGGCAAACACATTCCAGACTGTGATTGCAACAGATGGACAGAAGACATTTGCATTCTTCATATATGCTGCTATTGAATGGGGTAACGATGCCACTGTTGGCTTTAATGCTGGAGATGGTATCAGGTCTATAGTGGTAACAACTCAACCACTTGATGTTGCAACTGGAAGTAACGTTGGTGTAACAGGATTATACATCAATCGAGTTGACTTATCTGCAATACTTGGTCCCAGTGATGGTGAGAAGATAAAGCTATTACACTGCATGTTACTAAAAATTTGTTGGGAATGCCAACATGCAACCAACAATTTGTATTTCTAATCCTTTTATCTTGTCCAATTACTGTGATGTGCCATTCTTTCTCCCCAGTTACATTTGGGTTCAACCAAACGACCTACTCTGTGCGTGAAGATGCAGGCAGTGTTACAGTCAGTGTGTCTGTGATGAGTGGAACAATTTCACAAGATATCATCATAACCTTGTCAACAGCACCTGGTGGCTCAGCTACAGGTGGGATCATAGTTCTCAGAAATACTGCCGGTTCAATTCCTCAACCATATTTTCTCCATGGCTACTATTTTTTCACTATTTGATCAAACAAATACGGTATCCACTTAAACACATTGCACTTTGTAAAAGAAAGCCTCATACCCATGACAAATGACCTAGCTTACGAGTGGCCAGGCAACAAGGCTAGTATCATTCTAGCTCTGTCTTCAGATCCCCTACCCAGCCTTCACTCACTTGCAATACCGTAGTCTTGCAAAGGACTGCCCACCCTCGAATGAGTGCCCACCCCCTACTTTTGGCTCAGTTCCTGTATAGGGTCAAAGTTTACTCAAATGAGCGCCCACTCTGGAGTGAGCATCGTGGTGCTAATGAAGCATACTTGTGGAGTTTGAGAAGCACAGCCTCGAGCGCTATGCAAGAAACTTCTTTAATTGAAGGTTATTACAAGGTTGTTTTGCATAGATGGCGCACTCCACAAGCTACACCATGCTCATGATGACATGGTGCCGTTCAGAGTGTTGTGTGTCGTCAGTACTTGACTTTGAACCTGCTGGAAGCTCCGTTGTACATTATTGTTTGTCCAATTATTTGCTTCGAGGACATCAAGTCACTGTAGGCGTGACATGGGTGCTCTTTCATGGTTAAATGCATTGAAAGAGCGCCCATCCCCCTCTTTGGCAGACTTGTAAGGTGCTCCGCCCATGGGCGCTCTTTCATGAAACTATGGTACACAGTTTTTCCTTGCATGTGGAGAGAATTAGACAATATCATTGCAGTCCTGGTATACATTAGTTAGTCAATCACATTCAGACTAACCTAACCCACTCTGTCTCCGTCCTTCAGTCATTTTACACACACACCTACCACCCTATCATAATGTCCATTGTTAGTTGTTAACTCTGAGTGGAAGCTTAATAAAGTGCTGTGCGATGCATGTACCAGACTAGATATATGTGCTGCAAACTCCTTGCATCTCATTTCTCCAGATGGGAGTGACTACACACCTGTGACTGCTGACCTCACATTCAATAGTACAAATGCAGCCATACCTCAGACAGTGACTATACCCATTCTTGATGACCTTCTTCTCGAGGGCTCTGAGGTTTTCAACGTGACTCTGACAACAAATAACTCCAATGTCACACTACTACCGAACTTAGCAACTCTCACCATTGAAGATTGGGAGGGTAAGTTAAAAGAGATTGACTACTTTAACCACACTGTGGTTGCCCTTGGTTACAGACACACTGAAACAACAACATGATTATAAGGTGATCCAGGACTAGCCTCGTTCCCAGACCTTCCCAACCTCCAGATTTTATTACTTGCAGTATGCAAAAATGGAGGGAGAAGGCCTGGAGTTTCTTACCACGTGATCCGCGGCACAGGTGTCACATTTGTCATGCTTTCTATGCGCATAGCCATGTTACAGAGACAATCTTGTGTTCTGTACCAGCCAGGAAGACGAGACAAGTGTCAACGGAGGACAACATCAAGTGTACAAAACATATCCAAGCCTGAAGGCATAGCTCTGAATCTGAAGGGTTGTCGAACGACATGTGTGAACTTATCCACAGTGACAAAATTTAGCGCAGAAAAGAAGCTGCTTTTAAATTTGCAATGCTTGGAGCCATCCTTAAGCGATTCTCCTTCAGACCGGATATGTTCTAGAGGTAGAACTTGTCTCTCGGCTGGAACCTATCTTGTTTGTCTAGCTTCTCTGTATCCGGAGATGTAAATGTGAATAGGTAGATCTTGGTGTCTAGAACTTGTGATGCCATCTGTGCTGCAGATCACATGGTAAGAAACCCCAGGCCTTCTCCCTTCGTTCTTGCATACTGCAAGAGATCAAAGACTGAAGACGGGGAAGGCCTGGGAATGCGGCTAATCAGAGCTGCTTCCTTAGCTATCTTGTATGCCATATATCCTCGAACAAAAGCCTCCTTCGAATAAACACCGGTCTCATTTATACGCCAGGGGTACGCTAAGGTCTGGAGCAAATAAACGCTTAGTCTTGATTAGACGCCGGGTACCAGCTGGGGGCGTGGCCACCTAACATTTATGTATACATAGTGTATGTAAGGGGCGTGGCCAATCGTACTCGTGCAGTCGTGCACTCATTCTGGCGCAGAACTAGTCATTTTTCGAGGTTTCTAAGCTAGAGATGGCTCAAGAGTTGGAGGAAGCTGCTAGTGGTAAGATTGGCTAGGCATTTTCTGGAAATTCTGGCTGTCGGTATGGACAGATGCTTTATAAAAGCCGGTCCCGATTAAACGCCGGTCTCGTTTTGACGCCGGGTCTCCAAGGTCTGGGAAGGAAATAAAAGCCCGGGCTTATATACAGTAGTCTTGTACCCAGGTTGATTTCCTCTTTCTGTGCACGAGAAAGAGCCTGGTAAGAGGCCATTCATCACAAGCAATCTTAGCTTTCTTAAAAACCAACCATTTTTTTTAGTGATAGTGTAGGCCTCTTGAATACAGATTACAGAAGGTAAAGAAGATTTTAAGCATCACCCTTCATATTCAGTCCATTCCACAGTACTGATTGACCAATCAAATCTAGAGCTACTGTTCCATCTCAGTGATATTATACTAGTTCAATGAATTTGCATTTTGGGTATGTTTTCTCTGATGTGCTATTCTTTCTTCTCTTTGTGTTAGTTGTAATTGGGTTCAACCAAACGACCTACTCTGTGCGTGAAGATGCAGGCAGTGTTACAGTCAGTGTGTCTGTGATGAGTGGAACAATTTCAGAAGATGTCATCATAACCCTATCAACAACACCAGGTGGCTCAGCTACAGGTGGGATCATAGTTCTCAAAAGTACTGCAGCTTCAATTCCTCAACCATATTTCCTCAATCAATTACCATGGCTACTATTTTTTCACCGTTTGTTTCGGTATTAGATTTGATCAAACAAATACGGAATCCACTTAGACACATTACACTTTGCAAAATAAAAGTATTAATCTAGCCTCATACCCAGGACGAATGGTCTTGCTATGAGTGGCCTGGGTACAAGGCTAGTATCAATCTAGCTCTGTCCTCAGGTCCCTAACCCAGTCTTCACTCACTTGCAGTACACAATTTTTCCATTTGCATGTGGAGAGAGTTTGGGAGTAAGACAATATCATTGCAATTGTGATATACATTAGTTAATCACATTCAGACTAACCTAACCCACTCTGCTTTCTCAGCCCTTCAGTAATTTTGCACACACACACACCTACCACCCTATCATTGTTAGTTGTTAACTCTGAGTGGAAGCTTAATAAAGTGCTGTGCATTGCATGTACCATACTAGATATATGTGCTACAAACTCCTTGCATCTCATTTCTCCAGCTGGCACCGACTACACACCTGTGACTACTGACCTCACATTCAATAGTACAAATGCAGCCATACCTCAGACAGTGACTATACCCATTCTTGATGACCTTCTTCTCGAGGGCTCTGAGGTTTTCAACGTGACTCTGACAACAAATAACTCCAATGCCACGTTATATTTACTACCAGACTCTGTGTCTGTCACCATTGAAGATCGTAAGTTAAGAGATTGGTTGTTTTTACCACACTGTGGTTGCCCTTGGTTACAGACAAACTGAAACAACAACATGTGCCATTCTTTCTTCTCTTTGTGTTAGTTGTAATTGGGTTCAACCAAACGACCTACTCTGTGCGGGAAGATGCAGGCAGTGTTACAGTCAATGTGTCTGTTATAAGAGGAACAATTTCAGAAGATGTCATCATAACCCTCTCAACAGCACCTGGTGGCACAGCTACAGGTATGTATGCCAGACCTACCATTGTTAATATTCTGAGTATAAAAGTGCTTTACATGTTGTCACTGCTGTATTAGGAAATCCTTCATTCCTATAGTATTAATGCATTACAATTTTATTGAAGAGGAAGGTTATCTATTGGCAACATATAACTTTCCTCTTCATTTATGCAGAAGCCAACTGAGAACCCACTGAAACTTTACAATTTTATTTCTCCAGCTGGGGGCGACTACACACCTGTGACTACTGACCTCACATTCAATAGTACAAATGCAGCCATACCTCAGACAGTGACTATACCCATTCTTGATGACCTTCTTCTCGAGGGCTCTGAGGGTTTCAATGTGACTCTGACAACAAACAACTCCACTACCACTTTATATATACTACCAGACGTAGCAACTGTCACCATTGAAGATGTAGATGGTAAGTTACACTATAGTGTAGGCCTCTTGAGTACAGACTACAGAGAGGGTAACATGATTTCAAACAAATCTTTCTTTCCCCATATCCAGAGATCACAGTTGGTTTCTTCTGTCCCGGAAGCTATTTTGTGGCTGAAGATGCTGGCAGTGTTAATGTCACAGTAGAGATACTGAGAGGAACTCCAGCTAGAGATGTCATAGTAACCCTGCAGACGGTAGATGGCTCAGCTAGAGGTAGGAATGGTAAACAAAGGTGGTTGAATGGACATGAAAGCACACAAATTTACATTTCGTAGTATCTCTGGTTGTAAAATCTGATAGCCAATACCAATGTGTAAGACCATCCCTCAGGAGGTGAGATAAACTAAACCTGTTACCTAGGCTACCATGCACTGTAGAAGTGAGATATGAGTCACATCTCACTTCTACAGTGCATGATCAGACGCTGCAGCTACTATTTTTTTCACTGCTCGTTTTTATGCGGATACTATTCGAGGGTGGTGTTTATTTCCTTGGAAAGCCCACAGACATCAACGACAACTCGATAAGGCACATACGAGCAATACAGTGACAGCTATTAGACGCTGTTAGTTGTATGCACAGCCTCTCAGTTCTGCTGTCAGCAGTGGAAACAAGTCGTACAACTAGCTTGGTAACCGTCATCAGAAATTGTGTTCGTGTGCCGCGTATACTAGCTGCGGCTACTATTCGAGGGCGGCGTTTATTTTGCTCAGAGCTTCCGATTGTGCGGCTACTATTCAAGGGTGGCGACTATTCAAGGGTGGCGTCTATTCAAAGAAATACAGTAGCTATTTATCAGTAGATGGGTTTAAAGTGTGTGCAGTTTCTTAAGTTGACCCGTATAAGGTGAGCTAGCTTTTTCTCAATACCTCTACGATTTCCACTGGCATCTCTGTCAAATTTACTCTGTGTACACATTGTCTCATTTCTCCAGCTGGGTCTGAGTATGACGCTGTTACCACCACCCTGACTTTTAACGTCTCCATGCCGACCCAAGTGGTCACCATACCCATTCGTGATGATCCGATTGTTGAGGACACGGAATCATTCACTGTAGCCCTTGCAACCAACGACATAGCTGTCACACTAAGATTGCAAAATGCTACCGTCTCCATTAGAGATAACGACAGTAAGTTACAGCTGTATTCTCTTTAGTGGTAGTTTGGTATTTTCTGGAGGAAGCAAGTTGTAAATGTGGCATTCCCGGGTAGAAATCAAACATTACGCGTATTTCGATCGCGTTACCACATTCCAAGTGCTGTAGCGCAGAACGTCCGTTAAGGGCTGGGCTCATATGCGCTGCGTCGATGAACGAATACCTGACATGTCTACGCAGCACATATGAGCCCTGCCTTCAATGGAATTTCTGCACTACAACGCTTCGAATGTGGTAATGCGATTGAAATATGCAACAGACTGCCACAAATATGTACTATGTTGTTTGAATTTCTTTGACTCCTTTTTAAAGTCCTTTTTCAAGTTTACATTGAGTGAGTGCATAGGTGTTGGTTTAGGTCGGTGATAGTGTAAGATCAAAGTCATTTCATTAAACGCTGCAGTAAGCAGATTTCTACCCTGCAGTAAACCTCACACACTCCTCCCTCCAATTCAGTTGACCCTCCAATTATCACTGTACCACCGCAAAGCATAGCAGCAGATTTTGGAAGCAACGCTGAGTTCACATGCACTGCTAGAGGAGAGGGTACTTTGTCATTCACATGGACGACAACAGCTCCAGTGGGGATTCCACCTTCTGCACAGACCCAATTTAGTGGGGATGGAAATGCGACAAGTACACTGACTCTCACTAATGTGGGGACCAATCACAGTGGAGAGTATGCATGCAGTGTTAGGAATGCGGGAGGAAGCACTGGTCCTCTCCAAGCTACCCTCACTATCGTTGGTCAGTTCTGATTTATACTGCAGCTGAGTGCCTAGCTATTAGTCCCTAGGTAGCTTACTAGCCTCGTTTCCAGTAACCTTCCCACATGGCCTCAGAAACGAGGCTAGTAACATACATACCCTATTCTGCACTATAGCAATCCCTTATCTAGTTCCATATGCCAGCTTGCAATTTTTGTTCCCTTTCTTTAGAAATTAGCGACATTCCAGACAGCACGGTCACACTAGGGACCAATGCCACATTCACCTGCAGTGCAACAGGGCCAGGTGACATTATCTACCGATGGAACAGAACAGTTTTTGATAGAAATGGTGCACTGGTAGAGATTGGTTTCTTCAATGAGTCTCGTGTAAGTGGAGAGAATATGTCCACTTTGACAGTCATTGACACGGGTGTGAGGGATGAGGGGAGCTATACCTGCTTTGTCAGCATCAACGGAACCAACGCAGGGGATAGAACTGCTAACCTTAGCACACAGGGTGAGTGAAACAGTATACTGCAGTATAGTGCATTTGTATTATACTAATATGTGGGCCATTACACTTACGTATAGCCACAAAAATGTTTTTATTGAAATACACAATCTCTTCTCCCCCAGGCCCAACCATTCTTGAGGGGCCTATCTCTATCGACATCCTTTTGGGCTCTGACCTCACTCTGGGATGCATTGCACAGAACAATGTCGATGCACCCAATGAACTTGATTTCTACTGGTATCATAATGGTCGCAGCATCACCCCCAGTAGTCGCACTACGATCAACTCCACTGGTGAAAATGCTACACGGGTGGCTAGCAGTGAGCTAGTGGTGATGCAGGTGACTGACGACGATAGCGGAGAGTACCAGTGTACAGTGACCAACCGGGATGTTGTGGATGGGGTGAACGCCACTTCAAATGTCACAGTTCTTTGTAAGTGGCCAATGACACAGTGATAACACATCATGTAGCTAAACGGAGGAGCACTTTTAAACCACTCTGTCTCTTGTTCTCCCTGTCTGGTAACTCAAGCTCTTCAGTTCCTTTCTGGAGAGGTAGCAAGAAATGCAACCACTACCCTGCTTCTTGAGTGCACAGTAGAGGCTGAACCACCTGTCACATTTCTTGAGATCAGGAGGAGGAGTCAGGAAGAGGAGGTGGTCCTGAGCACCACACCAGGAAGCTCACGAATGCTAACACTGCGGTACACACTTGAGAACCTGATGTTGAATGACTCGGCTGTGTATGTCTGTGTGGCTAACAACTCCATTGGACTGGAGGAACAGAACTTCACACTGGTAGTGCAAGGTGGGCAAGCCCTAAACGAAACATTCCTCCTTTTAATTATAACTGTTAGTTGCCATAGTGTTGCATGATATCTTGTGTTGTAGGGCTCATAATTAGCCCTCCTAGAGGGTTGGGGCATGGTTCCCCAATAAACTGGAATTCAAATGCTCTGAGATTGACAATTTAGAACCTAACTTAGAGCAGAAATGTGCTGTCCTAGCTAAAGGACTTATTTGAGTATAAAAGCTTGTTACTATAACCCCAAGTGACTTTACTTTTAACCAAAGTGGAACTTTTTGGACACTAGGTACAATTTTTCCTCTCTTCTTCTCCTGCAGCACCTCCTGGTGAAGTGAACCATACCACAGTGACAAGAGAGCTCCTTACCTTGCAGTCAGTACGACTGACCTGGGCACAACCGGAAGACAACAATGCTCGTATCAACTCCTACAACATTACATACTGTGTGTCGATCAACAGTTCCTGCATGCAGCAGACCTCAATGCAAACATCCTCCACAGAAACCGTTGTTCTCACACAGCTCATTCCAGCAATGACCTATACTGTGTACATCCGAGCTGAAAACGATGCCGGCCAGGGTCCTGAACCAACAGAACCTTACATCTTTGAGAGTACCAGCGAGGGTAAGTGCATTCTTGGCTAGCCTTGTTCCTGTCCAGCTTTCTGTCACTTTCCATATTGCAAATGATGGAAGGCTGGACAGGGCCTGGGAACGAGGCTAGTCTTTGCAGTGCAATATTTGTGGTGGTTCTCACGGTGATCATAATTCTCTCAATCATTCTAGTTGACGCACAACCTGTTGATGTGAACGCAGCTTTTGTCTCATCCACTGGAGTAGTGCTTCTTTGGCAGCTCCCTGCCATTGCCGGGGAAGCTAATATCAGTTTCTTCATACTCAGCTACAGCTTGCTAGGAGACAGTGAAGGGAACACAGCACGTAAACGGCGGGAAAGTGGGGATGTTATGATCCGCACTGTGCCCTTCCAGCAAGGGAGGACACTTGGGGTGGTTGTCAGTGGTTTAGACTCCAATGCCCTCTATGAATTCAGAGTATCTGTCAACTACTCTGACCCGGTGCTGCTAAGTGTACAAGCCAGTCTAACAGTGCGCACTAATACAACAGGTAAGTTCAACAGACTGTGAGTATTAAACTATCAGCCACTGAGTCCTACACTTACTGCATATAACAAAACATGCTTTGCTTACTTGTGCAGACTCCCAGCCTTCCACAACAGTTTCCCTCAATGTCCAGCGAAATTTTATCATTGTTTCATGGCCTCCACCTGGTGGTGAAGATTTTGTAGTGAACTATATTCTGATGTACACTTCAGTGAGCAGGGTGGACCAACAGACAACCAGTAGCAACATTACCATTCCAAGCAACCAAACATCATACAACTTCACATCTCCCTTCCTCCTGCCATATTCTGACTATGACTTTGAGTTGTTTGCTGACTTTGGAGATGGGGAAGTGCCTCAGATTGTGGCTCCTTTTGCAGCTATGTCCCAGGAGACTGGTATGTTATCATGGCGTATGGTAGTACACCATATGTAGGGATGACCCCCCATAAAATGGCGGCCACATTAAAAGTACACAAATGATACACTCGATATATCCGCATTAGATTAGTTGAAGGCCTCTATAAGCCATCTCAATCATTATCGAGTGCTTTCATGAGCAACAGGACCGTTAACTTGGCTGGAAAGCATCACTAAAGTACCAGACCGGCAAGTAGCTAAAATGGGCAAATCATCTATCTTTCTTTCTGCCTACCTTCCACCAGGGTAGCACGACATTGGCTGAAGCTATTACAACGATTCAGACACGAAAGAACAGCATAAATCACCGAGTATTGCACTCACTACTTATCGTTCTCAAAGAACTTGAACTACTCAACGATTCTCAAGTAACCCCACGCTTATGCTTGCCGCTATACGACCTTTTGTTAGATTATAGTATTATTCATAGTATTCATTAGCAACTACGCCCCTGGAACCTCAACCGAGCAAGTGTTTAGATAGCTTATTACTGATAAGAAGAAGGCAGTGCTGACACTGTGACATAAGGACGTGAAGACTGCAACAGCCAAGGGCAGGTGATATAACATAGAGAGGGGACATGTGTATACTTCCAGGAGAAGGTATGTATGCTAGGGCTGTTGTGCATGAAAATGTGAGGACGCCATACAACTGAGCATGTGTAGTTAGGAAGGGCAGCAGTTTCTACTTCTGTAGAGACGTTTGATGGCTGGATTTACAATTTCAATTGAACTTACAACTGTTTGTTCCTTGTGAACAACAAAGTTCTATACTTTCATACTTTACTGACCATGCATCTTCCCCTTGGCCTCCCCTCTTCTCTCTTCCTTACCATTCCTAAAAAAAGCAACAGAAACAAGTCACAAAAAGTTTTCTGAAGTAAAACAAGCACATGTAGGGATGGAACCCTCAAAAACCAACCAAACTAGATGGGAATGACACCACAATACTTTCATACCATCCCTACATCTTGTACCATTTTGCCAACTATGCACACCACAAAACTCTCCACATGCACATTGGCCTATTCACACACACTAAATGAATGCATAGCTACACACCAACAAGGCACTCAGCACTGCTCACTCCTGCGCACAGCCTTCCGCATACAAGACAGCCCATACGTGCCATGTTCAACAGCAACCAAAGTTCACAACATAACTGACACTCCAACATGCCATACAGACTCAGCACTGCTCATGCACTCATAGCTTCTCCATGCAAGACAGACCACATCTGCCATGCTCAGTAGCAATTAAGCTGCAGCCACCCACAACATGACTTCTCCATGCACATCAACATGCACTACATCCCAATGTAGCTCTACCCACCCCATTGCCTTCCACAACCCTCCTTGGACGAGATGTAGGGATGGTGTGAAAGTATTGTGGTGTCATTGGTTTTCGACGGTTCCATCCCTACATGCGTTTGTTTTCGCTCAGAAAACTTCTTTGTGACTTGTAAGTACTCTACCCATGCCTCTCCTATACACCCATCAACCCCCCCCCCCCACACACACACACACACACACCAGCTCCCTCTTCACCAGTTGATCTCCAAGTGCAGAGTGTCTTCCATATATCCCTCAACCTCACCTGGGCAGCTCCTCTCCAGCCAAATGGCAACATCACTCAGTACACAGTGAGCCACAAATACTGTTCTGTGTGAGGGATTAACCAATTGTCATCCTGCCAGTATACACATGTGAGGGGTTAACCAATTGTCATCCTGCCAGTATACACGTGTGAGGGGTTAACCAATTGTCATCCTGCCAGTATACACGTGTGAGGGGTAAACCAATTGTCATCCTGCCAGTATACACGTGTGAGGGGTAAACCAATTGTCATCCTGCCAGTATACACGTATCCAGACCCTGTTAGCAAGCCACAACAAAAGAAAGTTATTGCAGACTGTGCTAATAGAAATATTCAATGATAGACTAACAAAGTTCACGTAATCTCACTAAATTCTTTTTGAGCACTGCATTGAAGATGTGATGTAAGAGTTTCTTACTGTAATGAACTCTTTGCATGGTAGGATGATGT
This sequence comes from Agelas oroides, assembly GCA_949130485.1. Classification (NCBI taxonomy): domain Eukaryota; kingdom Metazoa; phylum Porifera; class Demospongiae; order Agelasida; family Agelasidae; genus Agelas; species Agelas oroides. Next base: position 8,570,896 of record OX422194.1, on the reverse strand, counting down.
TACTATAAGCAAGTATTTCCTAATACAACAATGTTTTTTTTTTTCCCTGCTACCTTTCTTCTAACAATGTACCTTGGTGTATGCTCACCTGAGTAAAGCAGCTATACTTATCATTGACAGGTATACTATCAGCCAGCCAGTTCAAATGTGGAAAGGAGTGTTGTTCTACCAGACTACGAACCTGGGGGCCTCTACACATTGGAAGGACTATCCCCAAACACTGCATACAACATTCGTGTGACTGCCAGCACCGATGCAGGAGAGGGAGAGGGTGCTAGGGTAACAGAAACCACCACATTTGGAGGTAGAGACCAACCAATCACTCAGACTTGTGTGTGTGCTAATAATTATGTGTTGTATGTATACTTGTTGCAGTGTATCCACCTGAAATAGTCAGTGTGAATGCCACTATAGAGGAGGGCACTTACCTGATGACCATTGGCTCTTTCCAGACCACATTTGGACCAATGAGGTAAATATGTTGTACATGCATGTGATCAGTCACTTAGCCACCCAGTAGAAGACTAAGAGTGCATCTACAAAGATGTGTATGATACTTATTAACAGCTCCTTTTCCCCCTGGTACCCAAATGCAGTCACTACAAGATAGTTATTGTGCATGGCAGTAACGCTACCAACACCAGGACAAACATCCCAGACAACACACTTCTCCCAGATGGCCAGAACCAGACCTACTACTATGTTGCAGCAGCCATCAGGGTAGAGGACTTCCAAAGCACATTCCTTATCGGAGACAGGCAGACATACATGCTGGACAATGAGACATTTGTGAATGTCCCTCTGAGCATTGACCAAGAGTACACAGTCTTCATTAGATTGTACTCGGGTTTGAATGTGAGTTACCTTCTAACTATATAACTATATTGGTATCATTTTGTTTCTTTGTTGATCTGCAGTCTACTATTTTTGAAGACAGTATTCCTCGGACATTCAGTAAGCAATTAGCTACTGTCGAATATAGACTGTAAACTTGCTGTGAATTGCTATTATTCTACTTTCAACAGTCATTCCTGTACCACCTGTTAATGTTGGAGCTATTGTTGGTCCAGTGGTTGCAGTTTGCGTTCTCCTCATCATACTGATCATCGATGTCATTATTGCCATCCTTGTGTTTATGGTTAACGTGAAGAGACGCCGCCGTATTAAGTACAAGTTGTTCAAAGAGAAAAAGTAAGGGAACATAGTTGTAGGGTAACAGGGAAACACTGCATGTACGTAGGGTTACCAAACATGTATGCAGTTGGTAACTTTAAATTGCATGCATGTACATGTATGTTGTATATGTACACTTCAAACCTCACACCATAGCACTTATGGAAAGGAGAGAGAAAAACAAGACCCTACGTACTTCAAACAAAAAACATAGCAGCTTTACTAACAACAGGATTAGTGGGCTATAATTAGCAGTTGCCCACCAACTTCTATCCTTGAGATTTACCTTATGACATACATTTTCTGACTGTCTCAAATATTAAAGTAGGAGCTGTGTTTGACTTCTTTGTAGCGCAGTGTCTCTGTTGCTTCACTTGCGCTTTAGTATCTTCCAAGTCTTAGATAAAGGCTATATGCCTGGGTTATGTAGCTATGCATTCTAAAATTCTGATACTTGTATACCGGCTCTGCCCCACTCTACAATGGTTCTATATACCTGATTCTACTTACTCTACCACAAATTTCTTGACAAATTTTTGTGTCTTGTCATTACAGCCATGGTAGAGCTATGAAGTCTGGATCTGGAGGAGCTTACATGCAAATAAAGGATAAGACAGACGGAGGAGATGGCAGTATCAGTGAAGAGGATGAGAACAAAGAGAGTGCTTTATAGCCGAACAAATATAATCGTAGTGAATTGAATTTAATTCTTGTCCCTGCAAGTGACAGCAGACAACAGTTTTGCCTCATGATACCATGCATGTAAAAGCTTCTTTATGTGTATATTTATTCCATTTTGGAGTGCAAATTAAATGCTTGGATTAGGGAGCTATATTATCTATGCTTGCAGGAATCGTGGGTGGAGCTCGTCCGTTCTCCTCCGTCACACTATAGTTTCCGGAACGAGACCCGCCCCCCTCCGATCCGCAACTATGGCAATGGGCTACACTACCGATGAAGATCGCACGGCATGAGAATAACGAGCCAGGTACGCAACTGAAGACACTTTGTATAATAAATTGTGTACGAGTAAGTCTTAATGGTAACCGTGGTGACATAGCCATAGCGTTGGGCCAGAGATCAAATATAAGTGCAGCTTTGCGTGCTCACGATCAACTGAGCAGACGCTTCTACAATCAAAACTCTAGTCTCGTGTCGCCGACCCTTTGCATGAAGTACCATAAGCGATGGGTCGGCGATCCCTCGTGCTGATTGAGTTCAATCTCTCTTCCATACACTGTTTTGTTCATGTAGCTAATCAAGAAGCACACTCCTTCTTCCCTGGAAGAAGCTAAGTACATCGATCTATCCGGAAAGGACATCGGTAGGAGACAAATCAGTTCTGTAGTCATCTTGCACCACTTAAAGTCGAATCATTGAGTGCAATTAGACTATTGTCTTTCTTTCAGTGGCAATAGAACGTCTGGGTGTCTGTCATAGACTGCAGACTCTGGTGTTGTGTGGGAACAGCATTGATGCCCTGCGCAATGTGGACTGCTGCAGACAACTCTGGAAGATTGACCTGTCAGGCAACAGGGTGAGCTCTGCACTAACTAGGACACTCCAGTCTCCACTATATGCAGCTGCAAACAACAGCTCCCTGTGCAATTTTTGAACGAGATACTCTGAGGTGCATGGCAACGTACGTGTACTGACCAGTAATGCAATCACATGTGGATTTGGTGACTCAATACAGGGTGAAGTATGAATTTTTAAGATGCAGAAACAACCAGGGTTTTTGTGTTATTAGTTGCTTGACTCTTGTGTTCTGCCAAGAAATGCTTCAACCACAGTTACTGCCGATTTTTGATAGTGAACCAGGTCTACATGAGCATGGGACAAGGAGGTCGGGAAAATTTATGTATAACTTCTGTTATGGCTTGATGGTGTGCAGGTGAAGAGTGTAGCTGGACTCTCCCGGTTTCCTGTGCTGGGTTCACTGGTGTTGGCCCACAATGAGCTGGACTGGGAGGAGGTGAGGAGGCTCAGCCACCTCCGACTCCTCTCCCTCTCACTCCTTGGGAATAGCAAGCTTGACTCTGACCCACACTGTGAGTATCATGTGTGCACACTCACAGTAGTATGGACCTCCACTCTCTCTGTTTGACTCTGTCTCCCTTCTTAACATCTTCCCTGTCCCCTTTCTCCTCACCCCTCTCTCCTCTCTTCTCTTTTCTCTCCCCTCTCTCCTTTCTCTTCTCCTCTCCTCTCCTCTCCTCTCCTCTCCTCTCCTCTCCTCTCCTCTCCTCTCCTCTCCTCTCCTCTCCTCTCCTCTCCTCTCCTCTCCTCTCCTCTCCTCTCCTCTCCTCTCCTCTCCTCTCCTCTCCTCTCCTCTCCTCTCCTCTCCTCTCCTCTCCTCTCCTCTCCTCTCCCCTCCCCTCTCCCCTCCCCTCTCCCCTCTCTCGTCTCCCCTCTCCTCTCCTCTCCTCTCTCCAAGACCGAGAACACACGGTGGACCTCCTGCCTCACCTCTGGATGCTAGATGGCAAGATGATCACTGGTAAGACCTCGAAAGCACTCACCTTTCTCTCCACATGGCACCAACAATTTGTCTGTCTGTGTTTGCAGCTGAAGAGAGGAGAAAGGTAGCTCAATTCTTTGCCCATCCTGAAGCCTCCCCACAGCCAGTGGTGAGCTCACTACATACAGTATATTTGAAGTTCATAACAATCTTTTAAACTTGTAGCTTCTCAGCTGGCTCCTGTATAAGTAGAAAAAGGAGGTCAAAGGTGATCGGAGTACTCCTCCTCATGAACTCTTGACTACTTATACACATGTAGACATATGTGCACATACATTATACTAGGAGGTCAAAGGTCATGAGGAGGAGTACTCGTGAACTCTTGACTGTAGACATATGTGCACATACATTATACTATATGAAGATATACATACATTATACATGTACATATTGGTACATATATACATTCAACTACAACATGATTACATCTTCTAACTCTTCATCCAGTGGCGGAAGAGGATGGAGGGAAGTTTTGTCCCCAGCAACATGAAGAACCTATTGGTGACTGGTATCTTTGGAGACAAGGTTTGTGATGAGTACCACAAAATTTCAAAATGTAATTACAGCTCCTCTCCTTCTGCACAGACAACACACATGATGTCAAGATTTCCTGTCAACTATGTCCATAATGTTGGTAGGTGGACTGTGTGAATGAAAGTGAATGCATTTGATTTTGTTTGGTACGTGATCCTCTGCAGATATGGACAGACGGCAGCTGAACTACCTAGCATACACTGTGGAGGAGGAGCTGAAGCTGGAGTATGGCCACATGTGCAAGAAAAAGTGAGCCTGTCCAATCTCTATCAGCTGGCTAGGACATCAGTGCTTTGACCAACTGTCTCTTACTCATGGCAACTTGGCTAGGAGCTCACTTCCAGGTTTTGAGGTGCCCGAGTTGGTGAGACTGATGGAGCACAGGGGAGAGGAGGTGGAGCAGTGCAACATGTTGCTTCTCCTGCTCTTGGTAAAACAAATGGATAGGAAGCCAGTAGGGTGGGAGGGTAAGGGAGGAGGGAGGGAGGGTCCACACTCTGTAGCCAAGGGAGAAGAGGTAGTATGGCCCTTATAGCTACTGGTCTCTTCTCCTTTGGTTACAGAGGGGGTGCTTCATCCACATTTGTCCTTTCTTCTCGATTCCATCCCATAGGCTAGTCTGGAGTTCAATCTTCCTCTTGACGTCATGAAGGCAACCCTAGAGACTGCAAAGCTCACCAAAATATGGTAAGCAGTGGATTGACTGGATTCCATGTCAGCCTCACTCCAGATCCTAAGCCACTATCTTATTACTGAATATTACCGGTTATTGCTAGTTAATACTTAATACTACTGGCTATTGCTAGTTATTAATGTCTGTTAATGGTGCACTTAATGAATGTACCAAACCATGTCTGCAGTGATGTGGACTGTGTGGTGATGCTGTCCCTCCCGGCTCACATGATCCTCGACGTTGCCTCTCTCCTGCTCAGTGGAACAGCAGTAGACAGGGAAGAGAAGAAGGTAAGGTAACTCATGCAGGGTTGGCAGAATACTAGCAGTGGGAGGGAGGGAGGGAGGGAGGGAGGGAGGGAGAGAGCTGTATCAAAGTTCTGGTTCCCTCCAGGAGGGAGGTCTGTATGACAAGCTGTATCACAGTCTCTGCCACACCATGGAGCGATGCCAGAGGATGGTACTGGCTAATAGAGCAGACAGGTATGTGTATGTGTGTGTATGGGCTCTTGTCTAAAAGATTTCTTCTTTGATTTGATGTCAAAATTTAACTGTATCACTTTCTGCAGACCTGAAGCAAAGAAGAGAAAGTTATCAATGGCAGAGCAAGAAATGTGAGTAGACTTGCATCCTGCACCAAAACTGCCTGAAAAATACACCCTTCCTCCCTCTCCCTCCCTCCCTCCCTCCCTCCCTCCCTCTTTCCCTCAGCACCTCTTACCTGCACTGCCTGCTGGCCTCAGAGGTAGTCCACCTCATGTGTCTCGTTCCTCTCTTCTTTGAATCCCTGGAAACCAACAAGGGTACGATTGAGAATTATACATGCTGCATTGCCATAGTGACAACAATGTAGTTGCTATATTGCATTCTTTGTCCAGGTTTGATGGATATGATTACAGTAGCGACTAAGAACCCTCATGTAGCTGATGTCATTGGCAGCATTGCATGGAAAGTGCAGGCCAAAGGAGTAAGCCAGTCCTGTTGAGCTCTAGCGCTAACTACCAGGGGTATTCAATCTCTTTTCCTCCCTCCCTCCATCTCTCTCTTCCTTCCTTCCTCTCTCCCTTCCTTCCAGGGTGATGTATGGGAGGTGTACCATGATATAGCTACTTACCTGTTGCAGTCTACAAGTGAAACTGCACTTGGAAAGAAACGAGCTCGCTTGCACCAGAAATCCTTCCCCATTCACCGCACCACCTCACAACTCCTACAGGTGAGGGTGCAGAAGCTAATAATCTTTGTACTGCAAGCCACAGAAAGCTGGACAGGGGCGTGGCAATGAGGCTGCCCACAACAACTTTTGATGCTATCAGCGGTGTAATGGTGATACACTCCAAAAGTGTCCACAAGTTTCAGAGTGAATGTGTGCAATGTCCACTACTTCAGGCATTCCTCCTCATCTCTCTCCCTGCAGGCCACTCGACCAAAGTCCCACTCTCGTGCTATGAGGGCTCTCTCTGCTGGTGCAGTCAGTCGGAAGCTGAGGGGAGAGGGGAGAGCAATGAACGCTACTGCTGGCAGGGGCCTTAGAGAACCAGGTTAGGGGAACTACGTAAACTTCATATCCTTTTCTATTTTAAGCTCGGTATTTGTGGGTTCCATTCCTTTCTGAGGGTTTCTATGAACATTACATTCCTATCTCCTCAACTGCGCAGAGCTTGGGGACCTGGTTGTAGTGAATCCTGAGGTAAGGCTCCCCTGGACATGTCAGCAACTGAATTCAAGGTTTGACTTAGTTTGTTGTTGATCTCTCTCCCTGCAGAAAGTGGCAAGAATAGTGGCTTTACCAGAGAACCATGTTGCAGTGCTTCAACTGAACACTCCATCCTCCTGTAAGCTGGATGATTAGTTGATTGATTGATTGATTAATTTTCAATCAGTTTCCAAAGTAGAGAAATAAAAATTTGTAACTTCCGCTTGTATCTCCACACAGCATAACAATGTGATTGCTCACATGCACATTTCAATCAATCAATCAATCAATCAATCAATCAATCAATCAATCAATCAATCAATCAATCAATCAATCAATCAATCAATCAACCAATCAATCAATCAATCAATCAATTGACTGGTTCTCCTCTTATTGTTTCAGCCCTTTCCTCCAGTCCCCCCGACTCCTACTTCTACACAGACACTCATGGTCTGGTGTGGGACAGACAGCTAGGTTGCTGGACTAAGGACAACCTCGCTGCAGACTTGAGTAGAAGGTAATAATCATGTGTTTGAGATGAACAAGACAAACAATGCATGCCCTATGAGCACCAGGTATGCACATTGAGTTAGCCTCATTTCCAGCCCACTCATACTTAGTTTGGGAATTAGGCTAAGTTGAATTCAAATAGCATCCCATCAACCACACACGCACTCATGCATGCACACGTGCACACACACACACACACACACACACACACACACACACACAGTCATCTTGTGCCCTCCCCAGATCACCTCTCCTCTTCCACCCTTCTCCACGCTCACACAAGCACTGTCTCACTAGAAGGCAGTAACATCACCCATATGGTCACCCCTGACCCTCACCCCCGGCCCCACTCTCAAATGAGCTTCTCTGTCGATAATCTTCAAACTACTCCCTCCATAGACGTGAGTACCATTGGCAACCTCTCACTGGTCAATAGGCCACTCTGAATTTATTATTGTTTGTTAGAATTAGCTAACCCTACGTAACCACAATAGTGCCCAATAATAAGATGTTTTAATATTGTTATATACACTGACTCAAGCATTTTAACATTTTAAATGTGTTTTTTTTTTTTAGAACTGGGATGTATTACATGGGTAGGTCAATTAAAATATTGACTGACCCCTATTTGCTTGTAGACATAATTATTCAATTAATTTAGAGTAGCCTTAGGTTTTGATCTTGCGAAATTCGGTGCAGCCAGACCTGACTAAATTTTATGGTGCAACTGCACACGGTGGGAGTTGTAGTTCGCCATCCCCCCCCCCCCCCCCCCCCCCCAACTTTCCTTCCCTGTAGGAACTGATGGAGGAGAAAGAAGAGGATGATTCTCAGCCTCCACAGCAGCCCCCCATGTGGGTGGACATCTCTCCAAGCATGGAACACCAGAGACATGTACTCCACCAGTATACCATCAGCCATGACGACACAGAGGGAAATCCACCCCAATTCACAGAGACATCCCTTGAAAATTCTGCAATGATTCCCTCTTCTGACCCTCCCACTGCCAACCAGGAACACTTCACAGTGCCCACACCGCAGGTGCACCTTCTAGACACTTGGGAGACATCACGGTCTGTTCCCGCCGTCTCTCACACCAAGTCTCACAACTGCCAGCAATCAGACAGTACAAAGAGACCCTCAAAGACAAGAGCTACGACACCCATTCCTTCTCTTTCCACCCTTCCTCCCACAATCTCTCTAAAGTTACGACCACAACCTGTGGTGTATAATGCATGGGCTGCTGTGAAGCCTAATGTACCAACCAAACACACGACACTCACCTCCTCAAGGCTAATGACCAAGTGAGTCAACTGAAGCATCTGCTCTGTTGGGATTTATACCTGAAGAATACTCTTGCAAGCCAGACCCTTTTCATTCTTCAGCACCAATCGCTTTCAGTAGAACTGGTATTGGTGATTCTGAAAGCAACCAGTGCTGACGGACAGAAAGGGTCTGGCTTCTGAGACAAAATATAGTCAACCAATCCTAATTTTTCCTGCACCCAGGAGACAGTCAAAACCACCTTCGACAACTGGAAGATTAGGTATACTTGACTAGTGTTTGTGTAGAATGTATTATGTTGCAAGTTATTGAAACATATCTAGTGCCTGCCACCTTGTTCAGCTACATTGTAACATTATAGGTTCCAGTGGCAGGACAGAGCTAGCAAGGTCAAGGGGCATGAGCACAACAGTTGTCCTCCAGGAGGAGCCCATTGGTCCCTACCACCCAGCTCCCCAACCCCACCTGAGAACTTACAGAACACATGTCCAGCTGAGTGTAGGGCAGTACCATTTCCACCCACAAACATCCAACAAAGGTAAGTGACAGCTTTGTTTCTAGCCATTTTCAGCAACATTGAAAGTGCAAGCACAGCCAGATTCAATTTGACTTCTATAGGGTAGCCTTGTTCCCAGGCTCCTTGTCTCCAGCCTTTTGGTCTCATAAAGCTGGGAATGAGGCTCCATTATGTGATCCAGATTTAGGTTATACTTCGATAGGGTAGCCTTGTTCCCAGGCTCCTCCCTAAGTTTTCAGTCTCCAGCATTTAGGTCTCATAAAGCTCCATTATGCGATCAAAAAGCTGGCTGAAAAGCTGTAGAGGCTCCTGGAAATGAGGCTACACTTGGGATCTCTGTGGTCAGTGTTGTTAGAATTAAAATTCATCTTTTTGTTAGTTCCAGGTGGTAAAAGAAAACTTGGTGAGGTTAGAAGCTCGTATGTTGGAGGAACATCTATTGGGTGAACAGTATGTTACACATGCACAATACACTGTCCCACTTTTTTACTGTGTTTGTATGGTGTGTTTGTATAACCTCAATTTGTACAGTTGTAGGCACACAGGCGTTGATAGTACCAGTACACTTTGATCACATTTTGATATTTGAGCAGTATGGACAAATAACACTGCATGTGACTGTATAATAGCTGTGTTCCCAGGCCTCCCCCATTTTTGTTCTTTGGTTTGTGTTTAGTATAATACATGGAAGTGAAATGCAACCAAAGAACAAAAACAGGGGAGGCCCGAGAATGAGGCTAAATGTGTAACAGTTGTACAACAAAAACTGTCTCTAGTGGCCACCTCTTCACTATGGTGACTACTCTTGGTCGCAGTTGTACTAATCCCGTGTAAAGTGACCTGGATAAAGCAACCACCTGTCTATAAAGGCTCCCCAAAAAGCTGGTTCCATGGCAACCATTATATATAGAGCGGTCCCACTAGTTCTGTGCAGTGTGACCTGTATAAAGCAATTGGTGCAACCACCTGCATGTCTATAAAGCCCAGGTCCTATGGCAACCATTATAGACAAGTCCCACTTTATATGTGGTTACTTTATTTAGGTTGTTTTGCACAGGATTAGTACAACTGGGACCAGTTGAGTAGTGGCCATAATGACAAGGAGGCTGCCGCAATGACCACCATAGACAGGTTCCACTGTACTGCACTTCAGGAGAAAGTTAGTCAGTCGAAGCTAGAGTGAAGAATGTGAAGGTATGGTATACCACACAAACACCATTCATAAAATTATATTTCATAAACTTTTTTCAGAATTTCATAAAACTACAGGTCTACACTCAATGTCTGCCACTAGGTGGTCCACGTGAGGGGCATAGGACTTCACATGCTCAACATGTTGGACACACACACTCCATTCTCTCCCAGGAGGAAGAGGGTTCTCCAGAGCTAGCAGCCTCTGAACTCTTCTAGTAACATAGACAACCCACTTGTGCCAAACTGCTCTCTTTAAAGATGGCTTCTTCAGGATGGGAGTAGAATCTGGTGAACTATCAACATCTGTCCTTCTTGCAGGACTGTGGCTGACTGCATGTAGATGACAACCACCAAATTCATTTCCTGACTGAAAACCTTCAGTTTGTGTACTAGCACCGTCAGCTGGTTCCAATACACCATTGTTAGCTGGTTTTATATTTCTCCCTGCTCCATCCTGGCTTTGTGCAGTCCTAGGGTCACCGCCACAAAGTTCCTCTTTATTACCAGTACCGATGGCTTCTGTCTCTGGGGTCTCTTCTGACTCCAAAGCTACTGGGTCCTGCTGTCTCTCCCAGGGGTTGGTCTCTGTGAACTCAAGACTTCCTGGTTTTGAGCATACATTGCCATGTATGTGGAGCCACCCTCCTGAGGATGGGTTGAGGGCGGCACAGGCAGCTGGCCATCCTGCCTCACTGCTGGGAAGAAGGCCCAGGTTCACTCTGTCTGCTATTCCCCGGGGAGCCACCTGTTGTGTGTGTGTGTGTGTGTGTGACACAGTGTTGTGTGTGTGTGTGTGTGTGTGTGTGTGTGTGTGTGTGCGTGTGCGTGCATGCGTGTGTGTGTGTGTGTTCATGCGCACGTGTGCATGTGTGTGGGTACACAATTCAAGTCAATTTGACTATGCCATACAGGCTGACTCAACCATGGCTCTACTATACTCGACCACACTCTGCCATGCATGGCTCTATATACTACACAAACACTGCCATAATTCTGACCACAGAGCAAAGCCATCAGCTAGAATCATCTTCAGTAGTGTATTAATGGTATTTTCCGTACATTACTGAACTGCCATGTGAAGCTTTCAATTACCTTTCTGCAATCTCCAAAGTAGATGACACACTTGTCCTCTACCCCATTAGCGACTAGCCCCCTTCTCAGTCCTTCCACCGCATTAGAGTTCCACTCACAAGCATACACAACCTTTGCACCAGCATGAACTAAGTAGGGCAGGACAAAATACCCTATCCCTGCATACAGGTCAACAACAGTCTCACTTGCACAATCTAAGCCAGCAATACGGAGTTTCTCAGAAATGTTACCAGAGGAAAACATACACTTTGTAATGTCAAAAATGTATCTCACATGATTTTCCACACGTTCAACCCACCCATCTTCACCTAGTACCAACTCTGCTCCAGAAGTACGGAATTTGTCACATGACACCCTCCGATCCAATGCAAGCCTCTTGCACTTAAGAGCTTTGGCAATGGCCTCCCAGAGGGTAACTCCAAAAGTTTGCCATACTGAACTAGTAAAAGAGTTCTGTGGCAAGACTACTAAATCCCCGTGTCGTTCCCAGGATCTGGGTAACTCAGAAATGTATTTAGTACATTCACTACTCCCTAATTTTGTGTCGGAAAGAAAATCACTGATTGTTTCATGGAGGTTTTCCCATTCAGTTTTTATCTGAGCTTTCTTGGATTTTGGGAAATCTGCTTTTACTAACTCAAAGTCAGTGAAAGGGTCGGGAAGCGTTTTGTGCCTCTGAAGAAAGGTATTAAACGTTTCAGCACAGGTAACAGTCACCGGCAGTGCAAAAGAGTCAGGTCCAATGTTGATAATTCGTCTTGAGCTGTCATAGTATCCTGCTGCCTCAAGTGCAGTTCTGGGGAAGGAGGAATGAAGGAGGAAGAAAAAGGATGCCTTGAATGCTTGCTCTATTTATACATTTTTTTGCTGTTTAGTTAAAAAAAATACCTCCCTTCAAGTGAATGACCACTGCATCTTCAAACAATATTGGATATACCGGCTTTCCTTGATTTTTCGTCTATCAGGAACAAGAACCGCATTGTCTGCCATTTTCCGAGGGTACTGGCCTCGTTCCCAGATCTCGGTTCGGGAAGGAGACTGTCTCATGGAGGAGGATAAGATGGCGGCAGCGCCTCAGCCGAAGTCTGCTGTAAATGATGGCGACTGGATTTGTTCTGAGAAATCGTGAGTTATATTTGAACTTTTAGTCGTTTCTTCACTCTACGCTGACCACGATCCTTTGAAAGCTTTCTGTTTCATTGGCTCATGATATTAAAAGGGTTACACCCCTCATATTGGAGGAGAATAGTTGCGAAGTGGAGGGGGGTAGGTTGGTAAAAGCACAAAATTTATTGATTAAGGTTCATGAGGCTGGAAGGATCAAAACCGTATTTTAGCCATGTTCTTAGTTGTGGTAGGTTGACTAGGATTCGTAGACCTTATCCGCGCGATCATTTGTGACTACGTCATTCACCTCCGGATGGCAAAAGCGCACAAATGCCCATTAGCTGCTGTGTGTAAGGTGTACGTGAGAAGAGGTAGCGTTCGTTTCTTTTGATTCTCCAAGGCCCCAAACTTGCGGGGATTGTACGAAAAAGCTATCAAACGACACAAACGGTAGGCGAAAGCTCATACTGTCATAGTAGGATTTGTGGAAGTCAGTTCACTATTGGTACTACCTATGGAAGCTACAGCTTGTAAAAGCGTTTGAATGGTTTATCTACTCGATAGTGAGCTAAGATGGCTTCTGCGTCATGGGTATACTCACTGTACTGTTCGCCCTTTGCCATGGTACACAGTGATCCGGCTGCAAAACAGAGCGCTCTTCCCTCCTTTTGCAATTTGCCATCCGGAAGTTAATGACGTAATCTCAAAATGATCGTACGTGGATAAGGTCTATAGAGGGCGTGCATGTGACGTCACCCTGTAGGCAATTTCTGCATATTTCCGTATACTGCCGTATACCTGCTGCCATTTTGAGAGGCAATGAATAGGGCAAATGTATGGTGAGGCCTATTCTACGAGCTCGCTTCGAGGTACGGAGCATGCATTTAGCTTCAACTTTATAGTATGCAGAGAGCTAGTCATGACAGTTAACATACCTGTACAAGAAAGGGATGCTACTTGTAGGATTGTTGCTAGCCCAGGGAGTTCGACGCGCTAGTACTTAAGTCCCATTAAAAAACGGCAATGTTGCCTATCAAGATGGCGGCGTAGCAACAGTTGCTATGATGCGATGACGTCAATGCACGCCCTCTATATGCTATTTATACCAACCCTAACCCCACCCTAACCCGTATAAATCACTGTGTAGCATACGGATGCTAACGCACTGTCGTTAATGGAAATCTTGAAGCTGGGGGTGCTCACTTGCCTGTAGTCTGTAGAAGTGTTTGTGACTTGAGATCAAAATGAAATCAAGTGATAAACGTCCTTTTTAAGAGGCAGTCAAGGGATCAAAGTGACCTCCGAGCTGCAAGAATCAACAGATCAACAATACTAAGGCGGTGGTATTTGTCCTTTGAACTACTGTAAATCAAGCGATCAAGAACTTGAGAGGAAGTCCAACTTTTGCCGATCAAAGATCTCGATCTTGATTACAAACGCTTCAACACCACATCACTGTAGCCTCTACAGATCAATGCTGCTAAGAAGGCATGGATACTGTATTGTACTTTGAACTACTGACAACTAGAAATCAAGTGATCTGAAGGGAGCGGTCAAGCACAATTTTCACCACTTTAAAATCTTCATCCCAGTTGCAACACTTCATTAGGTGACCCCTTGTGTGAGGTACAAAACCCAATCACTAGAATGGTACATTTGTTTAAACGTATTTGCAGTGTTTCAATCACACTCTGGTATTGTATAGCCTTGTTCCCAGGCCTCCCCTGTTTTTTGTTCTTCGGTTTGCGTTCAGTATAATACACGGAAGTGGAAGGGAGTAGAAAAACGCTCCACAATCAAGGTGCGCTTTGCTACCCTCAGACCATACGTCTCCACATGGTCGATGTTCAGGAGTGTTTGGTGAGGGGGTGGGTGGTGAGGGGTTGAGGGAGGTGGAAGGCTGGCTAACGCCTTGGATGTGTTTTGTTATGTCAGTGTTTTGGTTCTCTGTCTTCTCAGCTGCCAAAACATCAACTTTGCATGGCGTACAGCTTGCAACAAGTGCAACAAAGGTAGTCCTGTTCCTTTGTGTGTGTGTGTGTGTGCATACGTGTTTGTGTGTGTGTGCGTGCGTGCATACATGTGTTCTATAGAAGTTTCATGAACAACAGAAATTTCTTGTTTCAGAAAAGGGAAAGGCAGAGGTATTCAAGAAGACAGGTACAGAAATCGGGAAACAAGCAGCTGCCAAGAGTGGCGGGCTCTTCAGTGCTGAAGACTGGCAGTGTTCAATGTAAGAAGCCGCCACTTCATAGAAAGTCACATCTGAACTTCAAATCTTCTCTTATCCCAACCTCTCCAAATAATGCTAACCTGCTTTGCATTTAGGTTCGTTCCCAGTCTCACGTGCTTCCCAGGCTCACGTGCGTGAGCCTGGGAATGAGACTGCTTTGCATTCAAGGGTACTGTGTCACTTCTCTGAACATTTCCATTATCCAAACACCCTCTGTTGGACAAGTGACTTCCTACAGGACATGGACAGAGTTTTGCCTCGCTCCCAGGTCCCCTCCTAGCTTTTTATCACTATAGATGGTTTCCAAATGTCAATTAAGCGTCCTAATTCCGGAGGGCAAACGCGCAATCAAGAGGCAGCTGTACAGCGGACCTTTTACCTTGAGAAAAGCAGCTTCTTTTATCTTTCGGTACTAATGGTAAGGACTTGATGTAGCGCTTACTAGCCTGTATTTTGCACACAGCTGCACTGAACACAGACCCCGACTCTTGCCCTCCGGAAGTGAAGCTGCGCCCCATGAAAACCATCTATAGTACGGTAAAGGGGAGAGGGTTAGCAGAAAGTTGGGGGTTGCAAATGAAGCTAGACGGAATTTACCGGTGCATAACTTGGAAAGCTAATGGAATCAACTTGAGAGATCGTCAGAAGTACCTCATACCATGTGCTTGTTTGGATATCAAGGAAATCCAATAAAGTCAATTAATTAGTGAAAGGGAGTGACATCGTGTGGAAAATTACCTATTATGTGGAGTTTTCTAATTAACAGCTGTTCAATGAACTCATTGCCATGGCAACAAGGTACTTGAAGTGTAATCCAAAATGTTTTCAAAACTGAACTTGTACTTTAATGACTGGCTTGTGTGTGCAGCTTTACCAAGAATTTGTCACCACACATCATGCTGTGCCTTATGTATGGCAGCACTGTTTACCAGTTTCTCTAAACACTGGCACTTGACATGCATGAGGAACAATTTCCTTTATTTGTTTGGTGTTTATCACTTGGTACAATTGTCAGCAGTTTGTTATTCATAGAGAGGACGGCAACAACAGCTTATGGCGGCAAAACATTTATGCTTGTAGTATTTTTATTTTAGATCACCAAAGTGCAGCTGATAAGGCGTGGTCAGAGGAGGTCCGTCACAGTCACGTGCGCTATGCATTAATGAACATTCCAAGGACTAAAAACGATCAATACAACAATCGGAAACGCTGTGCGGCAAAGATCAAGATGGGTTTAGGGGGGTTTTCGTGATGCTGAAAGTGTCTCGCCGGTCAGAAGTAACATTGCATGCCTTTGTGACCTCCAAACGGCATTTATGTGGTTGTTGAGAGCTAGATGAACGGCAGTGATCGATCTCGACCTAATAGACAGCTTCAGTATGGTTGAAAATACCAACCCGAGTGAACCCAGCACGCTAGAAGCTTCTGATGCCCAGAAATCGTTGTTGAAGCAATGGAATGCAGGAGGTTAGCAATTAAGGATTACATGTTGATGTATATGACATCACTGGTGTCAGACCTCCTCTGAGGCGTGGTGTGGGCTCTGCTGTTAAGTATTGGATACTACCTATATGAGGAGTATAAACACAGATATACTCTACTAGACAGTTTACTCAAGGCACAGTTGAGGGTAAACAGTCTAGCGTAGTATATTGTGTTTATACCCAACACTTATACCATATTACATCACTTTCTATGTATTTTATTGGACGAGCAGCAGAGTTATTATAATGGGTCATATACTCCTATTATGTAAATAATAGTTTGCACAAAACTTGCATGTTGTACCAGAATAGTTTACATGTTGTACCAGAATAGTTTACATGTTGTACCAAATAGTTTACGACTCAAACTATAATTCAATTTTGTGTAAACTATTCTGTACATCATGCAAGTTTTGTGATGTAATGTGGTATAACAGGGTACGGTGGTATGGTTCACTCATTTGTCATGAGTCAAAAGTACATGTCGGCAAGTGGAACTTCAATTTTTCCCTTCGCTTCTCTTTAGGTGCGGAAATGTAAACTGGGCTCGACGCACAGAATGTAATGTCTGTCGATCACCAAAGTTCGGAACCGTGGAACCAAGAACTGGTTTGTAATTTTACAATCTCTATTAGCTGTATACATGTATAGCCATTGGGAGCACCCTTGAACCCAGGCTTTCCATTCCAGATTTTGTCTCGCAGATTTTGAGAAAAATTGGGGCTTTTTTCCAAAGCTGCAAGACAAAATCTGTAACAAAATTCTGCACTCAGGGCTACCATTGTGGTCTGATCGTACTGAGGACGAAATTTGTTTCATCTGACGCAGGTGCGGGTGGGGGCTACAACGAGAGGGAAGGTGTGGAGTACATCGTCCGAGAGGAGTCAGACGATGAGTTCGATGATGTAAGTATGATGTAGTACGGTATGTGACGAGAGTGGGGTAATAGGGCAAATGTAGGCACTAAATCTCAACATGCAGCTAATATATTAGCTTTGTTGCTTCTTGTTCCATGTGGAATGAGGGGAGGTGGGGGGGGAGGGGAGGGGATATAAATATGCTGTTGTTGGTGAGACCATGATTCAAGTCCTCCTCTCCCAAACCCAAGCCGAGTTTTCGCCACTTGAAGTATAGTGGGGGTATTCGGCTATCACCAGTACCAGCATCAGCTGTCATAATTATTGTAGTGTATGTGTACCCTCTTATTGCAGTTTGGTCGCAAGAAGAAGAAGCACGTGCGGGTGGCCGAGACCAAACAAGACAGCGGGCAAGACAAGAACGGAGAGTTCAAGACGAGCATTGAATATGATGTACGTTTTGAGTGGTATCACACACCCACCTCCTTATTTCTCACTTCACACCATCCGGTTTTTACCCATCGTCACCACTGTCTTACCCATCCTCACTCACCCCCTCCCCCTCACCCCCTCACCCCCTCACACTCCACAGGAGGACGAGGAGGACAGTGGGGAGGAAATAGACCTCTCCAAGTATGATCTGACGGGAGATGACGATGAGGAGGAGAAAGGAGATACTAACTCCAAGGAGGAATCAAAGTGGGTGGCATGTGTGCATGCGTGACGTGTACATGTGTGTGTGTGCATGTGTGACGTGTGTGTGCGTGTGTGTGCATGCATGATGTGTGTGTGTGTGTACATGTGTGACGTGTGTGTGCATGTGTGTGTGTGTGCATGTGTGTGTGTGTGTGTGCTGTGTGACGTGTGCGTGTGTGCATGTGTGCGTGTGTGCATGTGTGGTATGTGTGTGGGTGTGTGTGTGTGCGAATGAAAGAGCATACATGAGTGAGAGAAAGAGTTTCCAGTCAGTGCTTGAGCAAACTGATCTGATGGCTTCTTTTATGATGTATGCTTCTTTTAATATGCAGGAAACCGGACAAGAAGGAGGAACGGCGCTTGTCCTCACCTCGTCGTGGCAGAGCCTCCTCACGATCACGAAGCCGCTCTAGATCACGCTCTCCTAGGAGACGACATTTCTCTTCACGATCCCAATCTGGCCGCTCTCGTAGCCGAACAAAGTCACGTTCTCGAAGTCGCTCAAGGTCAAGAGACAAGAAGAAACGGCAGAGATACTCTCGATCAAGGTCTCGATCAATGTCCCCAAGACGAAAAAGGAGATCACGCACTTCACGGTCCCGGAGCCATTCCAGGTCACATTCCAGATCCAGGGATCGGAGGAGGAGATCTCGAAGCAGAAGCAGATCACGGGATCGGCGGCGCCACTCACGCTCTCGGTCCGGCTCCAGGGACAGGGGACGTCGGAAGTCGTTTTCTCGTAGCAGATCTCGTTCCAGAGATCGAAATTGGAGGAGAAAGAGGTCCCGTTCAAGGTCTCATTCCCGTGACAGAGGAAGGAGGTCTCGGTCTCGTTCCAGATCCAAGGAAAGGAGAAGGAATTTTCGTTCACGATCACATTCCAGGGATCGCTACCGCTAGCTGATGTCATGGAGTTGGTAACAGGTTGCCAATGCAGACAATGTTATTTTTTGTTGCAATAGTTCACTGAGTGATTGACCTTTCATTGTGTTTGTTGAATCAAGCTTGCTGATTATACAAGAGAACACACACAGACCATTAAACATTTTTTAGCCTTAGCCTTTACTTCTCTTTCTTACTTCTTCCCTTCCTCCTTCCTCACTCACTCTCTTTCTCCCTTATTCTCGCCCGCTTTCACTCCTCCTCCCTTCCCTCACTCCTCCCTAGCTCCCATAAACTTGACACATCTTTATATCATTTTGCACTAAGCTGCTAATAAGGTGCCATTGTGAACCTTGCCTCATTAACTCAGTCTACAAGCTACATACCTCTCTGATAGATGTGTATTTATCCTCACCACAATATGTGTGAAAAATACAAAACTAACATTACACTGAGACTCAAATTACTCTGCGAAGAATTCAAGTGTTTGTATTTTTATTCTCTTGTTTCCTCAGGAATCTGAACTTTCGTGTTCTTCTTGTGAGAACATGTAAGTACATATACACATGCACATACTAACTGTACATATGTAAGATTATGAAATAGCTCTGACTGTGCTGTTCGGCTGATATCCATTAATGTAACTGCTATATTGAGTTGTTTTTCCACTCTTCAATTGCTTGCTTGCGAGCGTATGCATTTCAAATTTTCTTGTGCATAATTAGAATTATGTACTTTATGTTCTGTTTCATGCATAGTTTACTTTGTGTGTATGCAGTCGGCTCCACTTTTCTGTGCACATGTTTGTCCCTACATTCTAGTGGTTGTTGGTATGCATTGACAAAAACTGTCAAGTACATGTGAAAGTGCATTAAAGCTTGTGTGAGAGTAAATCATCCTTGGGGAGGAGAAGTCTTCAAGATTGTATGTATGTGCTGGCCTTGTTCTTCATTACCGTTGCTATCTTTGCTGTTCTGAGCCTCTCAGGTACGCCCACATGCAATTAAACTTTTCTTTTTCTACCACCGTTCTACTTTTGGCATCACTCATGTGAGAAAAGATACAAGGCTTTCCGCGCCTTCACGATTGCCATGTTTGTGTTCCAGAGCGGGGGAACCTGGGAATGAGGCTATGAATGTGTGTGCAGTAGTATGCTTAATATTGAATTACTAGAAAGGTAATTTGATATTCATTTGTGACATCACACAAAGTCATACTTGTTATTACATAAACACACATCAAAAAGAAATCCTAATTAAGATCCAGGAAGAAGACGGTGAGGGATTGATTGGCATGCTAGGGTGACTTCAGTCTTCTTCTCGTCCCCAGACCCTCACCCTCTCACAAGGAAAAAGTTTGGGAAGCCAAGTCAAATCTGTTGAGCTAGCACACACTTTTGTTAGTGTAACAACATTCTGTCCAAATCAACATTTTGCGACATACCCGATCAAAAAATGATGGGATACCTGGGTAGAGATGCAAAATTTTACCGCTGTACATGTAAGGGAAGTTTATGTAATAATTAACAATCTTGCAATCTGATTGGTCCTTACCACATTTTGGTAACAGGCCCAAGGAATTAAACTTTGTTCACTGAACCGTTGGAGGTGCGTGCAGGCTGGGCACAAGACTATGACAACATCAAGGCCTCAACTGGTACTTAACACTTCACTTAACAACTTCTTTTAACAAAACCTTTTAAGTGATGTCGAGCATACTGGAGGTATACGGACTGGTTAAAGGTTTTTTGCCATCTAGAACAGTTTTGAATGAGACTTTTGCTCACAAAGTTGGTACACCATAGCACTAACCACTACGCACTCAGATTGGATGACCTTTAGCCAAAATTACCTTGTGTTAAATCTTCTTGGATCTTGGAGTGTCTATTAGAGACCTTTGTTCACTTATACAAAACACAAAGCTGCTAAGTAGTATGTGTTAATAACTGACATCTGCTAATGAGCTCCTAACACTCCCATGCTGCTCAATATCAGGAAAGAGTTGTTATGGTAGTGAATACTGAGTTATACTATCAATGTTGTTTTTCAGACTAAACCACAAAACAAAAACAACCGAGCACATAAACATATAAAAAAGAGCTAAAGTTTGTTTGCCAGTGATCTTGTGTGCAAGTTGTGAATTAATACAGATAAATATATAAAGTGATAATGTTGCCATTTATAATAATATACGGTGTTATTATAGTCCTTGTATTACAGTGTAGGTACAGAGAATAAATCAGTATTGTTTTCGTCTCAAGTATTGTTTACTGGTGATATTGAGCGCTGTGAGGCGGCTCTATACCTGGCAATGCGGGTATGTGGTGCTGGGGGTACTCACTTGCAATCGCTAGCGGATAATCACTAGGCATAAAGTGTGTTCCGTTCAAAGAGATTGCTTCTGTATAGTCTGGTGGTGGGTGGGGTGGTATGTACTGTAGGGGTAAAGACGTATTGGTGGAGTCCACTCCATTACAGTGTTGGTAGAGGTTGTTTGTCAATGTGAGTCGTGCATGAGGTTGTCCGGGTGAATAGGCAACTTGCATGGGGCTTGCTGGATTAGAGCTATAGATGCAGCTAGTTGGTGGTTGACAGTTTGGGTAAGCACAGGACCCCGGTGAAAGTTGAGCCATTTTTGGGGACACTTGGTGTGCCTGCAGACACACTTGGGATTGTGGATGTTCCGAGGGAGAGATTTGGAGCGGAGAGCACTGCTCTGGTGATGGAATTATGGGTGAGGGTAACATGTCTGGACTAGGAGGTGCCAGGTGCATGCTGTGAGAAGGGAATGAGCTGGCAGGATAGTAACTTGGGGGATGTACATCGGTCACTGTGCAGGGGACCAATGGGGGGGGCAGCTTTTGGGTGTAGTGTGTCGCTGGCTCGTGTGGGTGGTGCTGGATTGTTATACTTGCCATGGTCTTCTGGTCCGAGTGCAGCTTGTTCAGTTGTGCAGGCCTCAGCTTGTGCCTTGATTTGTTGGTAAGAGTCGACTTGCTTGCAGAGCTGCGGCTTGAGCTACATTGTAGAGACTGAATGGTCAGGCAGCTATCCAGCATTGCATCACCAACTTGATCATCATTTCGAGGCTACAGATACAAGGAAGAAGAAAAGATGCACACTCAGTATCTGAAAATTTAATTTTTGGTGATCGTAAATTCATGTGCAATACTGTGGTGTGTAAGTGGCTGCATGACCTTACCTTCTTTCTTTGCAGGTGAGTTTTTGCATGTTTCCTCAGAGAGCTCGGATCTGTGTATCGCTTGGTGCAACCCGGATTGGTGCAAGCATATGGCTTCTACGGATAAAATCATTGATAAGTGTAGACAGTAGCAACAACAATATGAAATGGGAACCATGACTTAAACAACTACTAACTTGTTAAGACAAGTCTTACTTGATCATAATGTGTCTTTTGGTGTTTGGATCGGTCTGACGAGTTTGAGAAGGACTTGGTGCATCCTTGGAACTGGCAGAGGTAGGGTTTCTCACCAGTGTGGGTCCTGAGATGAATCTTGAGATTCTCCAGGCGAGAGAAAGCTTTGGTACAGCCAGGATGCTGCAGTGATAACATTTGAAGGATAAACATTTCAGTTGTTTTGTGTGTTTGTCTATCATCTGACTTAGTGGATAATGGCCCATTAAGGTGACAACAGGTGAAATTCATGTCAGTGCACGAATGCATGCAGTACCTACCCTACTGTGAGTAAGATCATAGATCGGTTGAAATCAAACTCCAAACAATATTTATGTGGGTTAGCCATAGGCATTATATATTGTGAGTCATTGAGTCAGAGAGGTTTATTCATATAAGTGGGCAGTGATACAATTTTTATTCATTGGATAACTACTATGGTGGCCGTTTGTCAGTTCTTGGTAAATTGCCAGGTGCTATGCTTGCAATTTGAAATCATTCAGAGAGTGGCACTGGGATCAAACAGGCCTGAGAAATGTGTTTTGTTTACCTACTCTAGCACTGGTTTTACAGCTCATTAATGTTTAGACTGCCCTTTCAAGTGGTGTATGTACAAGACCTCATGCATGATAGATTCATTGGTGGGTGTGTATGTTGCTTGAAAGCTGTCTAAAAGCTCACTGCACCAAAAATAATTGCTTCTGAAGTAGCATTTAGGACCCATACTTTGTTGTTAATCCCACATAAACAAATTGTTAAAATTAATAAAACAAGTTAAAATTAATTCCTGATATCTGACTTACAAACAATGAATTCATGAAGGTTATTCTCATTATCACTATTTTGTATATTTGAGATATGTTGTCACAAGCGTCATTTTAGTGAATAACAGAAAAGTGTGTTAGATTCACACAGGGGCAAATTTATTCATATGATATGAATAGAAGTATGTCCATTTTTGGAAACTTTCTCAAACAGCTGTATACCATGGGCTGTTAAGTTTAGTCTGGGGGACTTTATTGGTAAACACAGAGAAAGTGACCACAGGCATGGGAACAATGTGAGATAGAAGGACCAACAAACATACAGCACCACTGAGGGGTATCAGGGGATTTGGTGATGTGGCATAACAATGTCACTAGATCGCTAAACAAAACAAAAAAATATATTATTTAGTCAGATTTTTGCTGAATACCATCAATATTTATGATGCAGGCCTATTTGTGCATATATGGCTAGCTATAATGAAGTATTGTCGAGTGCATGGAAAACATTTAAAGCCCACACAAAAGCAATGGTTTGGTGACCTACTGAGATCACGAGGTGTATAGTGTATGACTCATAATTTGCAAATTAATCAGAAGGAATAACAGCTTCACTCACTGTGCACTTGTTAGGCTTTTCACCAGAGTGGATCCTCATATGGATGAGCAGCTTGTACCGTGCGTTGAATGGCTTTCGCTTCCGTGGACACGACTGCCACATGCATGTAAAGTCATCCAATTTGCCCTTCTCTATGTGTGCATTCTCAATATGTTGTACGAGATCATCAAGATCGTCAAAGCTCTGACCACAACCATCCCACAAGCAAATGTGTGGTTCCATTTGGAGGGGTTGCGAGTGTCTGGCGTTGGCAGTCTTTGAGCAGTGTTGATCAAATTCCATCGGTTCTGAACTTTGCATTGCGAGATTCGGCTGTCCCTCCGGCATCATGTTGTATTTTAGCTGATGAGGACGCTCACTAAATGTGATTTGGTTCGTAATTGTAGTGTTTGTTGTCCCGTCACTGTTGTGGTTGTGCTCAATGGAAGTTTTTCGTTGTTGGATTTTGTACTGCAGTGTAGGTGGGGCAGGGCTGGATTGGCCGACCAAGTGGCCAATGGAGCCAGTTGGATTTGGAGAGATTGGGTTAGAATTGTTCATGACTGCGACGAGGGAGTTCGGAGATGTTCGTATCAACGAGTTGAAGTCGAGAAAATCAGACAGAGGTGAAGTGGAAAGAGCTCTCTTTCTAGAAAGATGGTTGGCAGAATTTAGGGGACTAATAATCGATGGAATGTCAATCCCGGAGCCAAGATATGGAGAGAGGGAGTTTGGTGAAGGAATAAGAGGAGAAGGGTTAGCTTCATCCAAGTCTGGATTGCTAGCCGACAAATAACTTGCAGAAAGTGGGGGGAGGGATGTTCTCTGGGGGTGAACCTGCCTCCCCTTTACAATGCCGTGCTTCTGCGCGGGAGCATCACTGAAAGATAATCGAGAGAAAGGCGAATGAGGAGTGAGGCGAATCGATGATACATCAGAAAAAGTGGGAGATTGTGAAGTGTAGCTTCCATTAGGGAGCTGCAGATGATGGATGCTGTGGTTGCTACCTGGAAGAGGAGAGAGACGGCTTGGAGGAAATCGCGACTTCTGCAGTTGTGCCAAAGCGCACATTGGCTGCTGGCCGAAAACACCAGGCTCCGTCTTCAACGGGAAGATTTCCGACGAGTGTTTGAAGTGGTTATAATTGCTCCAAGCCGGTGGTTGGGTGCAACTGTAAGGTATCTCCACTGGCTGTCCGCCACTCATGATGCTCCCGTGCGGATTGATCTGCGGCAGCATGCAGCCTTGGCTCGCCGTATACAGGATGGGTGTCGTTGGACAAGGCGTGTCGCTGTGAATCATAATGGGAGGCACAACAGCATGTTTGCGACTCGATTTACTGCTTTGCCCCTCCACGTCCATTTCAGCTATCCCGCCTTGTCGGTGTGCCAGAACTGTATGGAAGATTAAAAACATTTTTTTTTTAATGCTGCACATATAAAGTTATTAAAAATGTTCCGCAGTCATCAATCGATTCATGCTACTTAAAAGATACACTTACAAATGCAAAACAGACCCTAATGCATGTTTGTCTCTTTACTTACCAAAACCTACCTGCTTTGTATTTACAACGTGCTGCAGTTCCACCCTTTTTGTGCAACGCCAAATATCTTTGTGTAATGAATATCATTGGCTTGCCATGACGTCATGCTGGAATTGTAAAATGGCTACTGCAACCACTGGCAGTTCTGGTTCTGAGAGCAAGGCTAACGGACAGGGTACAGCCTTCTCCTTCAAGCCCGGAAAATGTCGCGTCTGCTCAGATTTCAAGTCCTGGAGCAAGACGCAGACCTTCAAGAGCTTGGTAAGGAGTGAGGAATAGTTTTGGCACGCCACATGACAACGGATCGTTAAATATACTCGCTCAGTAAGTACCATTTATTGACCCGCCTTTGTGACCAGTTAACCAGTTCATTGATCTCATGCAGTGTATATGTTAATGTCTTGATGTAACAGCTAAAAAAGTATGTCTCCTTCCCTAAGAGATTTGAGTGCTTACCCCCAGACGCTACATTTTGTGATTGTTCGACTAGGAGCATGAGTCTGGAGTTGTACCTTCCTGGTAATTCCCACCTGCATAAACTCTAGGAAATGTCCCTGATGAGATCAGCTTGGTAGTATTGCATAGCCAGACTCTCCGGCTACACGAGACTACCTCGTTGGTGCCTGCACGTGAGTCACAGGAGCTTTACCTTCTGTAACCCAATGTCAGAATACCCAGCAGAAAGAATGTCCAGCAGACCGTGAGGATTTGGGACGATGCACGTGGCTCTTCCTTCACACCATGGCGGCATACTATCCTGACTCCCCCACCGGCCGACAGCAGGAAGACATGAAGAGACTTGTGTCTCTTTTCTCACAGTTTTATCCTTGTGATGACTGTGCAGAACATATGAGAACTAGGTATGCAGTGTACTGTTTCTTAGTCACATGACTTCAACCAATCAGCTGTCTGAGTGAGGCAGGTCACATGACCTCAACCAATCCGATTTCTCAGTGAGCTGTGTATAGGATGTGTGTCGTGTGGCTTTCATATGCGTGGTATAGGTATGGTTGAGACTTTTTCCAGATTACTCTGTGACGCTATGGTTACGAGTCCAAATATTCATCCACCCTCTAGTCCAATAGCTTACTAAGGACTGATTTCTCATCTCATCTTTTTTGGTATAGATTTTGTCGCACAAATTACCTTTCTCAAATTAGGTTAGAAACCCATCCCCCTGATACAACTGACAGAGTGCGTTTCTCAAGATGGATGTGCGAGTTACATAATGAAGTGAACCAGAGGCTGGGTAAAAGAACATTCGATTGCTCCAAGGTGGATGAAAGATGGCTTGAAGGATGGAAAGATGGATCTTGTGACTAAAATTAATACTGGTGAACCTACAACATAAAAACTCGATTAGATGTCTTATATCATGAAACCGTTTACAAAGATTCTACAATTTGAGATCAAAATTCATTTGAGGACATAATTATGCATTAATGACGAGCTTTCTGGCCAGTTGTAGTCTGTGTACGACACACTCTCTTCCCAAGAGTTCCATCACCCCAGCCAAGCCAGGACTAGCCTAGAATAAACCAAGACCAAGTTATACCCAAGTTCTTGCAACTTCTGGTTGCAAGAGTCTCAATCATGTGAGCTAATCAGAGAGCAGACTTTAAAACTTCTGTAATTTGATTGGATAGTACAGTTATCACTCTTGTAACTCCATGCAGTTGCAAGAACTTGGAGAAATGCAGTAACAACACTACCATCATATTAGGCATAATATTATACCTTCTAACATAGCAACACATGCTGATGAACTAGGTCATTGGACTTCTTGGGACAGTGATTCTCTCTGATCACTATATATTACCAATTAGAATTTACCTTTAAAACTTCTGTAATTTGATTGGATAGTACAGTTGTCACTCTTGCAAGCGGATTTGTAAAACTTGGAGAAATGCAGTAACAACACTACCAACACTAGGTCATATTAGGTATAATATTACCTTCTAACATAGCAACACATGCTGGTGAACTAGGTCATTGTGGCAGCATGATTCTCTTTACCTTTAGTTTCATTATTAAGTGCCTTTCAGTGTGAAATTGCACATACATAGCCACATGGCTAAGCATAATAGGAGGGTCTTCTACCTTGGATACATGTACCTTAAAATGTACACTGGTCTACATTGCATCATAAAATTCTCCAATCTTGTCTGGTAACCAACACTATACCAGTGCCAATTTAACAGTGTTACAGTAATAACAGCCCACCTGGGAGTTTGGTTATGTCAGCTGTGAGCCGACAATACCCAGGGGGCAAAACTGTGTTGTCATGGCAAATACTAACCAGTATCAATTTGCTATCCATCATTCTAAACTGTTTCCAGGCATTCCCACCATCCAATTTTAATTGCTTATAGTATGTAAAAATCTAGGGTTAGAAGGCTATGAAGGTTCATGCATGCTGGGTAAGGATATCGATTAACACAACACTCAGCATAGTCAGGATGGTGGGAAGGCCTGGGGATGAAGTTACTATGTCACCTTACCATTGTTCCTGTCACAGCAAGCCTGCATAACAACATCAGTTTTCGATATGGCACGTTCATTGTAATGGCCAGGGTCTTCAGTGTACTGTTAATGGTCTCCTTGGAGGAGAAGTCGCAGTGCTCCACTGCACTGCTTACTGCAGCCAGCGCTTCATCTATAGGACATAGTTGGATAGGGTCCTCACCTTTCTACCATGATGGTGAAAAATTTCAGGTTGAGTTAGGGTTCAGTGGGACATTCAGTGGGACTGAAATGTCACAATGCAGTTTAAGTGACCCTTTGATATAAATGCATTACATTTTAACAAACAAAGGCCTCAACATACTTTAAAAGAACTAAGAGCTTATTTATATCCCACTGGGTGAACGCTGCTCAAATGTATTGCCTATGGCACATGCATTTAGCTGGAGTTTATAATTTGGCCAATATACCCACAAAATTATTCCTATTTACCCCACTGTGTACCAATACATGTATGGGCAACCTGGATTCTCTACAGTGGACAGCAAGGAATCCTTGTGAACTAGAGGATCGCTCCAGAAG
Organism: Agelas oroides; assembly: GCA_949130485.1. Lineage (NCBI taxonomy): Eukaryota > Metazoa > Porifera > Demospongiae > Agelasida > Agelasidae > Agelas > Agelas oroides. Next base: position 8,543,083 of record OX422194.1, on the reverse strand, counting down.
TAAGCAGCTTCCTCCATGACTTGCGGTAGGAGGGTGACCCTCTCCTAGAGTGGGTGAAATACACGAGGAACATAGCTAATAATCGATATTAGAATATATTATAACATTACCTCTAATAGTAGTAGGACTGATTCCAGATATTCCAAGCTTTGCCTGGTATCATTAGATCCTAAACTGTGCAAAGAGAATGGTAGATTATTCCTGGCAAGTTGTGTCTGGATATAAAGTGATAAAATACACAACACTTTCAGGTTCTGTCTAGCCAGCCTGGCAATGTGCAGGTACAAGGCTAAGCTGTCTAGTAGCTTAGACACAAGCTAAGCTGTAATTTCATTGACACAACACTTTTCAAAGCTCTCATTTGATGGCAAAGAGGATATCAATTGACAATGATATCAATCAACACTACTTCTGTCTGGAATTCTGAACAGAAAGCAAAGAAAATGGTTAAGCTGTAACTTATTAACCCTGGCACATGGCTGGATGCTAATATGAAGGTTCATGCATGCTAGGTAAGGATATCAATTAACACAACACTCTCCAAGCTCTATCTAGTATCATTGTATTCTGCGCACAGAATTGGCTAAGCTGTACCTTGGCACGTGGTTAGATGCAACTAGCTCATGCATGCTGGTAAGGATATAAGAACAACATTGTTGTGGACGTGTATCAATTTACACCACAACAGTATTCCCAATGCACAAGATTGTACCAATATTTTGTCTATGACCAAAGTGCACTATGAAACTAGGTACTGAGATCATGTTACTAAACAGCCATTAGTAAACAACAAATATTTTGACCAAATTCAAACTCACTTGAGAGAGGAGGTTCGCAGAATGCCCTGTAGCTCTCTGGCAAGTTGCTGACGCTCTAACGGTCTCTTCAGTTTCTGTCTAAAGTGTTGCTTGTTAATCCACAGCAGTTTCTCTTCCTCCACTACCATTGCTCTCTTTGTCACACCCTCAAGGGAGAATAACTTCACCAGCTCCTCTATGCTGAACACCTCCTGCCCACTGCCTGGGCTCCATCCCAGAAGAGCAATAAAGTTCACCACTGCTTCAGGAAGAAAGCCTCTTTCCTATACACCAAATGAGATGCTTATAGTTTTCAAGAGAAATTGTTCAGTCGGTTACTTGTCTGTTATTGCAGTTGATCTAGTGTTGTCCTATAGTGCAACACTAGTCTCGCAACTAGCAAGTCCACAATGTAAATTTAGAACCAGCTAGCTTGAAAACCTAATAGGGGCTTTCCAAAACCACGCCCCCTCATTAAATTTTCTCTCAGCATCTTGATCTACCTACCATAGTTAGTACTCTATGACTGCAGACTGACTTACAAATTTCAACTTTATACCATGTTTCATTCGTTGGATATGCAGGCTTCAAGTTTGAAACTTTCCTGTATATTTAGATGGAGATTGGGGCCAGATTGGGTCCTAGCTATTAAAATGTATGGGAAAACTGAAATTTTGAGTGTGCAGATCTCAGAAACTAAACATGCTATCCAGCTCAAATTTTCAACTTAGTCTCTTCCTAATGAGTACTAAGTCATATCTAAAATTCAGGACAATCAGACGTACTCCCCAAAAGTGGGTGGGTTTTGGAAAGCCCCTATTCTGTCTAGCCTTGCTCCCTTCTCTACAGTCTTCAAAGTAAGAGCCTCTTTTGTGGATCTTAAAAAAAAAACCCCACACTACCGTCTTCTTCAAGTTCTTATATACATGTATCCCATTGTGGATCTTTTAGTGAATTTCCAAGTTCTTACAATATTTGTTGCCATAACAACCATGTGGACCAATCAAACTTCACAGAATGTTGGCTCATGCAATTGAAACTTCTCAGTTTCGCCACCTTGCAAATTTGTGGGTGCCATACAGTCCTGATTATGTGAAGACTAAAGTATTTTTAATTGACACCTGCCCTGAGCTGACCATATGTCTAGCTCAGCAACTTACCCATGACAACCCACATAGCAATCCACCCACGTCAACCTATAGTCATACTTTGACCTTGGATTGTACTCTGACCTGATATTCATACCTTATAGTTCTCAACAAACACATCCTGGTTTCTCTTGGAAAGTTTGGTCCCTGTGCTGCATGTGAGATAAGGGGGTGGGGCTGGATAGCAACGAGCAAACACTGGGGGAGGGGCTCACCTTGAAAGGAGAAGAGGAAGGTGAGCGAAGTGTGGTGGTTCCCAGTCCAGACCACTGTAGACCAGTAAGTGCTTTGCAGTCGATAGCAACCACTCCTGAGGGATAAACACACAAAAACGTACTGCCAACAGTCACCTGCATTTTTCTCCCAACCTATTATAGGCATACACAGTCCAATACCCATAACACTAGCCTCTACCTAGGTACCGGTATGAGACTACTCGCCCTCTGAGTACTGCACACTTTCCCTCCCTCCAAGCACTTGCATACCTCTCCCCTGAGCACATGGGATATCTCCATGCAATGGTCGTCCACCACGCTGGCCAGGTGGTAGGTTGAGTGGCCATCAGCCTTCAGCAGGACCTGATCATCCAGAGAATTGTTTGGGAGTTCTACAACACCGTACACCTCGTCCTGGACCACAGTAGAGCCCTCGGTAGGAACCTGTAGTCATGATAGCCACATATTTGCACAGACAGCACTGTTGCTCTTGTAGACTTTCCTAGACCTCATCTGGTGCATCATGTGTGCATGATGAGATCATTTTCATTACAAATAACAGATGATAAAAAATGATGTCACTCTTGGGTGCATGTATCATTTCCAGTACCTGATACTGAATTGATCTGTATTGGGATTGGTTTGGGGTCTGGGACTGAGACTACTGGTATATAGTAGAGCTATAAATAATTATGGCAAAAGTTTTGATATCTGCTGTCCTAGCCTCGGTCCCAGGCTCCGCTCAGCTTTCTGTCGCTTGCAGTACGGTATTACAAGCGACAGAAAGCTGGGCGGGGCCTGGGAATGAGGCTATGCCATCCAGCTCTAATGCTTTTGTACCACAAGTGACAGAAGAACATAGCAGTGTCAAACCTTCAGTCTAACAGTGTGGGGCAGCCCCATCTGAAGGTTTTGATCCGCTTGTCTCCTGCTGAGTTTCCTGCAAAGCCCATCATAGCCCGACAGGAGGCCCCCGTCCCGCAGAGATTGTAGTCTCTCTTTGCTGCAGAAACAGGGGTACGCAACTTCTCTCTAGGAATGGGAGGAGAGAAAACAAGATGATAGAAGGTGGAATGGAAATATGGAATTGGAATGGAGATGGAAAGAAAGTGAATGGGATAGAGATGGAGTGAAAACACTGGGAATGGTATGCTGGCAGGAATAGAATCACATGACATGCACTTGTTTCTGCTGACCTCGATGAGAGTTTTAGTGTACTGCCGGTAGATGTTTAGCCTCTCTGACTGGGTGAGGGATACAAGAGTAACACAATTAGCTTCTTGCTCACAGGCGTAACAGCATACAATACTTCCTTGCTCACAGGTGCTAGCCTCATTCTAGCTCTTGTGTGCGTGGGCCTGAGAACGAGGCTACACAGGTGCACCTTCAGCACTTCATTTCTCAATGGCTAGTGGTATAGTTTACCTGTACGTAAGGTCCAAATTTCCCTCCAAGCTCCGGGCTTTCGTCAAACTGAATGCCAAGCCATTGTAATGACTGCTGCAACTTCTCTGCCGAACCTGGAACATTCCTATCCTAAAAGTGAGAGAGTTGGAGAAGCCAGCCAAGAACACACTGAAAAAAGAATCAAGATTTTAGATCTGCAAGATTTTGGTTTCACGGTAGATGGTACTGTCACAAGCATGCTTGTGGTAAGAGCAGCAAGTTTGCAAAGTGACAAATGCCTCTCAAATAATTGCCTCATACCCTGTCAGTGTCTTCCAGCCTTAGCACACACTGCCCTCGGTTTGCTTTTGCAAAGAGGAAGTTGTAGAGCGCTGTTCTGGCGCCTCCGAGGTGGAGAAGACCAGTGGGACTTGGAGCAAACCTCACTCGGACAGCCATGCATGCTGGAAGGGTGAGACCCGGTAATAATCGACGCAAATTTGGAATGGTTTCAGGACTAGGGTACACGGGACTGAGGCAGAGATAAAACACGTGCAAAAAGTGGGTGGGGCTCATTTGCAAGTTTAACTCTATTGTCACGGAATTCCTCGAAGCTCTCTCGCATCATGTTTCGGATTTATGTGCGCTTTTCCTGTTGTCTGAGACAGTACAGAACGCCTATAGTTAGTACCTACGGAGCTGTGTCTGCCAGGAGTGGCTCTACCATATCTGGTACCGGAAAACAGTCGCCAGAGGACAGATTGAAGGGATTGAAGTCTGCAGAAAAGCGGTATATAGAGTGCCTCACGAATTATTCGAGGGGTCGGGTGATTTGATGTATCCACCGTTTCTACAGGGTTGCTATCTTTGCTGGTATATCACTACTGGTGGGATACGTTGCACTTAAACTGTCATTTTCAAGTAAGTTCCTGAGTTTTCGGAACAGTTTGTGACAATAACTTTGTAAGCACTGTTGTTTAAAACTTTAATGTTCGGACTAGACTAGTAGTTTAGTTTTAGTTTTAGTTTAATTAGGCTACAGATTCAAATTGTTAGTTTAGTTGTAATTTTTAATTAACAGGCTAAGGCAGCATCAATTTTAGTTTTAATTACCAAAAGGTTTTATGCCTTACTAAAATACATTAGTTAACTAAAACAACACTGTTCGAAATGGAGCACAATTTTCACTGGTCGAAAATCTTGTTCACCAATGCTTCTACAAGTGAAACATAAGTGACTAATCCTTGTAAATCCATCCCTCTTCTCTTCTAGACATGGCTTCCAAGCAAACTGAGGCGGACAAGTCCTCTTCCTCCTCCTCCTCCTTGCGCACTCTCCCAAGGCCGCTAGTCATGGCAGGACCCTCTGGCTCGGGAAAGAGCACTCTTTTGAAGAAACTCCTCAAAGAGTACCCAGATGACTTTGGCTTCAGTGTTTCTCGTGAGGAACCATTCCCGTTGGCTAACCACCTTACAAGCTGCGTCACTAACAAATGCAGCTTGTCTGGTTTCCAGACCCTTTCATTCAGTGCATATGTCACTATTTTCCAGTATAACATACAAGTGGTTTACACTTAGCCTCGTTCCCAGGCCCCGCCCAGCTTTCTGTCGCTTCCAGTATAGAAGCGACGGAAAGCTGGGCAGGGCCTGGGAACGAGGCTAGTTTACACTGGGAGCTGGTTTACACGACTAGTTAAAGCTGGACTATAATAAATATAGACTCACTTGCTGCAAAAATTTCAGTAAGATAATGCATGTTTATATGATCTGAAATTGAAATAGCATCTAAGATTTTGGATCATAGTCTCGTTCCCAGACCTTTAGTGAGACTCCCAGTACCATACTGAGGGTCTGGGAATGAGATTTATCTAGTTTCATAAATTTTAAAATTTGCATTACTCTTGAATGTTTGTGGTGAAATGCACGATATTTTTGTCATTCAAATGTACATATAATTTTTCTTGCAGATACAACGAGGAAGCCACGTCCTGGTGAAGTGGATGGAAGAGGTAAAAGTGTATGTTGTTACAAACTGAAGTGAGATGGGTATGTTGGTGAAATTGGAAGCTCAATATGAAAAGAAGGATCTGACAACTGGAGGATTCCTCGGTTACCAACTTGACGACAGTCTGAAATGCTTGTGTCAATAGTTGGTAGCCACTGTGAATTGCACCCAGACCCCCTACTTGAGCGCCAATGATCTGACCAATGAGCTTCAACCACCAAGCCTCAATAGCCTTGTTCCCAGGCCTCCGCCCACATTTAATCTTGCAGCCGTGGAGATAATTGGGAGAAGGTCTGGTGAGTCGTGATGTTGACAGTGGCATCCATTGCGTGATAATTCTCACCAGGCTTGTGCCGCGTTATTCTCGTACTGATAGCTGTGGAATGAGGACTGGGAATGGGGCTAACCTCACAAGTCTCGATGTATCCACGCTGAATGCTTCAGTCTCACAGCTGGCAAAGCGTCCAATGGCTCATATGTTGATGTGCTGTTATAGCCTTGTTCCCAGGCTCTCTCCCTCCTCCCTTGTTCCCAGGCTCTCCCCATCTCTTTATTTCCAGCATGAAGCAACATTTTGGGAGAGAAAAACTAATCAGCATGGGCTCTCTCCTAATGGAGAGAATTTTTCGGTCAACCCCTAACAGACTTCCAACTAAAAACCGTTGGGGGGGAGAGGGGGGGGGGGGGGGGGGCTGGGAATGATGCTAATGTTTTTTCCTGATGTTCATAATTGTGTGCTCCATTCTTTCTGTAGAGTACCACTTTACAACACGTGAAGAAATGAAGAAAAGCGTCGGTGCTGGCAACTTTATCGAGTGGGCTGAGTTCTCAGGAAATATGTATGGAACAAGGTTTGTGTGGGTTATATTGCATATTGGGGGTTCAAAGTTTTTCAAGACATTTTTGTTTCTGTGTAGCAAACAGGCTGTTCAGGATGTGCAGGTTACTGGAAAGTGCTGCGTCTTGGATATTGACATGCAGGTACAGTGTAGCCTCATTCCCATACCAGAGATGGCCTGGGTATGGGACTAGTTGATTAATTACTGTAGCTCAGAAGATGAACATGGGTCTTGGAACAGATGCGGAAGAAGGCAGGGAAGGAGGAGGGAAGAGGGAGGGGGGAGGAGGGAAGAGGGAGGGGGGAGGAGGGAATGAGGGAGGGGGGAGGGAAGGAGGGAGGGGGGAGGGAAGGAGGGAGGGAGGGGGGAGGAGTGAGAGAGGGAGGGTGAGGGAGGGAGGGAGGGAGGGAGGGAGGGAGATAGGGACAGGTAGGGTCTCATTCCCAGGCCATCTTGCCACTTTAGTCTGGAATGGGGTTACTAGGCTCTGTGATGAACTTGTTCTTGTCACAGGGTGTGAGAAGCATGAAGAAGACCGACTTGAATCCTGTGTACGTGCTGATCAGACCGCCATCACTGGAAGCATTGGTGAGTTTAAACGGGAGAAAGTTTTGTTGAGTTTCACAGGTCTTTAGCTGAAATTATCATCTGTAAATTTACCTCCAGTGCCACTTATCCTGTTAGTAAAAACTTCCTCTGTTTTTTGGTTTAGAACATCTGTCTCTCTCGTCCCCAGGCCCCTCCTAACTTTCTTCATGGAGGGGAGGAGCCTGGGGGTTGCCTAGTAACTGTATATTGCTATAGGCATGTTTGCAGTGTACCACTAACATTACTACCAAGTTCACACTGGCCATATTCCCAGTCTCCAATCCAGTCTCAATTCCTGTTGGGGAATGGGCCTAAGCTGGCAGCCTAAATGCTGAGCCAGTACTACTGTTCTAATAACCTGTACTATATACAAGTTATACATTGTGTACTTTTGTATACAGGAAAAACGACTCCGAGATAGACAAACCGAAACTGATGATAGTCTACAGAAGAGATTGAAAACTGCCAAAGAAGAGCTAAAGTTTGGTGAGTCAGCATCTGTAAAACTAACAATCTGTATCCTGAAGTGCTTGGGCTTTGCATATTTGTACTCACTAGTCTAGTCTATGTAGTAGTCATACTACACACACACACACCACACACCACACACACACACACACACACACACACACACACACACAAACACACACACAATAGCTACAACTCCTGGAGTTTTTGATCACGCAGTAGTTAACGATACTGTTGACGAAGCTTATCAACAGCTGAAAGCTGCAGTACTCAAGGTATGCATATTTATACAATATAGTAGTTGCTCTAATTATGCAAACGTTCTAATTACTCAAACAGTAAATTAAAATTATTTTTATTCCTTCCTAATTCTTTGAACAAACCCTTTTTCAAATTTACTTGATTCTTTCAACTGGTAAGACCAAACATTTATTACATAACCCATTAGTACCTTGTTCCCATGCCTCCACACCCTGGGCTTTGTCATTTGTTTTCAATAATTTTTCATACTGCAAGTACGTGACAAAGGCATGGAAACCTAGGACTGAGTATCGATACTTTCTCTGGTCATACAGGATGTGGGAATTGGTGGTGCAGACAAAGAACGCTGATTTTTTCACCAAAGGATCTCCATTTTGTATTCTCTACTTCCGTGTTACTAGCCTTGTCTCTAAGCTCCTTCTCAGCTTTTGCCGTGGAATTTATATTTCATGTTCAGTGTAATGGCATTGTAGCTGGATATATATATAGGCAACTGGTTATGTTGCATGGAGACATCAAGTTTGTGGGAATGTCACAATGGTTCGTTGACTGTTCAGTTTGTGATTAATGTTGCGGAAAGCCTAATGAAGTCTTAATTCTGTGTATCAATCTTAAGCTGCCATCTTGGTGCACAGCATGTACAGCATGTCAATGACAACCAACACAACATGATTGTACTAAAAGAGTAGAGTCCTTGTACAAGGCAGCTGTTTTCCATTTCCCCGGCGGCTCTAAAATGTGATGAAAAGGCTCTACAGGCACTGAGCATGAGGTGGGGGGAAATGGTAGTAAAAATGGTAGATTTGTGCAGGGTAGTGTTGGGTGTCATCATAGTATCATCCAGGGAGGATTATAGACCTTATGCAGGGGGTGTGGCTTCAAGGTTAGCAACCGCTATTTATGTTGCCATGGTAACACCAATTTTATATGACAGTTCTTATAGTCCAAATGGCTCAAATCTCAAATATGAAAGTGATTGGCCTTATGGTTGATTTTTTTAAAATAGTCAAACTTTGGCATTTAAGTATTGAGTTCTATGGTGAGTGGCAACTTTTTGCCACTCACCATAGAACTCAATACTTAAGTCGAAGTTTGACGATTTTTAAAAAATCAACCATAAGGCCAATCACTTTCATATTTGAGATTTGAGCCATTTGGACTATAAGAACTGTCATATAAAATTGGTGTTACCATGGCAACATAAATAGCGGTTGCTAACCTTGAAGCCACACCCCCTGCATAAGGTCTATAGGGCTAATTATGATGCATGAAATACCATACAGTTTACACGCAGACCCCAGGGCTTCCGTACATTTTATTCCACCACGCAAATCAGATTAGCAATTACAAGTAGTCAACTAAAGTTCAGCTTGTGTAAACTATTATTACGCAACAGTTCACAATACGGCTGTCATTCAGTTGCCGTTGCAAGTCCCGCGAACTTCCCGGATTTCCAAGCAGATTACTGAACAATATCACGACTTTGCTCAATCATAACTGGAAAAGTATTTGGAGTTTGACTGAGTTATACGAGTATTGTGTAGTCGGAGTGGGGAAAAACGTGTCCAGAAATTTACGGAGCTCTTGGCCGTTTTGCCCCTAGTTGGGCGCCAAATCGAAAATCGATCACAGCTGAAAGCGGTCACAAGGGCACTTGCATAAGCGCTTGTATCTCGGAGAGTACGATAGCTATGGAGATTGGACATTTTGTAAGTTATAGCAAAGAGCCAGAAAGGCTATGTAGCGATGGTTGCGCTTTCGTAGCGTGTTCTGTACCATGTCTACGTTCGAGCCTATGAAGCGATTTTTGCCGATATTGTACACTTAGTATCTACCGTGTGACTTGAGCTTTTGGCTTCTAACTCGACTATGTTACAGTGCTGAATGTACTGTATATACGCTGTGAAGATCGTGTTCTAGCTCCACTTTGCCCCTAGTTGGGCGGTAAATCAAAGATGGCTCAGAATTGTACTTGTGTCTTGTGAGCGGACGTAGTCTCTACCGCCGTATGCGGCACCCAGCAGGTACAGTGACACTATGAACTTACACTTGGCGGCCCCCACAACAAGCTGTATAAGTATCATCTCGATCCAGGTTTGCTACTACGAAATATAAAGCTTGAAAGTTGGCCGTGTGTAGAGCTCATTACGTATTCATACCAGATTTGATGACGTCACACGATTACGCGGGTGGAATAAATTTCGAGGTCTGCGTGTAGACTGATATGTAATACCTAGTAATATCATATCATGGAATTTGACTCCCCCACCCAATACCATATTGCATTGAAGTTAATCATGCAAGTTCCATAGTACAGATACCGTTACCACAATCAGCAGCATGCAATAAATCTCAAGTATAACAGATAGAGAGAGACAAAAAGCATCATTTTTTAAAGCTGGCAACCCTCCAGCTTTATAGAGGCAAAGTTCATGAATGTGTTGTGCGTGTACTCCACTTTATTCCCCCTTCAGCGGTCCCATGAAGTACTTGCTAGGGCTGGTCTCATCAGACGTGTTCAGGAAGAAATCTCGCGCGGCGGACGTCGTTTCATCGCGCGTGATTACGCCGTCGTCGACGACCTGGTCAATCGCACAAAACGACGTTATGGCCGCTTCTGCTCCGAGACCGAGCGCTTCACAGCATTTTATGTGCTCGTCCAGTGTGATTTGACCGTCTTGGTTCACATCAACGGCGTCGAATAAGTACCCATGGGCCCGGTCAACGCTGTCGCGTAACTTGGGCTGTTGTAGCACACGATACATCGCCTTGATGTAGTCTTCCTTGGTGACTTTGTGGCCGGGCATGGGAGACTCTCCGTCGTTAAAGTAGTCGACCCAAATGCGGTACATCTGGGTTCTCAGCATCTCGGCGCGAGTCTTGGGCATGTCGGGGATCGCTTTCGTCGTGCGCTGATACCACAATTCGAAGTCACCTTCACCCACGTAGCCGTCTCTGTCCACGTCGAACGCACTGAACATTGTTCGCATCTTTCTGACCCAGAACTCGGGCATAGCATCTTGGCTCTTCGTCCGTAGAGGTCCGCTGATCTTTAAGGTACGACGATGCAGACGGAGCTGCGGGCGTACAAGTTGTCGGCTCGCTGCGACCAACCTGAACATGGTTCACTCGCAGTGCTAAATGGTAGCCCCACCCACAACTTGCAGAAATTTATGGAATACAGACAAGATAGCATTCATGTGCTATAAATGTACTAGTTTATCAAAAGTAGGCTGTCCCCAGTATTTCTGTCTCTAGCAGAAAATCCGAGAAGGCATGCTGTGAATTTTGGTTAGCTCTGATGTGTGCTCTCTTCATTCCATTGAACATCAGCATGCAGAAATAGAGATAGTATTTATGGGGATCAATGTACGACTAAAACTGTCTCCAACTCTAGCAGAGAATCCGAGAAGCTATACAGTGAATTTTGTACGGCTCTGACACATTCTCAGGCACCAGATGGAACCCGATCTGTACGGAAAGAGATACTTCAAAATGTCACAAGTCATTATTCATTCTACCTCCTCAAACAGCCTGGAGAGGAGTCAGTGAATATACAAGTTTTCTGCCATAGGGAGAAGGATAAATACCCATCCCAAGGCCATAAAGAGGTGTTCTGGGGGTACTAGTGTAGTATGACCTCTGCTTCCTTGAGGGGTGGTCATTTTACACATTGGTGTTAGGTGTAGCCAGACATCAATGTGTAAACCAATCCCCCCCCATTGCCTTGATTATAATTATACCAAGGCAATACCACTGCATACCTAGCCTCGTACCCAGGCCGTTAATTAGTATAACGGCCTGGGTACGAGGCTACTGCATACCATGAGCAGCATTAATTTAGTCTTGTTTCCCAGGCCTCCCTTACTTTTACTTTCAGTTTATGCAAGTGTTCACAATAATACACAGAGGCAGGAAGAGTGATGTGTATTATTGTGAACTGAAGAGTAAACAACAGACAGAGAGGACTGGGAATGAGGAAACAGTATGTTGCCTTGGCAATGGGGTACTGTCTAGTCTTCATGATGGTGGGGCCTTCCCCCCTCTCTGTGAGGCCTTCCCCCTCTCTGTGAGGTACCATAGTCTACATTATGTACAACAGTTTCCCAGTTGTGTAAGCTTACAATGATAGAGTTGGGCACGACTTCCAAGACATGGACGGAGCTTTCCCTGCTGATAACAGCATTGGTGCTTCTGCTACAGTCAAGTTGAACAGACACCTTCTTGCTACCCTGTAGACAAGATGACCCAGCATCACCTCCAGTCCATGGACCTCACAGCAACTTTCATAACTAACTACCTTTTGATCCTCACACAGCCTATGATAACAACTATTCATGTACTCTGTGTAACAGATTAGTGGCGCTAGATGGTAACATGTTTACTATGCAACGTTTTGACAGTGTGTTGACTCAGCATAATACTTATACAAAGGCCAAAGATCCGTTGTGAAAAGGATGAACCATAGATGAACAATGTTGTCACTACCAAACACACAAGGTTCCGTACACTTGCAGTAATCCCCTGGGACAAAGGAATCAGCAAAACATTCATGAATATCATTATTTGGGGGCGGTACTGATCACGAGGTATTTACTGTAATAAGAGAAGCAATCTGCATGGAAGAATGCTTCTGAGACAGTAAGGTATGGTTCAGAAAAGTGGCCGGTAAGAAACAATGCTAGGGGTGCTAACTGCTGGGAGGGGGCTAGACAAGGGGGGCTACTTGGACTAGGGGGGCTACTCGGACTAGGGGGGCTACTCGGACTAGGGGAGCTACTCAGACTAGGGGGGCTACTCAGACAAGGTGGGCTACTCAGACTAGGGGGGCTACTCAGACTAGGGGGGCTACTCAGACTGGGGGGGCTACTCAGACAAGGGGGGCTACTCAGACTAGGGGGGCTACTCAGACTAGGGGGGCTACTCGGATTAGGGGAGCTACTCAGACAAGGGGGCTACTCAGACTGGAGGGGGCTACTCAGACAAGGGGGGCTACTCAGACAAGGGGGGCTACTCAGACAAGGGGGGTCTACTCGGACTGGAGGGGGCTACTCAGACAAGGGGGGCTACTCAGACAGGGGGGGCTACTCAGACAGGGGGGGCTACTCAGACAGGGGGGGCTACTCAGACAGGGGGAGCTACTCAGACAAGGGGGGGTACTTGTAATACTCAGGGTAGGGAGAGCAATACCAACAAATCTGACCTTATTCTCTACTGCAATGGTGGTCATGTGTGGGGTGGAGAGGGTGTGTGTGTAGAGCTCCCCCCGACCGTCCCTCAGCTCCTCGCACACACCCCTCTCCATCACCAACTGGCAGAGAGCTGGATCAACAATGGGAGAAAACGGCAGAAGGTCGACAATCTCGATCTCCCCCTCACAGTCCTCTGTAAACACTTCCAACTCAAACGGACAAGCCTGTGGATGGAATGGAGGCAAAAACAGTGAATCTTGACCTCGTTCCCAGGCCCTCACCCAGCTTTCTAAACCCTAGCCTCATTCCCAGGCCTTTCCCGGCTCCAGTTTTGAGACCACAAGCGATCAAAAACTGGAGCTGGGAAAGGCCTGGGAACGAGACTAGTGAAGCCCATCTAGGACTACACTTGTTAACAAGTAGTCAAGATTCTCGGCCAGCAAATGACTATATACCAGAAGTGAGTATATAGGTGCTATCAAAACCCCATTAGGGGTGATTAATTAATCAGTTAATTTCAGGGACATCCTCCCATTGTACTGCAGTAGTCTGATGTTCTCAAACAAACAAACAAAGGAGAGGGGACGGGGCAACTCATGAGGGAATGAGGATTGGGAGGATGGGGGAACTCACTTGGTCCAACTGTAGCTGTTGGTTGTATCCGAGGGAAGAGAGGACCTCCCATACCTCCGCCTCTCCCCCCTCCTCGTCACGCACTGTCATCACATGTAGGTCCAAGAACCCCTGCAGAGTCAGTTCATCATCTGATGTCATCTCAAAATTTTCTGTGGTGTGTGTGTGTGTGGGGGGAGGAGGATGTGAGGGTTATGTGATACAAGTAAGGGCTGCTATGGAGCTTCAACTACCCCTTCCTTTCCAACTCAAGTTTTGGGCTAACTGGTTCTAAGAAGGTTGAATAAATTTACTGCTCTTCTGAAGTCAGCATACTACGTACCCTGGATGACCTTCCATGTGTCGTCATCGCAGACCTCCCCGCTGGTCCTCTCCTGGAAGAAGTCAAACTCCGTCCTGCTGATGACGTTGTTCCCATCCAGGTCCATCCGGTGGAACACCTCTGTCAACGCTTCTCTGTAGTGACAATGTGTTGAGGAGGGGAGAGAGTGTTGAGGAGGGGGGTGTGGAGGGGGAAGGTAAACAACATAGCCTAATGGCGCGCACACACACACACACACACACACACCTGCACGCATCAGTAAGCACAGCTTTCCCTCCCTCCTCTCTCACAAGAGTGACAGCCTCTCGTCTCTCCTCGTCCTCCCTGGGCTTCAAATGGCAGCCAGAGGTGAAGGGAATGAGGGCGTAGCTGCCCGCTTCCAGATCCAGCTTACACGCCCACCGCTATGGACAAAGAAACAAAATTAGTCATACCTGTTGAACGAAGCCAAGTAGCTGATCAAGGTGATTTAGAGTAGCATGAATTGACAAGTTTCCTCACTTACTTGAAAAGGTATGGCTGGACCTTTTCAATTAAGTGCTTTGGAAGTGGACAATCAAGCAATCCGGAAAATCAGAGAGGAATGATCAAGGGATGAAAAGTGCAAGAGGGAGTGATCAAGCAATCAAGAGCATGCTAGGGGATGATCAAGCAGTCAAGAGCATGCTAGGGGATGATCAAGCAGTCAAGAGCATACTAGGGGATGATCAAGCAGTCAAGAGCATGCTAGGGGATGATCAAGCAGTCAAGAGCACGCTAGGGGATGATCAAGCAGTCAAGAGCATACTAGGAGATGATCAAGCAGTCAAGAGGTACGCTAGGGGATGATCAAGCAGTCAAGAGCATGCTAGGAGATGATCAAGCAGTCAAGAGGTACGCTAGGGGATGATCAAGCAATCAAGAGCATGCTAGGAGATGATCAAGCAGTCAAGAGCATGCTAGGGGATGATCAAGCAATCAAGAGCATGCTAGGAGATGATCAAGCAGTCAAGAGGTACGCTAGGGGATGATCAAGCAGTCAAGAGCATACTAGGAGATGATCAAGCAGTCAAGAGCATACTAGGGGATGATCAAGCAGTCAAGAGCATGCTAGGAGATGATCAAGCAGTCAAGAGCATGCTAGGAGATGATCAAGCAGTCAAGAGCATGCTAGGGGATGATCAAGCAGTCAAGAGCATGCTAGGAGATGATCAAGCAATCAGCTAGGAGATGATCAAGCAGTCAAGAGCATGCTAGGAGATGATCAAGCAGTCAAGAGCATGCTAGGGGATGATCAAGCAGTCAAGAGCACGCTAGGAGATGATCAAGCAGTCAAGAGCATGCTAGGAGATGATCAAGCAGTCAAGAGCATGCTAGGGGATGATCAAGCAGTCAAGAGGTATGCTAGGGGATGATCAAGCAATCACAGGGACAACCAAGTGATCAAGAGTTTCAGAAGGGGACGATCAAGTGTTCAAAGGTGATTTTTGCCAATTGAGATTCTTGATTCCAGTCACAAATGCTTCTACATGCAAGATGTCAGACTATCCCCTTGTGAACCAAAAACAGGTACAGATTCTATTCTAATGCGTACACAAGGGCCAAATTCAGAGTTCATAGTTCACCTTGTCTATCCTGTGCTGTGTGTAGGTGATCAAGGTGGTTGGCTCCTCAGCTTCGTCCGTGTGGAACACAAACAGCAGTACATCTGTTGCTAAGCAACCAGGGTTTTCCACACCCACCTCGATCCAGATGTGAGTGGGAGAGGGGAGGTTGAGACGGTACTGGTGACAGGTCGTAACGGCCTCTTCCTGACCCTCCTCCACATCCAGGTAGATGCAACCCTTCCCACTGATACTGTTCCACAACTGGGAGGAGGAGGAGGAGGAGGAGGAGGAGGAGGAGGAGGAGGAGGAGGAGGAGGAGGAGGAGGAGGAGGAGGAGGAGGAGGAGGAGGAGGAGGAGGGGGAGGAGGGGGAGGAGGAGGAGGAGGGGGAGGAGGAGGAGGAGGAGGAGGAGGAGGAGGGGAAGGAGGAGGAGGAGGAGGAGGAGGAGGAGGAGGAGGAGGAGGAGGAGGAGGAGGAGGAGGAGGAGGAGGAGGAGGGGGAGGAGGAGGAGGAGGAGGAGGAGGAGGAGGAGGAGGGGGAGGAGGAGGAGGAGGAGGAGGAGGAGAGGAGGAAGGAAGGAGGAAAAAGAGAGGAGGAGGAGGGAAGGAGGAGAAAGAGGTGGAAGAAGAAAAGAAGGAGGAAGGAGAAAAAAGAGGCAAGTAAGGGGAGGGACGGGTGCAAGGTAGCAGTGCTATGCTTGTACAATACTCTACAGTTGCCAGAGGGTAAGGTAAGGCTGATGCTGTGCCAGGAGCCAGACTAATACCCATGCATTCGTCTACTAACCTCCAGGTTTTTGGGTTTCTTGGGAGGTGGGGCCACAACAGAGGAGGAGGAGGAAGCTGCCTTTCTCTGGTCGTGGGACTGGACACCAGGAGGGTTCTGGCTAGGTAAGTGATCGGTTTGCCTTCCCTCTCCTCCATCCTGCGAGGGTGTCTGCTCTTCCCTAGAGCAAGACGGTGAGGTTTGCGCTAGAGGTTTGCTCTCCGAGACTGGCTTTCCCTCATCTCCATCTTCTGTTGGACGATTGGTCTTACCTGCTTCATTGGCAGCTTGTTGCGAATCACTAACCTTGCTGTCAGCTTCAGCAGCGAGGTTGCCCGCAGACGTCCTACCTTCTACACCTGCCTTTCTCTCCGGTTTGGCTGCAGTGGTGTCGCTTCCAGTCACTGTTACTTCTTCTTCTTCTCCTGCCTCTTGTACTGGAATACCATTGGGTTCTAACTCTCTTAGTAACTCATGTGACGATCCTTCTTGTCTGCTGCTCTTCTTCTCCTTCTGGGCGGCCTCTTGCTCAACGTTTGTCGACTCAAGACCCTTCTCCTCCGGTGTTCTCTGATCTGTAGTTGTCTGGCTTGTGATGGAAGGTAACAGAGGAGGGAGTGATGTTTTCAGGGGAGGGAGTTTTGATGCTGCAGAAACGTCAAATGGATCACTAAGCTCCTTTCTCGAACTTGTTTGTTTTGATTTTCTTGTGCGAGCAGTTTCTAGTTTAGCTGGTTTGCTGTCTTCTTTATGAACGAAATTGAACTCAGCAGTTGAGTTAGGTTTTCTCTCATGGTTCAAAGAGTTCACCTTCTCTTGAACGTTTTGCTTACATTCAGTCACTTCACGTGACTGGGTACCTGTCTTCTCTACACTCGTAGTTGAGTGAACCTTTTCGACTTCAGGCACTGGTTTGGAAGGTTTCAGCACACGCTGTTGTTGAAACAATGTCGCTTCGTCCTGGGGTTCCAAGTTCTCCCCACCCTCCGGCACTTTCGGGTATCTCCTCGCCAGCAAACTCGACTCCTTCCTCAGCTGGTCTTCTGAGGAGTAAAGCTGCATTCTGATCTCCTCCCTCCTCCTCTCTCTCCTCTCAAAAGTACCTCTTCTCTGTGGTCTGCCTGACCGGTGCCGCTGTGTTAGACTGGTCTGACTGGTTAAACTGGTTACAGACTTCCTCTCGGTCTCCTCTAGCAGTCGACTGGCTCTCAGCTGGCTTGCTCGGATGCTTTCCTCCACTGTGTTGAGAAGCAGGTGACAAAACTCAGCGTAGTCGAGTTTTCCATCTTGGTTCTGGTCGGCCTCGTCTATGATGGCCTGGACTTCATCATGGGACATTTTCTCACCACGCTACGTGTGTGTGTGTGTGTGTGTGTGTGTGTGTGTGTGTGAGTGATCCACAGTAGGAAACCATTTATCCAAACTTTAGTTGATATCCTGAATACAACTTAAATTAAGAGAAGGTTATCTGTTACCAACTTGAGCTCAGAAAATAACTTGCCAACGTTTCAACTGAATGCTCCAGTCGTCATCAGGGCGAAAGTGAAGAAGTGCGAACAAACATTGCTATGTTTCTATGTTTTCCGAGAAAGAAGTGCGAACAAACGTTGCTATGTTGCTATGTTTTCCGAGAAAGAAGTGCGAACAAACATTGCTATGTTGCTATGTTTTCCGAGAAAGAAGTGCGAACAAACATTGCTATGTTGCTATGTTTTCCGAGAAAGAAGTGCGAACAAACGTTGCTATGTTGCTATGTTTTCCGAGAAAGAAGTGCGAACAAACGTTGCTATGTTTGCCGAGCTCAAGTTGGTAACAGATAACCTTCTCTTCATTTATGCAGAAGTCAACTGAGAAGCCACTGAAAGAAACTTAAATTCCACGGCTGAACAAGTACCTTAGTCAGCATTCTCTTCAGCTCCTCTGTGGAGATGTATCCGTCTCCGTTTGTGTCGATCCTCCTAAATGCCTGCAAGAGGTCTTCTTTGGTTGCCCTTCTCTCTCGTCTCATCACAGTACTGAACTGGTCGAAGGACATGGACCCACCACACTGCGCCCAATAGTGCTTGATGGTCTTTTCAGAGGGATTGCGGCCCATGCACTGCAAGGCTGAGAGGAGAGGAGGGGAGGGGAGGGGAGGGGAGGGGAGGGGAGGGGAGGGGAGGGGAGGGGAGGGGAGGGGAGGGGAGGGGAGGGGAGGGGAGGGGAGGGGAGGGGAGGGGAGGGGAGGGGAGGGGAGGGGAGGGGAGGGGAGGGGAGGGGAGGGGAGGGGAACAAAACAAAGATGCAAGGACACCAGACTGGCTACACACATGTAAGCATATGCGTTGCTTGAACTGTGACGGTCTGGGAATTGCATGGAACGAGGCTACACATAGTCATGGGATGGAGGACCCTGGTTTGAATTTATACGAATCCTACCGTATTTCAGCTGCTCTGGTTTGGTTAAACTGGTGGAGAAATCGCTCTCCACCGTCAGCCAGCCGCTCCTACAGTCGGATAGTAGCCGATCCTCCCCTGCGACTGCCATCACTCTTGTTTTACGGGCAACTAGATTACGGTAGTGTACGGAAGTATTTGGAGGTAAGTGCAGTGTGCATGTGCAACGTTTCTACTGGGCCTGGAGCTTCAAGATGTCGGTGGATTACGCTTCTTTGTTGTCAGATTATGACGA
Organism: Agelas oroides; assembly: GCA_949130485.1. Taxonomy (NCBI): domain Eukaryota; kingdom Metazoa; phylum Porifera; class Demospongiae; order Agelasida; family Agelasidae; genus Agelas; species Agelas oroides. The sequence goes on along the minus strand of OX422194.1, from coordinate 8,524,208 downwards.
CAAGGGCGTCTGTGGTCTGCCAGAGGTGAGAGAGGGGTAGGAGGAGCTTAAACAAGCACACATACTGCATGACTTATCTGGATTCAGACCCTTCCTTCATAAGCTATACACTAATTTATATGGGTTAGGATGTGATTAGGGTTGGGTTAAGATTGTATGTTAACATTCTGTCACAGTATGTCACCAGACCCTTCCTTCCCCGTGCGTAATACTGAAAGCGATCCGCGCTGGGGTTGGTTGGGTCTGGCTTGCGAGACTAGCACGCACACACACACATACACACACACACATGCACGCATGCACACACACATGCACCACGCACACACACACATGCACCACACACACACAGGAGATTGACCTGCCAGATAAACTAGAAGAGAAGATCTCCCTGTTGTGTGACATGCTCACCTCTTTGCAACACGTCGTTGTCCACACGGGTGCTGGTATCAGTACTGCTGCAGGTACAATAAAATGGTCCGGGAATGAGCCCAGTACAAGTTGCTAATTTGTGTCCGTAGGCATACCGGACTTTCGTGGACCAAAGGGGGTGTGGACTTTGGAGAAACAGGGACGGAAGGTAGAGACTGATGTGACATTTGAAGACGCAAGACCAACACTGGCACACATGGCCCTAGTGGGGCTGGTTCGGGCCGGAGTGGTGAAGTATGTCGTCAGCCAGAATGTGGACGGGCTGCACCTCAAATCAGGGTTACCACGGTGAGAATTAGAGAAGTATGAACGTCCAGCTAGGGTAGTGACCATCAAACTTGGCGTGTGGGTAAAGTAGAGAGTGCCTTATCTGAATCTTCACCTATCTGAACTAATTTGGCACACTTTTTACAGTAATGACTGATCTATTCAATCTTTAGCCTTTCAGTTATTTTCCAAGCTCAAGTTGGTAACAGATAACCTTCTTTTCAATCCTTAGCCTCTCAAAGCTGTTGACCCCAAGTTGCATATATGTGTAGTCCTTAGCCTTGTTCCCAGGTTCTCCCCAGCTGCATACGAAGATGATGAAAAGTTGGGCGGGGCCTGGGAATGAGGTTAGCTAAACAGAATACCCATTGTTGGGGAGAGCCTGGGAATGAGGCTATTTGCAGTGTTAATTGGCCCTAACGTATCTATGTTCACAGTATGTAGTGTTATTTTAATACCAGAACATATCAGGTAGCTGAATGCTCCCAACATGTTTGGGTTATTGACTATATTTGTTTGTTCACAGGAGCCAGCTGTCGGAGCTCCATGGTAACATGTTTATGGAGAAGTGTGAGAAATGTGGCAGGTACGTAGTTGTGTACCCTCGTACCCTGACCTTCACTCTTCAACCTACCGTTTGTAGCTTGCAGTACTGAAGCCAGTAGTCTTGTCCCTAACCCTAACCCCACTGCCAGTTTGCGACTGTTTCAATATGCAAAACAAATGAAGTTTTTGGCATACTGCAAGTGGTCAAATTTGGAAGAAAGCATGATAGTATCAGGTCAAGTAGCTGTTTTTTTTTTGTGTACAGTGATGTACCTACCCGTACCTGGGATTTGGTGGACGTTATGGTAAATTGTCAAATCGTACACAGTTTCATCATGAAGCTCAATTGGACACAAGTTTCAAAGCAAGACTCACCTGGTTGTAACCAAATCTTAAAACGATCCTTCACCTGGTTGTTGACAGCTGTTGCGGTTGCTTGAGGTTTTAAGTTGATTGGCATTCAGCTAGTTTTTTCTTGCATGTGGACTAAAAAAAACCCGGCTTTTTGCTACTCCACTGGACATCCATCTGGAATTCAAAAGTTTATGTAGGAAGTGTGTGAGGGAGAGGGGTGGTATGTGTTAGCCTCATACCCAGGCCATGTGGGAGGGGACTGGGTATGAGACTTGGTACATGTACCAGTATGTGTTTCACACCACTTGTGTAGGGAGTATGTGAGAGAGAAGGTGGTACAAACGGTGGGACTCAAGCGGACAGGAAACCAGTGTTCAGGCGGTGGATCTAGAGGAAGATGCAGGTAATCTCTAATCAGAGGAGAGTCACATGCGCTAAGCATTAATGAACATTCCAGGGACTAAAAACCATCAATCAGAAACGCTGTGCGGCAAAGATCATGATGGGTTTAGGGGAGTTTTGTGATGCTGAAAGTGTCTCGCCAGTCAGAAGTAAAATTGCACGCCTTTGTGACCTCCAAAACGGCATTTATGTGGCTGTTGAGAGCTAGATGAACGGCAGTGATCAATCTCGACCTCATAGACAGCTTCAGTATGGTTGAAAATACCCCCCAACCCAAGTAAACCCAGCACGCTAGAAGCTTCCGATGCCCAGAAATCGTTCTTGAAGCAATCAAATGCAGGAGGTTAGCAATTAACTTGACAATCAGGATCACGTGTTGATGTATATGACATCACTAGTGTCGGACCTCCTCTGGTGTCTCATATGCACAGTATTGCACTGTCATGGGCGTGGTTTCTTGTAGATTGAAATGTTTCTCCTCCCACTCTCAGAGGAAAGCTGCGTGATACCGTTCTAGACTGGGAAGATGATCTGCCTGCCATTGATCTTGAGAGAGCCGACTACCACTCAAGGTAGCGATCACTGTTTTGAGAGAAACCTAGTGTCTTAGACTGAAGTCTGTGGCGCAGTCATCTGCTTGACCATCTCTGCACCTCTAGGAAGGCAGATCTCTCTCTGTGTCTTGGTACCACGATGCAGATTGTCCCAGCTGGGAAGTTGCCACTGCTGGCAAAGAAGAACTCGGGAAAGCTGGTCATTTGCAATCTGCAGCCCACTAGATATGTGCGTTTACTAAATATTTATCCATTGGGAGCGCTACCCTTGTCCCCAGGCTCCTCTCTGGCTTTTCTGTCAAACATTATGCAAATGAAAAGCCGGGAAGCAGCCTGGGAATGGGGCCAGGAAACAGCCTGGGAATGGGGCCAGGAAACAGCCTGGGAATGGGGCCAGGTAACAGCCTGGGAATGGGGCCAGGAAACACTTCTGTGATGCAATACTGAATTGTATAGATGGTTTCCAAATGTCAATTAAGTGTCCTACTTTTGGAGGGCAAACGCGCAATCAAGAGGCAGCTGTACAGCGGACCTTTCACTTTGAGAGAAGCAGCTTCTTTTATCTTTCAGCACTGACTCAATGTAGTGCTTACTAGCCTGTATTTTGCACACAGCTGCACTAAACACCGACCCCGACTCTTGCCCTCCGGAAGTGAAGCCACGCCCCATGAAAACCATCTTCGTGTCTGACATGGCAGGAATATTGATTAGGTTAAGTGTTTAGTTTTATCATTGACTGCATAATGCTTGGCATCACTCCCAGGTCGTGTGGGGGGGGAGAAAGCTTTTTCCTTCTCCCCCACAGCTTGGAAACAAGGCTACGTGATGCTAGACTAGATAGGGGGAGTGGTCTTCTGCTGTAGGAGGAAGGGTTGTATGAGTAACTCGATTGCTCTCTCTCTGTTAATAGGATAAGCAAGCTGACCTTGTCATCCATGGCTATGTGGATGATGTCTTGTGCGCAGTGATGAAGAAATTGAACATTCCCATCCCAGACATTGAGACACAGCCAGGCAAGACTGAAAATAAGACACGATCAAGCAAGGCTGAGACTGCAAGACAGTCGAGTAATGCAGTGACTGAGATACGATCAAGCAAGGCTGAAACTGCAAGACAGTCGAGTAATGCAGTGACTGAGACACGGCCAAGCAAGGCTGAGACTGCAAGACAGTCGAGTAATGCAGTGACTGAGACACGATCAAGCAAGGCTGAGACTGCAAGACAGTCGAGTAATGCAGTGACTGAGACACGATCAAGCAAGGCTGAGACTGCAAGACAGTCGAGTAATGCAGTGACTGAGACACGGTCAAGCAAGGCTGAGATCAAGACACGGCCAAGCAAGACTGAGACTGAGAGACATTTGAGTAAGACTAGGACACAACTGAGTAATGCAGACACTGAGCTGAACACTACAGTTCCTGCACTGCAGTAGGACAGGCAGTTGTGTGATGGACAGAACGACATCATGTATATACCTGTATGATAATCTCCTGGTATATAATACTATTTTCTGCATAAAATACATCTTTCTACATCTTTCTCAAAAAATAAAACCACAGTCAAATATTTAAGTTTTGGAGAACCGTTCATGGACATGTATATGGTCAGACGTCTGGCGTTGGGCTACCACGTCTGTTTGGGTACAGCCCAATCACAAGTTGCCTCAATTCCAAGATTATTCACACCACGAACAATCCTGCAGAAAAGATTAGACACACACAATGTCACAAACATTCGGTTGTCCACCTAGCCAGTCAAGCTAGACGAATTTCTCTTACCTGCTAGAAGTTGACCACACCCACAAACTTTTAGTGGGTGTAAGAAATTTGCCTAGCTGCATGCAGCCGAGTTGGCTCTTAGCCTCGTTCCCAGACCACACCCTCCCACAAGGAGAAACGGTCTGGTGAACCAAGTCGAATTTCTTGGGCTAACGCACACTCTTGCAACAGTGTAACCTATATAGCAACATTCAAAACATTTTGCACCAAACCTGCTCAAAAAAGGTACAGATACTCCAGTAGAGATAAAAAATTTTCTACTTCTGAAAGAGAAGAGCTATACTAATTACCGATCTCGCAATCTCATTGGGGAATAAGCCAAAGAAATTCGACTTTGTTTACCAGACCGTTTCTCGCCGGGAGGCACCCACGGGCTGGGCACAAGACTAGTTGGCCCTGCCCCCAACGTCCAGTGAGTGCACGAGAGAAGCCAGCTAGCTCAATAGACTATACATACAATGTCATGATTCTTACGTACCTGAACCATCCCATTTCTCCCCAGTAGGTGCCCCCTGTTGGAGAGCGAGAGGAATAAGGTCTTTAATTGAAATTTGTTGTAATGGATTTAGTTATACAGGGCTTATCAAACTGTCGAGTTAGCCTTGTTCCCAGGCCTATTTAAAAATTGCAGAAAAGGGATATTTGAACGGGCTATGCAGTTATAGTTGCACTTACAGGAGTTTCTTCCAATCCAGTACTTGACGCCATTCTCCGCTCCCCATCCAACTACCGAGATCTCGTGGTCCAAACCCTGCAGGACAGGTAACAAATTGTTTTAATTTCACTGGTAGTTGAAAAACTGCAGAAACAGTCCTGGAAGAAAGCCAAGCCTAACTTTGTGCTATCTTTCACAGTGCAACGGGTGGAAGGTGGTTTGTGAACGTAGTGTGTCTAGTCGAGCCCTTAGCAACCTGTAAGTGGCCCTTGCAAAAAAATTGGACATCTCAGTTTGAGGCTACCTCGTTCTCACAACTGTTGTGAGGCTGTGAGAGTACTCGGATGTATGAGGTAGTCATCGCTAATTTACTCTTAGTCTGGACCCTCTCACTGCACTAGATAATGGGAGAGGGGTGATATCTGGTGCTAGCCTTGTCCCCTGGCCTTCCCTGGCTCCAGGTTGTGATCGCTTGCGTGATCGAAAACTGGAGCCAGGGAAGGCCTGGGAACGAGGAATCTGGCACTAGGAGAGGAGTCTAGTTTAAGACTTTCATTCATCTATGCTCAGGTAACATACAGGCAATTTCTCTAGCTCACCATAGCATGGGTTTTGTCATCAAAGATCCCACCTGTGTAGCTCTCAAACGCCTCTGTGACCGCGATGGTGCAGGCAATGGGTCCCCGTGCATAGATCTCTGCCATCATCTTTGCCTCTCCAGCCACCTGCCCGTGTTCAGTGATAGAGTACTAGGGACAAGAGAGAAGAAGGAATAAGATCAAAATACATGGGTAAGAGCGCATAAGAACAGGCGGCTAGAGTAAGAGCGTGTAACTCCAATAGAAGCCCATAGTCTGGGCAAAATTATTGAGCTGTACTAAAAATAGAACACCCGGTCACGTGCTTAGCAACAATGCCTTATGTCTACACAGCATGCCCAGTATGTGTTACAGTACTGGCGGTAAATTCCAACCGGTTTCAAAATTTACGGAGTTACACGCTCTTACTCTAGCCGCCTGTTCTTATGCGCTCTTGACGTGGGTCACTGCTGGTTTCATTGCTAACATACTTTAGGGTACTTAGTGACGGCAGAGCACCCGCCAAACGGAGCACAGTTCTTGCAGGTATTTTCGGCTGTGCACTGCTCATTTGCAGCCAGGTAGTTGGTGCACGTGTCGTCGGGGATACCATTCTGGAGGATCCAGGAGTAGGCCGCTGTTGGGTCGCCACCTCCACACCCGTGGGAATTGTTTGCCTGTGTGTTCATGTGTGTTCATGTGTGTGTGTGTGTGTGTGTGTGTGTGTGTGTGTGTGTGTGTGTGTGTGTGCGTGCGTGCATACGTGCGTGCGTGCGTGTGTGTGTGTGTGTGTGTGCGTGCGTGTATATGTGTGTGCTATTCTTCTATTCTCATCAACCAACAATACATAATGATTAATATTCTCATCAACCAACAATGTTATACTGCCTACATGATGATTATTTTGGAAAGTTAGCATTTTGGCAGCTAGTTGATATTTTGGGAGTTGGCGTTATTTCTTGCTACGCTGCCTGCCTACCGTGACACAGTTGATGAGAACTTGAGGTGAAAGGTTAATATCAGGGAATTCCCCTCTCCTCATGAGCTTGATACGATCACTGAGAGCAGAGGTGGTGCCCATGGCCCAGCAGGAGCCACAGTCTGTGGGAGAGGAGAGGGAGAGGAGGACATTAGGGAGGAGAGGGGAGGAGAGGGGAGGACATTAGCAAGGAGAGGGGAGGACATTAGCGAGGAGAGGGGAGGACATGAGGAAGGAGAGGGGAGTAGGGAGTAACATAATAGCTTATAATTAGCCTCACTCCCAGACCCCCACCCAGCTTTCCATCACTTGCTGTACAGTAAAATCTTATAGTGTAAGGTAAGAAAGACTGTTTGCTCATAGCAAATATGAACCAAGCATTGCCACCTTGTACTCAACCCCCAGTACAGCTAGTGGATCACCTGTACTTCTCTGAAACAAGGACACTTGGGACTAAGAACAAGACGAGTGCTATATATTCCACTATCACCTAATACATGCACCTACATGAGACCCCACCCACTAATGTCACATGACTCAGGGACCCCACCCACTAATGTCACATGACTCAGGAACCCAACCCCTTATATCACATGACCAAGGGACCCCACCCACTAATGTCACATGACTCAGGGACCCCACCCACCAATGTCACATGACTCAGAACCCCCACCCCCTTATATCACATGACTCAGGTACCACTTGGATTGCACTAAACACTCACACTGAGGTATGTGTTGGTTCCGGTTGACTGTGGCATATTCTCTTCCAGAAATGTTCCGAGGGTCATAGGAATCCGGGAGGTCCTCAGGACGCAGGTAGGTATAGGGGAGAGGGGAGACCACGTGGGTGGGAACTGGAGACTAGAGGAAGAAGATTGCATGTGAGACAATCTTAAATCAGGGCGATTTTAGGTTGCAGCTCAGTGTTCAGAGCACTGGCCAGGAACCCTGGGTTTGATCCCTGGCAACTGCCGGCTTTCATTTGCTCATCTATCAAACATGCAATCATTAGTCGTTGCGAATTTTAAAAGCTTGTTTAATGGCATGAGGCAATTAAGAAAAAGGTCACAAGATCCAAAAATAAAATGAAATGTCGATCTGGCGGAAGGTTGCTTCACCTTGCTCTTCTGTACACAGGGGTGCTTGTAGTCATAGTACGTTCCTCTTGGGACCTTGTGTGAGGGTGTGGGGGTGGGAGGTGGTGCATCTGCCGAGGGTGGGTTCAGAAGGGGAACCCCCCAATCACAGTCTGTCTCAAGTCCAAGGTTGTCCTGTGTGTGTGTGTGTGTGTGTGTGTGTGTGTGTGTGTGTGTGTTTAGGCTATGAAAGTATGCACACATTAAATGGTTCCAGACCAACATAATGGATTGGGAATGAGGCAACATAATGGATTGGGAATGGGACAACATAATGGTTTGGAAATGAGGCAACATAATGGATTGGGAATGAGGTAACGTACTTACCTTATGCATCATGATCCTGGCAAAGCCCATTTCTCCCCAGTAGGAGCCCCACGAGTTCCTCATGTGCCAGAACTCCACCCCATTCTCCACCCCCCAGCCCACCACCTGCACACAACCATCACACAGAACACTGTAATATACTGCAATATACTGCAGTATACTGGAATATACAATGGTATATGGAATGTATTGTTGTACCTATTCCCTTCTACAATATCTTTCTAATTCCTTCTACAATATCTTTCTAATTCCTTCTACAATATACATGTATTTCTACAATCACAGTGCAGCCACTCACGGACACTTCATGGTTGATGATGGGGAGCAGAGACCACTCAGAGAATATCCCCCCAGTGTAAGCCTCCAGCTTGCTGGTGGCATCAATGCCACAGCCGATTGGACCTCGGGCGAATATCTCTGCCTTCATTCTGTCAGCCGTGCTAACTGAGCCATAGTCTCCCACCCAGTAAGTTGGGTGTTTGGACACTGCTGAGCACTGTGTGGTGTGTGTGTGTGTGTGTGTGGGTGTGTGTGTGTGTGTGTGTGTGTGTGTGTGTGTGTGTGTGTGTGTGTGTGTGCGTGTGTGTGTGTGTGTGTTTGTGTGTGTGGTGTGTGTGTGTGTGTGTGTGTGTGCATGTGTGTGTGTGTGTGTGTGTGTGTGTGTGTGTGTGTGCGTGTGTGTGTGTGTGTGGTGTGTGTGTGTGTGCATGTGTGTGTGTGTGTGTGTGTGTGTGTGCATGTGTGTGTGTGTGTGTGTGTGTGTGTGCGTGTGAGTGTGAGGATGTGTGGTGTGTGTGTGTGTGTGTGTGTGTGTGCATGTATGAGTGTGTGTATGTGTGGTGTGTGTGTGTGTGTGTGTATGTGTGTGTGCATGTGTGAGTGTGAGGATGTGTGGTGTGTGTGTGTGTGTGCATGTGTGAGGATGTGTGTGTGTGTGTGTAGGTGAGTTTGCTGCTCTTGAACATTTTATGATGCTTGCCCGGTTGTCGTAGCTCAGTGGTAGAGCACTGGCGGCTCAAGCCAGGAGCCCTGGGTTTGATTCCCAGCGGCTGCCAGTTCTTCACTTCCCCCTATTTCTCTACCACACAACATCAAAATGTCTGTATAACCAAGATTAGTGTTTACAGACCACCTGCCCAGCTGGTCCTAACTTGTGTAAGACTTTCAGTTACACGATTCTGTTACCACTAATACCCTGTAAAATGATATGACTGTGAAGCTGTTTGTTTTGCCTGAAGGGGCTGCATGTCTAGCAGACCCTGCCTGATGATATTATGTGATGTTTTTGATGCCATCCTAACATCATCATAACATCACACGAGGCAATATTTTGTGATGTTTTTGATGCCATCCTAACATCATCATAACATCACATGAGGCAATATTTTGTGATGTTTTTGATGCCATCCTAACATCATCATAACATCACATGAGGCAATATTTGATGTCATCATAACATCACATGATGTCATCATTAGGTCATCATGTTGTACCTGTGAAGGGTTGCAAGTCTCACAGACCCCTAGTGGCTTGCACTCTCCATTCTTTGCCTGAAAAGACAACACAGATATTAAACGACCATTGGTATGTTCTAGTCTCGTTCCCAGGCCCCTGCCCAACAGAAAGCTGGGTGGAAGCCTGGGAATGAGGCTAACAGATTATAGTGGAATCACTCTAGATAATGTAATATACCCTTAGAACCCGAAATGTTTCCTGATAAGCCAGGTGTCCTTATTTCCTTCAACTAAACTTACACAGCATCACAGGTCGTTTTGGAAAACATGATTCAAACCGACCAATCAAAATCACTAAAACCATGCCCTCCATTGTTGATTCAAACTGACCAATCACAAATCACTAATGTTTCCTGATTAGCCAGGTGTCCTTATTTCCTTCAACTAAAGTTACACAGCATCACAGGTCGTCTCGGAGGAATGCTGCACAGCATCCAGGTCATCTCGGAGGAATGCCGCCCTGTCAAAAGCAGTCAGCCAAGCCACCAACAAAAGTGACAGGTTTTAAATTACTCGTGTTTGGTCTCGGGAAAAGCCGCAGTCACACTATAGGGCACATTTCAGCTCATACTATTGTTGTGTTAGATTGAACCTCATAATTCTGGCATGTCTCATCAGGAATCCCATTGCTGTGGATGTACTCATACACGCCCCCAGGGTTACCCCCGTCACAGTCTCCCCCTCCCTCACAGTTGATGAGAACCTGGAGAGAGCCAAGTAATACACTGATGCCACTCTGCACATATGCCACACAGACAAACAGATAGACAGACAGACAGACAGACAGACAGACAGACAGACAGACAGACAGACAGATGCCTACATGCATGCATGTAACATACGCACGCACACACATGTACACACACAGGCATGCACAAACATACACTACACTCACTACCACACACATATGTACATGCACGCATGCACGCACGTACACACACACACACACACACACACACACACACACACACAGTATACACACACACACACACACAGCACCTGAGGGGCCAGGTCAATCAGTGGGTAGGATGCATTGCGCATGATGGAGATACGATCACTGAGAGCAGAGGTGGTGCCCATGGCCCAGCAGGAGCCACAGTCTGTGGGAGAGGAGAGGGAGAGTGGAGGACATTAGGGAGGAGAGGACATTAGGGAGGAGAGGGGAGGGGAGGGCATTAGGGAGGAGAGGGGAGGGGAGGACATTAGGGAGGAGGACATTAGGGAGGAGAGGGGAGGGGAGGGCATTAGGGAGGAGAGGGAGGGGAGGACATTAGGGAGGAGAGGGGAGGGGAGGGCATTAGGGAGGAGAGGGGAGGGCATTTGGGAGGAGAGGGAGAGGGAGGGAATTAGGCATTATTATTTATCCCTCCCTCCACCGACACACACCAATACCACTCACACTGGGGTATGTGTTGGTTGCGGGTGGCCGTCAGGTAGTTCACTCCACTGACATTAGCCCAGGTGAAGCTAGCTGGGAGGTCTTCTGGACTGAGGTAGGTGTGTGGCAGGGGGGCTGTGATACGCTCGCCATTCTTGAACGTTGCTGGAAAGAAAATTGCACTTGTAGTGGGTGCAGACTAACAGTTCAGAATACATCATTACTGTCTGCCATAGCCTTGTACCCAGGCCAAATGGGCACAAGACTATGCTCGCCAGTGCCAGTATATACAGTGGAACCCCTCTCAAGGGATACCCCTGAAATAAGAACACCTGGTTAATCAGGACACTTGACTGAGTCCCAACTTTACATAAATCAATTTTCTTCTCCCCTGAAATAAGGACACTTCACTAATCAAGACAATTATTTTGGTCCCAAGGGTGTCCACAGTAGAGAGGTTCCTCCACTGCACCGGGTAGATGTTATTTATGGAGTATGGCTTAGTACCTAAGGCCAGGCAAAGTAGATTTATTGCTTCGTGTCAGCCACTCAATTTGTGTGCGGGCTGGCGGTCATTATTCATTATTCATTACTAGCAAACGCTGTTCAAATCTACAGCTAATAAAACTAGGCATGTCGTGGTTTAGAAGGTGATATTGATAGTTAAGGTGCCAGGTCTCAAATGAAGCATGTGCCAACGAATTTACTAACCTAGTACATAACATATGTATCCTATGTACATGCAAAAGGGCTGCTTTGCTAATTAATGCCCAGTTTGCTGGTCGCAGCAGAAACTACTTCAGTACATGTACTTACTCTGCAGAGTTAATAATAGATGCCAAGCCTAAGAGAGATCCAGCCTGAGAATTGACCTGTGTCTATGGATCTATCCTCTGCAGAGCTCCAGTGGCTCAGTTGGTAAGAGCATCTGACTGGCATTCAGAAGACCCAGGTTCAAATCCTGGCTAAATCTTAATTTTTTTTATTTTTATTTTTTATATCTAACTCTGAAAACATCAATATTAGGGTCTGTGTCCAGTGTAGCTGTGTGCAAAATGCAGACAATTAAGCAAGCTCTACATCTGTTGCATCAATGTCCTGTGTAGTACTGATGTCCTTCAATTCTAGGTAAGATACCTGGCAGTCATGCTACTTGTGGAAGTTAAGAGAAAAGGTCAGCTGTACTGCTGTCTCTTACTTCCTGTTTACTTCCACAAGTAACATGACTGCCAGGTATCTTACCTAGAATTGAAGGACATCAGTACTTGGAAGTGTTAGGTACATATATACCATTCTGTAGTAGGTGTACATGGAAGTACATACCATTCTGTAGGTGTACATGGAAATAGTGGAAGTCTGATTCATGAAGCCCTTTAAAAGCAAAGGCCTGACTCTGGTGTGGTTACCTCATTCCCAGGCTCTCGTGTAGCCTGGGAACGAGACACTTGGGTTCTGAGTGAATTTGTGTCTATGTAATGTAATATAATTATTATGTAATGATTGGTTTGTTTTTTGTATGTGATTGCATATTAGGCCAAGGCAGTTTAATTTCCAATTTCTCTCCAAGGAGTTGTCAGAATCCAATGCAGGCAGGTGGGTAAATTACAAACACGACAATAAAAACGCATCATGTGACCTCACATGCTCTTCAAATTGGCTTTCACAATATGATGCGTGGCCCTCCCAGCAGATGAGTTGCAAGCAGAAAGACAAATAACGAGTGCATGTGTGAGATTAGTTTACTGTCATCTACCCAACAACAGGAGGTAAGCAAAGGTTCGGCAATACCAGGGCTTGCACAAAATTTTACTCTACCTCATTCTGCACGACCTGGTCAGATGTGATCTGTTGCTTTAGGCCAGGTTATTGTTTCTTGTCAACCACTCACTACTCGATTTGAGTGCGGGTGGGCATGCAGTCATTATTTGTTATTAATACACGCTTAGCAAATCTACGGACATTACAGCCATGAAAAGTGGGTGTGTCATTGTTCAGAAGGCATAATGACAGTTGAGGCAGCAGGTCTCAAATGAAGCGGGCGCCGATCCAAAACAATAAATCTACTTTGCATGGCCTTATGGCATAACATTAATTGAAAATGGGTTGGGACTGATTTCACACAATGCACAGTGAGCAATAACCTGCTGTCGACAGTTCAAGCACAGTCTATATAGAGATTGCACACCAGCTTGTAGTCATATGTTACAGTACAGCACTATACATTCAATTTACTGCTGTAGTTGACCTTTCACAATACCCAGTAGTCACGTAGTTTCGCAAACCAGACCCTTCCTCCGCGTGCTGATACTGAGAAGCGCCCTTGATGCTGTGGAACCATAGATAGTAGAGGAGAGTAATGGTGGAACAGAAAGGGTCTGGCTTGCGAGACTAGTAGTCACGAGTGCATATGAGTATTTTACTACGGTCGTTGACCTTCCGATGTAGTATTACAATATTCATAATAATTTTGTACATTAGTGTCCAGACTCTCACAGAGTTTGGACCCGCGAGACTATCATTATACCGGCGACTCACTCTTGGGGACTCGGCACGGTTTGTGCAGCCCCTGGGCGAGCAGACTGCATGACAACAGCAGCAACAGCGACGTGGAGACGACAGACGCCATACGAGACAGGATTTGTGTACATATACACTATAACGCGACGCGTCGGCGGTACCGCATCACATGATAAACATCTGTAGTACGCATGCGCAGAATAATTCACGAAAGGGTCTGTCTTCAAAAATTATGCATGTACATGTATACAAAAAAACAATAGAACAACACATACTAAAACAGAAAAAACGCACAGTACGAAATCTTTTATAGAGTTTTTGAAACTCTTTCTGTGGCATCATCAATTTCGATACAAAATTAGAGCAAGTGATAGACAAAAACGAAGCAAAATGGAACACTCACGACAGAAGAGGAAATTAAAAAATGATTTTGAAAGCAGTGTTGGGAGGAGGGGGGGGGGGGGATTTTTGAAGTAGTTTTCCTTGGCATAGTACATGATTAGTGAAGAACTATTCAAACATGACATGATTGAGATTGTGCAAGGCAAAGCCATGCTAAATTTATGATATAAAAAACAAAAGCTTGGATTTGCTGATAAACAGTCAGCAAGCACCATCAAGCATTTGGAAAAAGATGTTCACAACAGTTTTATGGGTTGTTGCTCATAAAAAGCGACTCTGTCAGTTTGGAAGAGGGGGGGGGGGGGGGGGGGGGGAGGGAGATTGAGTTCTTGAGGTTTAGGTCATTTTTGCCTATAAACCCAGCTTTGCCAACTGGCTTGGCTCAGAAAAGCTGAAGTGAGATTTCAGACCACACGATCTTGGGGACATCTGTACGAACAAAGAAGAAGAAAAGTATTATTCAAAATGTGTCTTTTGATACTACAGACAGTGGTTCACAGGTTGAAGTCGTAAGTTGGTACATGCCCCCATATGCATGCACTTGCACAGCACAATACTACTCAATGGGACAACCCCCTTTGTGTGTATCACTTTTCAATACATTTTTGTGGAGATGTTATGTAGCAAAGCTGTATGAGGGGAAGCCTGAAAGAAGGGGCTGGCTTTGTAGCACCTTAGCCTTTGTACAGTCTACAATGCAAGGACAGACAAATGATGAAGCTAATCACTCACGTTTTGCTCAATTGTCCACAGCAGGTCCTCAAAGGATGGTCTCTTGTCTGGCTCTTTTTGCCAGCACCCTTGCACCACATCCTTGAGTCTTCCCTCCTGGACTTTCTCCAGCGAGCTGCAGCGACCATTGCTGACCTGCCAGATTAGAGCATGTCCTTCCGTGCCACTGAATGGACGGCTCATTGTCACCATCTCGTACACTAGTGTCCTGTGGGAATAATATGCAGGAGAGATCAGTAAAATTCGTACATTGTTTTCCAAATTCTGGTTGTATCAAAGGCTCTTAATTCTAACTACCTATATGACTCTGGCGTTGGTCACGAGAGAGGTACCTACTTGGTTAAGATGATAGGTGTACATACCCGAATGAAAAGACATTGGTGGCGAAGTCTCTTTGTCTCGGTTTGGGTCTGAATAATCTTCCTTCTTGTGCACACACTGTTTTCATCTCCTCTGGTGGGAGGTAGATGAGATCTCCTGCTTCCAGGGAGCTGCAAGTGGTAGAAGTAAACCCAATGTTGGTAAGTTTCTCATTCCTTATACATTTATTATTGGTTGATTGCTTGATATAAGCAAGTGTTGACGCTACATTAGCCATAACATGATGGAATGGAATGAAGGAGCTTACCCTGAAGATGCTCCACAGGGGGACAACATGGAAATGCAGACACGGTAGTGGATGGTGACAGAGCGGGAGGTCAGCAGTGGATGGGAAATTCCTTTTGCATGAAGGTACTCCATTCCCTAAAGAAACACAATGAGTGAGGTCAAAAGGAAAATGGTTTTCCAGGAAAGAAATACAATGTGTTCCTTTTCCTTCATACCAAGATAGTTTCAAAGCTACAAAGAAGGGTTTCCTACATAGAGTAATTTACTATACCAGGAGTACACCCAACTCTTACCTGTGCAATCTGGCTCATGATTTTTGTGACTGCTTGAAAGTTGAACTTGTGACCTTGTCTGTGTAGGAGGGTGTTCAGCGATTCTCCTTTCAGTTGGCTGTGAGGAGGGAGATAGGAGAGCGTAAGGTGATTTGTGAGATTAGAGTAAGATTTACTTGTCCTATGGATGTGTGCACATTATTTTTATTTTGATGACAGTGTGACTTACTCCATGACAATGCTGGTGTAGTAGTCACTTTGCAGGTCAGAACAGATGCCGAGAAACAGCTGAATGTTCTCGTGCCGGATGTGGCTCAGTGTGTTTGCCTCCATGAGGATACTGTGAGCAGTCTCTGCGTCCTGTGATCGCCTTGCATGCACCACAACACTCCCGTGCCAGTACCCACTGTGCAAGAGTCAAAAAGACAAAACTCAAGACAGCATTCTAATAGCTACGCAATATTTCATAATTATTCATATCATAGCACACATGGTCCGCATAGTTACGGCTGTGTATTAAAAAGCAGTATAGACCAGCTAGCTAGCTACGCCCACTGCGTACCTGTACAGTGTCTCGGCTTTCGTCTGAGCAACTACTTTCTCCAACGACATTTCAGAAGCTGCTATGGTCCAGTCCTCGAGCGCAAGGAACGCGTCTTCCTCCTCCTCCTCCACTTCTTCCTCGTTCCACCATTCCCCATCTAAATCTCCTATACCGGAGTCTGAACTTAGCATAGGCTTCGTATGTCCAGCAGGCGACGAGCTTGTGCATCGCTCCACGGTCACTGCTACTGCAACCGAAGATGTACTACTAGTGACAGAGTCGCTGCAAAAAGCATCATCATAAATCTGCTCAGACTTGGGATGCAGATCACGATTAAGCACAGCCATCCTTCCGTTCATCCCCTTCTCCTGAAACGACGACTGCTGCAGTTCTTGGGTCTTTTTCCTTCGCAGGTGAGCAGTGATTTTCTTGACGAATCGTTTCAGCAATCTTCTCTTCATTGTTTGCAACTGTTCTGGAATCACACAAATGGACTTAGTATCTGGAGATTTCCACTCAAGTAAGCTTAGATCAGTACGACACCGAAAGGGCAGTAACATACTTTGAATTATGCGTCTGTGGATTTATACACTCGCGTCGCTACCGTACCCACTCACAAGGATTAATGACGTCATTTCCCCGGAAGAAATTCCGGAAGGAAGGACGCTGCGTCTCGCGTCGCGCGTCTGCTTGAGCATATACAGTAAATAATGTTGCAAAGTGCAAGTTATAATTCGTTAATTCACAAGACTTTATGACAGAAAAAATTTTCTTGGGATGAAAAAACATATGTGATTATGAAGATTGTGGCTGTGCTTTCTGTTGTACTACAACGTCAATAAGAACTTAAAACATTTCTGGTGTATATATATTATACAGTGTGTGTATAATTACCTAGAATGACTGCTGAGCTTACTATAGCAAAGTCACTGAGGGCTCTCGGAATAAAAGCAATGAAATGTGCTTCTCAGGTCCTGTCAAAAGGGCCAGTACATCTTGAGAGGTTAGCCCGGACAAATCCTTTCCATTTATCTGTAGCAGAACAATGGCAACATTACTCCCTTTACCGTACTCATGCATATATGCTAAAGCCCACACCAAATGCACCTCTCTGTTAGGCGCATTTCGCTGTTAGGCACTCTATCCCTTCCTGTGATGGTTTTATATATAGTACTGCATGTAACCAGCATTTAGTAGCACAAGAGCGTGTAAGAATGGGTGGCTAGAGTAAGAGCATGTAACTCCATAAAATTTGAAACCGGTTGGAATTTACCGCCAGCACTAAAAATAGTAACACGTACTGGGCATGCTGCATAGACATAAGGCATTGTTGCAAAGCACATGCCAGGTGTTCTATTTTTAGTACAGTTCTGACCGGACTACGGGCTTCTATTGGAGTTACACGCTCTTACTCAAGCCGCCCATTCTTATACGCTCTTGATAGCAAATAGGGACTTATAAGCAAATGTGCTTAACATGTGAGGTCAGTACTTTCAGTATTGAACACTGTTTCCAGGTAACACTGTTTCCAAGTAACATACAATCTACATGTACATACAACCATGCACAGAGAACAGCACAGATACAAACAATTCTAGTAATCTGGGGAACTCCAATTCTTCAGAATTGAAATGTAGCATTCTGGTATCTAAGCAGGAAGCTACTACCTTTAGTTTCACACAGCATACCATACATAGTACAATTACATGTACAAGGTTATCCTCAGACAGGATGTGTGGTGTTTCATAAATTATGGCGTGTGGGATGATTGGTACCCATATGTAGACATGTCGTTATCCTTATGTGGGTCAAAGGACCCATCATTTCGGTATCCATACCTCCAGCAACTTGTCTCCTACTGAAATCTTGCCACAGTCGTGTGCAGGTAAGCCCTCCACTATCTTGTACACATGGAACCCCTGAGGTAGACAAGTGAAAATAACAGAGAAAGAAGCAAAATTGAAAACTGATGAACACACAAATTCCCCACAAGCCATTGGATAATATTCCAGCTCTTGTGTACATAGGTAGGCAGTGAGTCTTATTGCCACTAAGATAACGCGTACACAGCTGCCTATCTAGTCTTGTGCCCAGACCCCACCCTCTCATGAGGAAAAGGGTCTGGTGACCATTGATCACTTTCTTGGTTGTGCCGAGTCAGCAGTATCGATTCTGAACAAGCCAATGAAATAGCACATCATACAAGCATTGACGCTAGCCAATGAAATAGTGCTACATCATAAAATTATAATCATCCACTTCTTCAAAAATTAAGATTGCTGACTCAGCACAACCAAGGAAGCGCTTAATAGTCACCAGACTCTTTCCTCGTGAGAGGGTGGGGTCTGGGGACGAGACTACTGCCTATCAGGCCGAAATTCATGTGTTTAGTGATCCATTGAAAAAAAATGTCAGAAATAAGGTTGTCTGGTGTTAATAGATCAAGAGATCGCTGACAAGAGACCCAATGTAGCAATGCACCATCCAGCTTTGTCAGTGAAATGTACAAGACTTTTAACGAGCTCATCAGACATATGAACACAATACATCAGACACATGGAATGATCCATCTCAGACAAAACATCAAAGAAAAATCTTCCTGCTTTGGCACAAAGGGATCAGATTTCTCCTGGAGACACCAAGATCTAGTTATGTACAATAAAACATCATTATTTTTATTATTTGGCAAAACAATGTCATCAACCCATCCAATGGTAAATAATCAAAACATTCAGCAGAGGTTATCTACCATAAACAACACTTGGAGCTTCAGACACTCAGCACACTCAAGTAGCTATCAAAACTTCAAAGTACTTAATTTAATCAGCAGTCAAATCTCAAGTGGTGTAGACTGGACAGCAAAAAAAAATGGGAGGCTACTTGTAGATCCACCCCCTGTTTATGTGTCCCAGCTTCTCCTCTGCTCACTAAATCTTAGTCATAGCTGGTCATTATGTGGGCCCAATTTATACTGGTGTGAAGAAGTGGGTGTGTATGTCATTGTGGGCTTGTTGACAGATTGACTTTGCTACAGTGTGTAACAGAGTATCATAGTATGGGCGGATACAAGCTACAGACTGGTGCCCATGTCTATGTCAACACATCCACATCCATCGCAAACATCTATTTATGGGTCAGAGTGGAAGATGGCTAGTTCATTCCAGAAGCTGAAGGCGAATATACAGCAAGAGTGAAATTACTCACACCATATTTCACGTGGGTTCTCAGTTGGCTTCTGCATAAATGAAGAGAAGGTTATCTGGTACCAACTAAAATAACTTGCCGACATTTCAACTGAATGCTCCAGTCGTCATCAGGGCGAAAGGCGACTGGAGCATTCAGTCGAAATGTCGGCAAGTTATTTTCCAAGCTCAAGTTGGTAACAGATAACCTTCCCTTTTCATTCATGCCATATTTCACTCAGAACCATGCAATAAGAAATATATTTTTACATACTACACATGGATAAAGTGCATGTGCGTTCACTGTTTTGGTAATAAAAATAAAATCATGCATGAGCAAATACTTTAGACCTGAAACTAATGTAGCCTTTGCATCAAAACAACACAAGGTCACACACACATGGTTCACAGGAGCCAGCAGCATACCACAAGACACCATGAACATTGTGTACACAAACAGCTAGTGTGTTTATCATCAATTATCTGCAGTCTGGTGCATGTTGTCATCCCTACAGTACACATGTACAGTGTAGATTACTGTAAACCACACACTCACATACCCTAGGCTGGCCTTACTGTTGCTGCATGCAATCGTGATGCTAAAGTCAGAAATACACTTTGTCCCATGTCACATTCAATTTCTAAAGTGAATGTGCATTTGTGTTTTGCTGTACCATATAGCCATGTACTCTACACTGCTATTCACTATACAATGTTTAAATGCTACTGCAATCAACAGTACATGTACGTCCATGTCACTATGGCGACAGCTAATTAGCTCTGCTGTGCATGCAACTTTGACTGAGCACCTGTATACATCTTATCTCATGACTCAGGTGTGTGTGGCACAGCGCATGTTACTAAAGGACTTTGACAAATAATTGGGCAGCATTACAATCTGTTACAACATGCTGGTACCCAAGGGTGTCGATGACACAGTGTACGAACACCTGGTCAATTTAGCCACTCACATGATTTGAATGTGCATATAACGTTATGTAAATCGACTACTAATCCTGAGTGGGTTCCAGTGATCATATACGGCTTGTGTGAGTGCAATTGTACTGCCTCCGAAGCTTTTAGCAGCCTACCAAAGCAACTTGCATAAAGAGCATGACCTGACTCGAACCCTGCACTTGAGGTAGACCGGGACAGAGTCAGGATAGAGTCCAGAGGAAGTCCAATATGGTCACATGTGCTATGTGCTAATGAACTTTCCAAAAAACTAGTGGGTTCCAGTGATAATATGTGGTTTGTTTGAGTGCAATTGCGCTGCTTCCAAAGCTTTTAGTAGCCTCAAACTTTTAAGCAGAACAAGATAACTCCAGACAAGAGTGCATGATGACTTCAATTCTACTGCAGACTCCAGAGGAGGCCCAATACAGTCACATGTGCTATGTGTTAATGAACAGACCAAAAACTCGAGTAAGAAACACTCAATGGCTAAGATCATGACTGCTTCGGGAGGTTTTGTATAACGCTTAAGCACGTACCTTGCTACTCCCACGAAATAGGCAGCTTCATCATGGTCGAAAATACCCCATGAACCCAGCAGACTAAAAGCTACTGAAGTCCGTAAACACTAGAATGCAGCATGTTAGCAATTAACTTGGCTGTGTGATCAACTCTTATGGCTAAACCCTAGCCTTGGGGGAGGCCTGGGAACAAGGCTAGCTAGGCTCCATGCTTCTCTTTCCGAGGGAGACGTCCATTATCTAGCTAGTATTTCAGGTGGCTCACATCATAGTTTACAGTACACAATACTAAATATCACACTACACATGAAACACACAACAGTGCTTGCTTCAATGATCTCACTTGAGTATTATATATGAATTTCTGATGCGAACACACAGTTCTCATTTGCTCCATTGAACCAAGACGCACGGATGAGTGAAATTCAAAGTGGTATAAAGCGATGGGAACATGCAATCGTGCTGCAAAGTTAACGGGATACTTGGGTACAAAAGCATCGTACAATTACTACCATGTTGATCACCCTTCTCCACCTAGCAGCTGTGAAATTTGATTCAACTAGGCTGCGGTTGTCTTTGTTAGGGCCTATATGTCTTGTGTGCCAGGCAGGCCATGTACCCAGCTCAAATCACATGGCAGGCCATGTACCCAACTCAAATTACGTGACAGGTCATGTACCCAGCTCAAATTATGTGACAGGCCACTAACCCAGATCCACCATGCACACATCAATTAGCAGTGCCCTTGTGTCTGCTGTCTGGGCAGGACACACCAACATACATGCACAGTGACATTCACAACTTGGCCAGAATGTTAGCTGCCCTTGCAAAAGATTCATGGTGTATATACACAGCCACCTAGCCGCAATGGAGTGGATGAGGCAGACACACATCCCAAACAGATAGCAATCTACATTCATGGTACAAGACTAGGCTCCATTGAGTTGAGTGAGCATGGCTAGAGTCTGTCAAACAGACAGACACCTATCACAAATAGACAACAATCTGCAAAGATTATGATTTGACCAATCAGATTCACAGCTAAAATTCACCAATCAGAGGGCTCCATTTCGGTGCCGAGACTACAAGACTTTTAATTGCTAATAATGGTGGAAATAAAGAATGAGCCGAATTTTTCGTCTAGAACCATGTTCTGTAGATACCAATTCCTAATAATAAAATTAATTTTCTGGCTGAATTTATTATGGGCCAATGCTACATTGAAAGTGTGACATTGCTGTCTAAATACCGGCAGAGTTTGTGTGGACTTTTCAACACCACATGTAGAGTGTGCAAACTTTCTGCCCCAATCCAGAAGCTAGAATGAGCGATGCCATTTGGAAAAGGTATGTCTAAATTTTTTTCTCTAAATTCCTTGCTGAATTGATGTGGACTAATTTGTCAATGCTACATACAAAAAAATTCCTGCACAAATTCCTACTAAAGTTCCTGGCCGGGATTGTTTGAAAATGCGCAATGCTATCCCTGCCCAAATTTTTACTAAAATTCCTGGCCGGGATTATTTGGTGAAGTGCAGTGCTACATAGAATTTCTGGCCCAAATTCGTAACAGATTTGGTGGCTGGAAAACTGCCTAAGGTATTTGCAACGCCATTGAGAGAATTGCGTGATTCCTGATTGAAGCTGAAGATGAACGTTGCTAGGTGACAATGTCACAAAAGCGTGTGCTAGCCCAAGAAATTCGACTTGGTTCACCAGACTGTTTCTCCTTGTGAGAGGGTGAGGTCTGGGGACGAGACTAGGAGAATTATGTGATTCCTGATTCTTTGGCTGAAATTGTGTTGACTGTTTGAGCAATGCTACATGAGAATGGTGTGATATTTCAGTCCCCATGCTTGGGAGAGAGGAGTAAACAGCATGTCAGGAAGTCCCCTTATCAAACCTTTGCATCTCTTCCCCATGCAGTGACTGTTGTGGGCTTGTCACTAACACTTTCTGGAATCAGCTGAAATATTTCAGGGGGATACTTTACACAAAGGTATGCGTGTAAAGATGTAGTGGATTGTCGTTTCACATATGAAACATATGAAAACTTTGTACAACATGTGAACTCAAACTGTTCTTGTTGTTAACAGGATGATGATCAAATTCACTATCTTACATCATGAGACCTTAAGTCTAAACTTTTGCTACTGACCATTTCTCTTGATCTACCGGCTCCCCAGTAATGGAGTGATATGATAAGATAATTAAAGTAATGAAATCACGTTGAGACTAACGGGATTGTACAATGGATTATATTGCACACACAGCTCATAACGACACACAGAGCTGAAAGGGTTTTAACTCACACACACAGCTGAAAGGTTTAACTTGCACATACACACAGAGCTGAAAGGGTTATTTTAACTCACACACAGAGCTGAAAGGGTTTTAACTTAACTTGCACGCACACAGAGCTGAAAGGGTTAACTTGCACGCACACATAGAGAGATACTCACTTGGTCTCCTGGTTTGATGGCATTCTCTCCGTCAGTACCGCCGGTGATGCACAGCCCGAGAGACGGAGCTTTCATCAGCTCCACCACAATCTGCGAGAGGACAGGGAGAGGGGGACATTGACCAAAACATGGCTTGCTTGCCTGTGGTTACCACTACAGCTTGTTCATGGTGTCTGTTAGTTCCAGATAGCTAGTA
The DNA here is from genome assembly GCA_949130485.1 of Agelas oroides. NCBI lineage: Eukaryota > Metazoa > Porifera > Demospongiae > Agelasida > Agelasidae > Agelas > Agelas oroides. Next base: position 8,500,919 of record OX422194.1, on the reverse strand, counting down.
GGGGGACATCATGATGAGTAAGCTTGTCCCCAGGTTCTGCCCCCATGCAGACAACAAGGAAAAAAAGTTAGGTCTGGGACGATGGGTACTAAATTTCTGTGCAGAAGTAATGTATCACTTTGCAGTAGCAAACCAAAATATTCTGTTTAGCAAGACAGTGAACTAGTCTACACACGCAGGACAGTTGGCTGGAGACTGCACTGCGCCACAAGCCCCTACCACCTGCAGATCCAGTCTAGCATGCCGCATTATTCAACTACTATATGTCACAAACAAACAGGGGCACGCCCACAATGTCAAAAAAAAAAAGTGTGATTCAAGAATATTCAGCCATGAAAAACTCCCCAATCAAACCAAGCCTTCACGCCCTCTTGTCACCAACTCTAAACGAAATTGAAACCATACCCCACACAATAACACAATGAAGTGAATCATAACCTCCTCTCGGTAACTGCAGGTATTGGCAACCTGAGACAGTGAAAATGCTGCAACTTCAAACAAAGGAACTTCAGCGCTTTGAAGAGTGCTAGGAATCTTTAAGTTTCAGCTTCTACTGCACATGTTATGGGTTCAGTCTAGAGTTAAGAGTCTAATAAGAGAAGCTGGTGGGTGTACCCCCGCTTGTTTATGGCTCACAGTTCATGTAATTGGATAGTGGTGCCTCTAAAGCTTCTCGTTGAAAGTGCTACAATTTCAGTGTGCCCAAATACATGTAGGACAAAAAAACAACTTTTGTAAAGCTTTGAAGTTTCTTTGGCTGCAAGTGGTTTCTGGAAAACCCGAACACTCATCCATACAGACATACAAAATGGTCTATACACACATGCATGTGCTTATGGTTGCAGTGGTATTTCCCATCCAGCTTTTACATCCTGGTTTGAGAATCTTGGCACCAACAAGGTATTTTAGTTTTCAATGTGTACAAAATTGTGCATAGTACACCTTGACCAAAGGATACTAAGCTCTTTGACGCTTCCTGTCGACCGTACCACATTGGAATGGTCGCCAACATTCAGGAGTGAGATATTAGATTTGCTGTGCATAATTCAGGAAGTTGAAACGTCTTGGCTGCCAAGCTATCCCAGTTTTCAGACAATTTTGGTGCTTTTTACCAGAGGTTTGTAGTGAACATTAGCGTTTTCTGCTCAACAGTGTCAAAGGGTCAAGAAAAGGGGTGCGTCACTGAATTCAAAGCACTGTACTCCTGAACTTCCATTAGGGGCGGGGCTCATACGTGCTTCCTAGATGAATGTATCTGATGTGTCTATGAAACACATATGAGCCCCATCTTTAATGGAAGTCCATGTGCTTCAAACATGGTGACATGATTGGAATATGCGATGTGATAAAGCTATCCAGGACTGCCAGGTGTGTACAGTGTCAAGAGCGCATAAGAACGGGTGGCTAGAGTAAGAGCGTGTACATGTAACTCCGTAAACTGGTCGGAATTTACAGCCAGTACTAAAAATAGTAACACATACTGCACATGCTATGTAAACATAAGGCATTGTTGCTAAGCACGTGACCGGGTGTTCTATTTTTAGTACGGTTCAATAATTTTGACCGGACTATGGGCTTCTACTGGAGTTACACGCTCTTACTCTAGCCGCCCGTTCTTATGCGCTCTTGCGGTGTTTCTATCCAGGACAGCCATATATGTACAGTGTATATAGTGAGCAAACTTACATGAATGCCAGTGTGAGAAAGCGGTGAGCTACGCCCACTTGCGTTTGTAGCTGCAGTGAGAGAGAACCACATGATTACAGCATAGCAACAGGAAATGTCCTCAGACAGGGTTTCATACAGAAGGGGGGCACTGGGATTCCCCCCCCCCTCCCCCCTCCCCTCTCCCCAGTCAGAGTATGAAGCCCTGGTGGGGGTCCTGACATCACCATGGTAAACTAACAGACTTGGTGATATAGTTGTGAGTATGTAGTGCAAACCACGACCTACTGTGTACTGTACCCTCTACCCCCTGTCTGTGTTATCTAACCTCCTAGCAGCCTCTTATTCTCAGAAAGAGGGGTGAAAATCAGTGGCGTAGCTACACCCAGGCTAGCCCCGTACCCAGGCCACGTTTCTCTCCTCCCATGAGGCCTGGGTACGAGGTTACACCCGGGCATACCCGGGCCTACCCTGGCACACCCAAGGCCTACCCGGGCCGGGCAAATTTCATGTGGACGTGAGTAAGACTGAAAGAACGGTACTTGTGGCCGAAAATGGCCTCAGAATTGATCTCAGTGTCTAATTTAAAGATTTGTCATGGCAGGAGCATGCCCCCTCACGGGTGCATGCACTGAGCGTGCCCACTCTGTGCCCACGTAACTTCTCATCCTGGCTACGCCACTGGTGAAAATCCTATCACTATGACAACTACTGTACTCACCAATTGCAGAGAGAGGATGGGTGCTTCGTCTCATGCTGTCGAAACCACTGTCATTACCGTTCATCCAACCAGCAGCCTAGGAGAGAGGATGGAGACAGACAGATAGACAGGAGAGAGGATAGATGGAGACAGAAAGACAGACAGACAGACAGACAGGAGAAAGGATGGAGACAGACAGACAGACAGACAGACATAAAACACAGTGATTGACACACAGAAATCACACCGAAATCACCCATTAACACAACAGCAGAGAGACGACGGCAGTGATAATTAATGCCCAGTGCTGTAACAATACCATCACACCACAGGGTATTTTTTTTTGGTGGGGGGGAGTGAATCTCTCCTTCAAGGTTTCAGACAAGATGCCTTTGGTGCAGAGAAAAAACTTTGGGGGGGGGGGGGGGGGGGGGGGGGTCCAAGAGACAAAATTCCAGTCCCCTGCATTGTATCATTGTTGCCCCCCAGACTTACAACCAAAAGCCATGCTTGCTCAGTTTTCATACCTAATTATAGCTACAAAACATGGCTACAATATCTAAAATCACACCTTTTTTGACATTGTGGGCGTGCCTCCGCTTGTTTGAGATTCATCACTCATATAGTAGCTATCCGAATGGTGTGGCATGCTAATTTTCTCAGGTGGTAGAGATTTGTGGCGACTCCGTTCTCCGCCATATTCTCCAGCCAGCCGTCCTGCGTGTGTATACCCGTTGACTCTTTGCAAAAGAGCTTCATCACTCATGACATGTTGTGCTCTCTGTTGTCCAAGAGACGGATGTCTGGGCTCCCGTTCTCTTTCAAGTCTGTGTCCATACGAGGGAAGCGACGAGGGTTGAGGGTGCTGCCGCGTGGCTTGAACCCCTCTGATGTTTCTTGGAGAGCTGCTGCTGCCTCCGGCCATCCCTCTGGTGGGCGAGACCAGGTTCTTCAACTCTTCAGGCTGTGAAAAAGATCTGGTATGACTTGATCCGTGTACGCTGTTCCCTTTCTGTGACTGCTGCTCTGTTGAAGATGTCTTCTTCTTCAAGGGCTGTGCGTAGATTGGTATTGGAGCAGACTGGTAGGGAGGGTTTGAAGCTATGCCTGCCTTAGGATGAGGATGACACTTGATACTTTGTACAGCGTCAAACGACTGTGATGAATCGTACTGGCCCCTTGTGGGTCGGTGGCCCATCACATCAGCTGGGAAGGACACAGCCACTACTCTCGCTTTGCCCATCGGTAGGTGGTCGTATGTCTCCCCTCTACTCTTGGTTCTTGACTGGCTGCTAGCTCTGTAGGCCATTTGTGTCTGTGGCGTTGAGACGGTGGGATTAGGCCAAATACGCTTGTGCTGTCTTGGTGAGCACTCGGGTGATAAGTACCAGGCTGAGTTATCCAGTTCGGTATCAGCGTCGAACCCAGACTCCATGCTGCTGTACTGCACTTCCGGGTGATCAGAACAAGACAGCGTACTTGTCCGGCTGGGGTAGGAGGGGGGAGCAGCCTGAGATTGGAGTCGAGGGTAGGCTTGCGTTCCTCCAGATGTAGTGTACATCAGAACAACACCGTTGCTGTTATTATTGTTTCCATTGCCGTTGGCTAGGAGGGCAGTTTGGTCTGACTCGGCACTCACTGGCACGCTGTGTTCATGATCGTGAAACTGGTCGTGTGCAGAGGCCAGTGACCCATTCTGGTGGTGAGGAGGGTTTGCGGAAAATTCTTCCGGGGGTTCGATATACGAGGCTACAATGGACTCCTCTGGTGAAGTGGGGTAGGATTCGACAGGAGGAAGGAGGGGAGGAGGTGTCTCGGATTCCGTACCCCGCTGGTACAAGACGTGTCCTTTGTTCTGTGTGTCTGTGCTCAAGGAGACATCTGTTTTTGGTGAGGTAGGACCTGTGCTGCCAATTCGAGTTTTGGGGGAGACATTGCGGGGGGACGCTGAGAGGCTCCGCTGGCGAGATGCAGGCAGAAGGTCTTCCTAATTATAGGACGCAAGTAAAATTCAAAAGGTATTTTAAATATACATAAACAATGACTTCTACATCTGTCAAATATACATTTCATCAGCGTTATTTGGAAGTAGGTTTCTAGCAAGAACCCCAATAAGACTGTACAAGGGTGTTATGAGTGTAAAATAATCTCACTTCATCCAAGGGGTCCGAGAGGGCCTTGAGTAAGCTGTAGGGGCGATGAACGTATCTCCGTATTGGAGAACGAAGTACTACCTCCAGTCCATATTGCTGTGGGAGGGAGGGAGGGAGGAAGGGAGGGAGGGAGGGAGGGAGGGGAGGGGAGGGAGGGAGGGAGTGAGTGAGTGAGTGAGTGAGTGAGTGAGTGAGTGAGGGAGGGAGGGAGAGAGAGAAAGAGCACAGAAAAAGGAGGTAGAGGAAGGGACGAATGGAGGCAGGAAGGAAGGGGTGAAGGGAGAGTGGTATACTATCTACCTCATATAAACAGCTTACACTGTCACGAGAATTGGAGATCAGCTCTCCTCTTGATGCCCTCCACTGCATCGCCTTAGTATGCAGCTCCTTGGGGTAGGGGGTGGGGTCACGAGTGATCTTGCTCTGGAGAGAGAGAGAGAGAGAAGAGAAAGAGAGAAGAGTTGCGAGCTGAATGAACAAACTTCAGTATTGAGTAAAGATCAAAGGATAACTGATGAAGGTCCTCAAATGGAAGCGTTTGCACTGTCTAAGTACTGTAAACTTGCTAAAACCAAACAGCTTGAAAGAATCTGCTACCAAACCTCAGTATCTACACAGAGAAACATTATAAAGTACTCAATGCATGCGCGCACACACACGCACACACGCACGCACGCACGCACGCACGCACGCACGCACGCACGCATGCACACACACACACACACACACACACACACACACACACACACACACACACACACGCACGCACGCACACACACACATACGGAAGTTCACGTACCTTCCGCTCCTCCACTCTGGGGTCAAAGACAACCGCACTGCGCTGTCTGTGGATCATCTTCTTGTCTGTGTCATCATCAACGGCTGTGCAAGGTGAGAGGTGTGGAGGAGGAGAGAGGAAGAGGAGGAGGAAGGAGAGAGGAGAAGGAGAGAGGAAGATGGAGAGGGAGGAGTAAGGGGGAAACAATAATCTCCAGGTCACCTAGTGAATGACTTGAGGCCACTTCCCACTTACCTAACTATTCTACTTCCCAACTCACCCCCTTCCTAATCCCCCTCCAACCCTCTCTTTCCCCCTTTGCCCCCACCCACCATCCCCTCCCCTCTCCCCTCCCCCTTCCTACCTTCCCCTCCCACCCCTTCCCCTCCCTCTCCCCCCACGCACTCTGGTCAAAGGGAGGCTCATGCCCCTGCTGAGGGAGCAAGTAGCAAGTAAGGCATTGCTCTCCTTCCTGGTCTCTCTCCATCTGTAGTTCAATGATCGGCCAGCTCTGATTCTCTGCAATCCAGATGGCAGTCAGACGCTTCAGAGCAGTGAGGGAGTAGGGGAGGTGTGGGAGCCTGTATGTGTGTGTGTGTGTGTGTGTGTGTGTGTGTGTGTGTGTGTGTGTGTGTGTGTGTGTGTGTGTGCGTGCGTGCGTACATGTGTGTGTGTGTGTGTGTGTGCATGCCATTTCACGTAGAGACCTAGGCTCAAGGTAGCTTAGACCAACCTCAGCTACCCTCTGCTGTCCACAAACAGTCATGTTCGTTTGTCTTAAGACCATACTTAAAGTATAGAAATCTGAGGTAAGTTGCCATGCAACCAGCTGCATGCAACACAGCTGCTCACTTGGCAAGTGTAACATACATGTAGTGTATATGAAGATAGAGAGGAGGAAGGAGAGGGAGAGGGAGAGAATACAATATAAAGATAGAGAGGAGAAAGGAGAGGGAGAGAATACAATATAAAGATAGAGAGGAGGAAGGAGAGGGAGAGAATACAATATAAAGATAGAGAGGAGGAAGGAGAGGGAGAGGGAGAGAATACAATATAAAGATAGAGAGGAGGAAGGAGAGGGAGAGGGAGAGAATGAAGCAAGAATGCATAAGAACGGGCGGCTTGAGTAAGAGCATGTAACTCAGTGAAAGTTGAAACTGGTCAGAATTTACAGCCAGTACTAAAAAAAGAAAAACGTACTGCACAGCTGCGCGTAGACATAAGCCATGGTTGCTAAGCACGTGACCGTGTATTCTATTTTTAGCATGATTCAATAATTTTGATTGGACTACGGGCTTCAATTGGAGTTACATGCTCTTACTCAAGTTGCGTGTTGTTATGCGTTCTTGATGAAGCCCTCTACCCGGGCCGAGGTCTTACTTGTTTCCGACAACGTTGAGGATGGAGAGCTGCAGTAATTCTGAGAACTCTGAAGGTATTTCGATGAGCTGGTTGTTTCTGAGTGATATCACATTCAGCAAGGTGCATCCACCAATCTGGGGTGCGAGGGAGAAGACATTCAACACTATGAAATTGAGCAGCACAATCAATCACTGAGTCAATGGATCAATTAACTGATCCATTGATCGATCAATCAATCAATCAATCAATCAATCAATCAATCAACTAATCCATCATTCAATCAACTAATCCATCAATCAATCAATCAATCAATCAATCAATCGACCAATCAATCAATCAATCAATCAATCAATCAATCAATCAATCGACCAATCAATCAATCAATCGACCAATCAATCAATCAATCAACTAATCAATCATTCAATCAATCAATCAATCAACTAATCAATCATTCAATCAATCAATCAATCAATCAATCAATCAATCAATCAATCAATCAATCAATCAATCAATCAACTGATTTCAATCACTCACCTCTGAGGGCAGGGTAGAGAGGAGATTTTCATCCAGAATGAGCGTGTGCAGTTTCGTAAGGCGACCAATGGTGGGAGGTAAGTCCTGAGTAGAGGGAGGGAAGGAGGGAAGAGAAAGAGAGAGAGGGGAGAGGGAAAGAGGGAAGAGAAAGGGAGAGAGGGGAGAGGGAAAGAGGGAAGAGAAAGGGAGGGGAGAGGGAGAAAGAGGAGTGAGAGAGGGAGGGGGGTTAAGCTAGGTGTGTACGAGGCAGTGGTCCAACTCACCATAAGGTGGTTATGAGCCAGGGTTAGCTCCATCAATCCTACCAGCCTGTCAACAAAGAACAAAAAAGTTGATGGTGAGGGTGGGAGGATGTGAGGGTGTGAGGGTGGGAGTAAGGATGGTGAGGGTGTGAGGGTGGTGGGAATGGTAAGGATGGTGAGAGTGGGAGGGTGTGAGGATGGGACTCACCCGCCAATGGTGTCTGGGAGGGAGGTCAGCCGATTGTTGTCCAGTCTCAGAATACCAAGCTTGGACAATTCACCTGCAAATGAGTCAGTGTTGGTATAGACCCCTCTCCCTCACTCCCTCCCTCCCTCCCTCCCTCCCTCCCTCCCTCCCTCCCTCCCTCTTCCCCCCTTCCTTTTTCTGCTTCCCCTTTGCCCACTTGTGGTAAACAATACCATGTTGGGAAGGAGAGGGTCAGCCAAGTTGCAAGAACAGCTGTTCTCCCTTTACTCTTCCACTCCCTCCTTCCTCCTCTCCCACTCTTCTTCCACCTCTCCCACTCCTCTTCCACCTCCTCTTCCACCTCACCAATTGCATCTGGCAACTCCTCTTCCTCCCCTCCCCATCTCTCTCTTCCTCCCTTCCCCATCTCTCTCTTCTCCCTTCCCTCTTTTCTCTCTTCTCCCTTCCCTCTCTTCTCTCTTCTTCCTTCCCTTTCTTCTCTCTTCTCCCTTCCCTTTCTTCTCTCTTCTCCCTTCCCTTTCTTCTCTCTTCTCCCTTCCCTTTCTTCTCTCTTCTCCCTTCCCCCTCTCTCCCTCCTCTCCTTCCTCCCTCTCCCTCCTCTCCCTTCCCTCTCCCTCTTCCACCCTCCCTCACCAATGGTGTCTGGCAGCATGCTAAGGAGATTCTCCTGAAGGTAGAGGTCAGTCAGTAAGCTGAGTCCATCGATGGTGACAGGAAGGGCCATCAGGTGGTTCTCTGAGGCTTCAAGAAATCTGAGGTTCCGGAGGTTACCAATCTCCTGAAGGAGGTTAGGAAGATGTGAATAGTCTTGTACGCACCCAGACCCAACCCCCTGAGAAAAGGTGACACAAGCCGGAATGCCTGGGCTTGCAGAAGTGCTAAAGCCATATAACTGTAGCCTCGTTCCCAGGGCCTTCCCTGGATGGTGAGAAGGCCTGGGAATGAGGCTAATGTAGCTGGGTATGATTTAAGTTGCTTTGTGTTATAATGATCATGAGGGGTATGATTGATATTTGCTACTGCATTATTCAAAGCCTTGAGCAACCCTAAGTGCCTTGTGTCACCAGACCCTACCATGGGTCTGGGCACACAAGACAATCACCAGAAAGGAAGGGAAGAGGAGGAGAGAGGACTGAAGAGGAGGAGAGAGGATTGATGGGAGAGACCTGACTTACATCTGGGAGGGTGTTCAGCATATTTGTGTCTAGCCACAGCTCAGTGAGACTTTCCAATGTTCCAACCACAGTCGACTGAGGAGGGAGGAGGAGGAGGGAGGAGGAGGAGGGAGGAGGAGGAGGGAGGAGAGGAGGGAGGAGGAGGAGGGAGGAGGAGGAGGGAGAAGGAGGAGGCGAGGAGGGGAAGGGAGAAGGAAGAGAGAAGGAGGAGGCAAGGAGGGGAAGGGAGAAGGAAGAGAGAAGGAGGAGGGAGGGAGGATGGGGGGAAGGAGGATGGGGGGAAGGAAAGAAGGAAGGGAAAAGAGGGAAAAGGGAATGAAAGGGGATTGGTATCGTGTGAGACTGGCTGCAAAGAAGAGGCGCAACCACTGTACTTACCAGAATGTGAAACTCGTTGGATCCAAGGTCTAACTTTTCCAGCAGGGTCATGTGACACATCGACCTGTACAACACAGACAATTATCCAACCAATCAAATGCTGGTACACGCATCATAAACCCTAACACACATCATTGAATGTTGCTTAAAAGTTAAGCTTTTTGCTGCGCTATTTTGCTAGATTGTGTGTTGTTAAAATAAGATACCAACTGCAGCTACCAACCACCCAAAACACACCAAGAGACGTGCTGCCACTAACTAGCAGAAAGCTAGACTGTTGTCTGGTTCAGCAGACAAAGGGAAACCACTACGACATTACACACGTCCAGAAGCCCCTTGCAACGAGAACTTGAACCAAAATGGAGGACTGGAAGTTCTGAATTGTTGGATTACAGTGGGAGGAGCACTTCTTACTGACCTTTGACCTCTAGCAGTGCGTATCCTGAGTAGCGGATGGCTATAAATCACAATGCTTTTTACACTTTCATCTGGACAACCATTCACTCAAAGCACAGGCAAAGCACTACCACACTCTACAATGGCTCCACCTGCTTCGACTGGACTCTACCAAACCTCACCTCAAAGTTGGTAACAGAGGAATTATTTTTCCAGGAGCCAACAAAGCTAGCCTTTGAATGCTTGCAGTAATTAGTAAATGGCTTCCACACGGCGGTGAGTGTGGTTAGACTCAGTCGGTACAATAAACAAAATAATTGGCTAACAGCAGGGAATGTTTACACATGGAGTGCGGGGGTGTTTGCATGCCATCCCTCGTAAACGACTACCAGCCAGGAGAAGAAGCCACAGAGAGGTAGGAGGAAGCCTGAGGGGGGCAGAAGGAGCTGCCAACAGGTTGTGGAGGGCTGTTGGGCACACAGTGAGCTGTGTCTGCCAACAAGGAAAATCAAAGGCACAGCTGATCTTATCAAATTAACGGTAGCGCAGGTGTAGATACCTGTCAACTTACCATCGTACCCCACTAGCGGAAAGCAATTGTCATGCACAAAAAGTGCTGAGTGTGTAGTTTGTTAAACACCATAAAAAACGCTGCCTTGTGCTTTCCAATTACATCATACTCATGTGATAAACATTCCCAGGACTGTACTGCAAGGAACAGGAAGCTGAGTGAGGGTCTGGGAATGAGGATGAGCGATGGTCTGGGAATGAGGTTGAGTGAGGTTCTGGGAATGAGGTTGAGTGAGGGTCTGGGAATGAGGTTGAGTGAGGGTCTGGGAATGAGGCTGAGCGATGGTCTGGGAACAAGGCTGAGCGAGGGTCTGGGAACAAGGCTATTCTTGGGGTAGTTGGCAGTAGCTGTGGTATGATAATTACTGTTAATGTATTGTGACTGGACACTACTCGCATTCACAATAGCAGAGCAAAACAGCTGATCATGTCGACCATAACGGGCATAAGACTGCTCATTAATTGGAAGAGTGTGTGTGCCTTGATAAATTTGTTTTAACTAGTATACAACGGCCCTTACCAAAAGGGGTGGGTGATGACATAGATGTAGACCTGTTCAACTTACATTGGCAAGCTCTGTAGAAGATTCTCTCTCAATTCTAGCACTTCTAGCTTTGATAACCTGCAGAGAGAGAGAGAGAGAGAGAGAGAGAGAGAGAGAGAGAGAGGGAAGGAGGTGAGGGAGGGACATGAGGGAGGGAGGTGAGGGAGGGATATGAGGGAGGGACATGAGGGAGGGAGAGAGGGAGGGAGGATGGAGAAGCATTAAAGTGTACACACATGTCCATAAATCCTCCCTCCTCCCACACTGCTATGGGTGTAGCATGATAAGCATGAGAAGGGTTAAAGTGTGCCTGCACAAATGGGCTCTCTCACAACAATAGCCAAAACACACAATGAATAATGAATATAATGGTGAACTCAAAGCACTTAGCATTCACGTGTACAGTGCCCAGGCACTCTCCTCCACAAAGTCATGGACTCCAATAAACGTCAACAATAAAACAGCGTTCCTATTTAGAGGGTGCCCTTTATTCGGTCCCATGACTTTCAATTTCACATACTCGGTGCCCTCACAATCCTCTATATGTACTGCATAGGTGGTACTGAATGCCTCAGTCACACACCTGGCAGCCACTCAGTATGTGCCGTCAGAACTCCGTTAGGGGTCGACCAGAAAATTCTCTCCATCAGGAAAGAACCCATGCTGAGTGGTTTTTCTCACTCTAAATGTTCAGAGCATCTTGCCTCATGCTGGAAATAAAGAAATTTAGATGTTCCTATTTAGAGGGTGTCCTTTATTCGGTTCCATGACTTTCAATTGCACATACTCGGTAGTGTTTGTATAATGGCTTGATAGTTATCTCTGGGGTGTGTAATCACCTCCATGAGATCAAGAGGCAGGGTCTGTGTGCAAGTGCATGTACGTGAAAGAGTTACAAACTGCAGGCAAAGAAGTGCTACATTGATATCTACCATTAGTTGAAAGTGATTAGCCTAAAAAATCTACATTGCCAAGGTTACCTGGACACAAAGCAAAACAGTATCACACAAAGCCGGCTCAAGGGTTGAGGATATTTGCAGAGATAATGTGTAAAATTTAGCCCAAAAAGCCTACTTTGCCAAGGTACTTGACAAAGCAAACTGGTGTAGTATCAGGTACTCTACCATTGGTCATATGACAATACCATTCCCACTAGAATGGTTCTTATAAGGAGCCACAAGCTAGGATCAGACATACTCGTGCAGCCAGTAGTGAATATTGAGCACTCCTGGACAGGTGGATCGGTTATGAATAAATCGTATGCCGGAGGCAATTAACGTCACTGGAGGCGTGAGACTTGAACACCACTTATAAATCATAAATAATATTATAGAGGTCGTGAATCTCATTAAGCCAAGACTGTTTCACAGTGGGATATCAATCGGGTGTCATAGGTATCTTGGGTGGATCAGTTGTGGGTGGATAGGACACAAACAATGCTCCCTTCCACAAACAAACACTCGTAAACGTAAACAATAACAGTCACAAAAGATGACGCTGAAACATGTCCTGGTGACTATAGAGAGAGGTGGCTCGCTTATCACTCCACCAGGGTGGAGAGATGTCCAGGATTGCCATCAAAAGCGTAGTAGTGCTTTTGATATTTCTTTATCCTCTAATCTCAACCCTAACCCTAACCCCACCCCCCTAACAATGCATTGTTGGTAAAATGTATTAATAAGGAGGAAAAATATGCTCCCCCTCCGCAAGTCATCCTCCACCCCCCTCCACCATCACCTCAGGGGACACACCTCTACAAGAATGGAAACCAGACTTAATATTTTGCCAGGTAAAATTTTCCACCAAACCACAGTAGTAAAGATTCGTTTTTTCCAATTGGTTGTTGCTGAAAACACGCCCACCAACTTGCAATGATGCTTGGAACTAATGCATTCCTGGAAGGATTTCTGTTTGAGGCAGGTTGCAGTGTTCAGTTTGAATGTTGCACATTCCGTTAGTTTCATGAAACAGTTCTGCAAGAAAGGGCTCATACAAATTGTTCATTTAGTTTGCGAGTCTCTCAGCATAATCTGTGCAAGAGCGCATAAGAACGGGCGGCTAGAGGAAGAGCATGTAACTCCAATAGAAGCCCGTAGTCTGGTCAAAATTATTGAACTGTACTAAAAATAGAACACCCGGTACGTGCTTAGCAACATGTCTACGCGTATACGCGCAACTGCGCATACGTGTTACTATTTTTAGCATGGTTCAATAATTCCGGCCGGTTTGGAATTTTACGGAGTTACACGCTCTTCCTCTAGCCGCCCGTTCTTATGCAGCATAATCTGTATCATACAGTTCATGTGAGTTCGCTTTTGTGGAATGTGGTTGCTACGAAAACCTATGGAATAGGTGACATTCGAACGAAACTGCAAACTGCAGTACACAGAAGCCGTTTGTCGCAACTTAACATACCAATGCAGAGAGGAAAGATGTCAGAGTGAATGAAGGAAGGTAAGATAATCGGTACTTTACGAGAGTGAGTCCTTACAAATGAGGGTTGTTGCTAAGGTGTGCTGGGATTGGTTGGACTAACATGCAGACGAATAAAACTGGCAACGTTTCGATCTGTGTGTGCCTTGGACCCAGCGCTCTTTCCTGGCTTTTCGGTCACGGTATGTACATTATGCAATTGATAAGATGGGGAGGAGCTTGGAAACGAGGCTGTGCTGCACTACAAAACTAACACACAGCTAACCACCAACATTTTGACTGGTTTGTGTTGGTCCTCTTCAGGAGTAGGTGTGTGTGGGGAGGGGGGAGGGAGGAGGCCAAGAAGAGGTCTTGTTGCTAGTGTTTGATATTGTTGTTCACTTACTTTCCAAGGTTTGGGGGGAGCTCTTCAATCTGGCAGTCATTCAGAATGAGAGTTCGGAGCTGACGCAGTTCTGTGATGCCATCGTTCACGCTGGGAGGAGGAGAGGGAGGGAGGAGGAGAGGGAAGAAGGAGAGAGATGGGAGGGAGGGAGGAGGAACGGGGGAGGAGAGGGAGGAGGAAAGGGGAGGAGAGGGAGGAGGAGGGAGGAGGAAAGGGGGAGGAAAGGGGGAGGAGAGGGAGGAAGAAAGGGGGAGGAGAGGGAGGAGGGAAGAAGGAGAGAGATGGAAGGGAAGGAGATAGGAGGGGGGATGAAGAGGAGAGGGCGGGAGAAAGAGAAAGGAATGAAAAGAATGAGCTACTTATATACACCTCCTCCAGCCTCATCCCATCCCACCCTCACACCTCCTCCAGCCTCACCCATCCCACCCTCAAACCTTCTCCATCACCCATCCCACCCTCACACCTCCTCCTCCATCACCCATCCCACCCTCACATACCAGCCCAAAGGGTTTGTACTCAAGTCCAGAAAGATCAGCTCTTGACAGTACTGTATTTCATCTGGGATGTTTTGTAGGCCTGTGTGTGTGTGTGTGTGTGTGTGTGTGTGTGTGTGTGTGTGTGTGTGTGTGTGTGTGAAAGGTTACCAGTGATGACATGTTTTGGCCGAGAAATGACCCACATTAGACACAAACAATGCACTTAGCTGGAGAGAGCACATACTCCAGCTCACCACAACACTGAGCGAACCCACACATTAGGTAGCTACGATGGTATGCGACCGCAGGTTTTCTGTTGGTGGCAAGGAATCACCAAGCATACACAACTCCATCACGACATCATCCTCCACCTCAACGGTCAGGCTCTCACACACGCTGGCGTACAGGCCTCATCTTGTGCTCTTGTAGTTCTCGTGACTAGTTGTCCGGGACCGTGAATGGCCCAACACAAAACCAGTGTTCCCTATGTTTACCATACATGTACATGTAGGTATACAAACTCGGAGCTTTTTGGGACTGAAATGGTTTCTACAAGTGTTGGATATTCCTGCAGACACAAAGCTTCCATTGATTGATTGATGTATGGTTTGAATACATGTAGTCAGACAAAGATTCCTTTGCACCGAGCTAGCAACAGTTTGACTTTAGGCTCAGCTAGTAAGAGTGCTGGAACAAGGCTGAGAGTGCTGGAATGGACTGAACTAGCAAGAGTGTACTTGGAATGAGGCTGAGCTATTGCGAGTGCCCAGTATCACCAGTTTAATCAACAGACACACAAACAACAACAGCACATGTATGCAATCATGTGCCCTAATCATCCCCAACAGAAGCAGGAATGAGTGATATGCACACATACAGTTCTGCAGACAAGGTTCACATCACACACAATAGAGCCGTGTTAGCACGCTGATGGATCCTTGCTGCTCTAATGGATGGTGAGTATTCAACTAGCCACATAGCTGCTGAACGACTATACTACGACATGTATCAATAAGCTAATAGGAGCAACTATGGGATGGAGAGAGAAGGGGAGGGGGAGAGAGGGAGGGAAGAGAGGGAGGGAGGAGAGAGGGAGGGAAGAGAGGGAGGGAGGAGAGAGGGAGGGGGGAGAGAGAGAAGGAGGGGGGAAAAGAAAGGGAGAGAGGAGAGCAGGGAGGGAGGGAGAGAGAGTGAGGGAGGGGAGGGAGGAAGGGAGAGAGACAGAGAGGGAGGATGGAGGGAGGAAGAGGGGAGAGAGAGGACGGAGGGAGGGAGGGAGAGGGGAGAGAGAGAGGATGGAGAGAGGGAGGGAGAGGGGAGATTGAGGGAGGAGAACAATTGGGAGGCAATTAGACAATTAGTGATAGATGAGTGTAGTGCCAACAGAATATATAAATGGAAGAGTCCATTGTGAAGGTTTGGACACAGAGGAGAATGCAGCACCCGATATGGAACTACTCCCCTTACCATACTTGCAGCATGTGTCACACGTGGCTCGTGTAAATGGCCTCTTTATGTTCCACAGTTAGGAGAGATTTACTCCCTTCCTCCCTCCCTCCCCTCCACTCCCCTCCCTCCTTATCTCCTCCCTCCCTCCTTCTCTCCCCTCTCCCTTCCTCCCTCCTTATCTCCTCCCTCCCTCCTTCTCTCCCCTCTCCCTCCTTCCCTCCCCTCCCTCCCTCCTTCCCTCCCTCCCCTCCACTCACTGTTTTTCCCAAGGTTAAGAGAGGTGAGGTTTACAAGCTGGGAGATGGCAGGCGGGAGGAAAAGAAGATCATTCTCACTCAGATCCAAGTCTGTCAAACCCAGAAATGAGAAAACTTCCTGTGAGAGGGGGAGAAAGGAGGAAGCGTGTGCATGGAGAAAGGAGGAGGAGAGAGAAGAGCTTATACGTGGAAGAAAATAGTTTCATTCCCAAGACCCCATCACAGCTGTTTCCACAGTACAATCTTCAGACTGAAAGCAACCACGGTGAAGGCCGTGGGAACGAGGGTGAAATCATAACTGGGTCCGCAACGTGTATATGATCAACTAGCACAATCACAGTGATGTAATTTGATTGGTTGCTACGTTGGACATGGCAACCAAGCACATTACAGCACTGTGTGATCATTCCCCCCCTGTGAGGGTTTCTTTCTAATTCAACACAAAGTCCAAGAGATGAATTTCGACATTAAGTCTCCACGATTCAGAGTGCTGCTTGCACGAGCATTCATAGTGGTGTCATGTCGCAATGACTGTACAATTCACAACATGAATACCAGCAATTAGAAATTCATCAATGGTACAGCATAAATGCTGTCAAAACAGCATAATTAATACCTGTTAGCAAAACATGTAACAAGTCTTATTTTTTCCCCTCTTACAGGGAACGTGTTACATATTTGCACGCCAGACACATTCACACTAATTTTTACTAACTATCACTTGGTTGTAGAGGTGTTAAGATGTATACACACTGTACGTAAGGAATGCTTTCTCTGTGAAGATAAACAATCCACCTTAGACGCTTGCCCAAGTTGTAATGTTAAGCTCAGGGTGTGCCTTATTTGGAAGATTTCGAGATAATCGAACCTTCCTTTTATCCCTCCCCACCTTCCCCATCAAGAGGTATGTGTGTATGTGAGGTAGAGCACTGGCAGCTCAAGCCAGAGACCCGAGGTTCGATTTCCAGCAACTGCCCGCTTTCCACTAGCTGTCCAACTGAATCAATCAAGCAAGTCTGTCTCACTTCAAAAGTGACCTAGTAAATTCTTTAATGGAAATTTGGGGGGAGGTGATGGAGAACTAAACACCCTAAATCAGTCATACTGCACACAGTTAGTATGGTCTATGGTGACTCACCCCCATTCACCATATCATGCAAGGTTTACCTTCGACTAACAAAAATATCCACGCAAGGTAGCCATTGTTGATCAAATTGTTGGTATTCAACCACCCCCACAATTTGCCCATGTTCTTCCTCCCCAGCCTTGTATGCACAACACACATGCTCTTTCAAGGACCAATGTATAAACACATCACAAGAACAGGCTCGCTCAACGTCCATTCAACACAGGCCACAGGGAGTGTAAACAAGCCTGTGTTAATTCATACACAGCCCAGCAATTAGCGTAGCATAACCCCTACACAAACCATTTTGAAACGATTAGAGATACCGGAACAATTTGGAAAGTTGCCATTCCCCAAATATTAAGCTTTTATTTTATAAGTATAGGTTGCTAAGTAACAGGAAACTTAAAAAAGCCCAGTGTTAATTCAAACACAAGCCAGTAATTTGCATAGCACTAACCCCTAGTCTATCAAGGAGGGTGAGAGATGGTCTGGCTTGATAGACTACACTAACCCTACACAAATCCCATCTGAAACCTAACTGTCGTAACTAGAGGCTCCAAGAACAACTACCAGATGCCATTTGCCAAATGTTAAGGCCTTATACAGGTTGCTAAGTAACACAGACACGATTGTTCAATCACACTTCTTATCACAAACTTTTAAAGAACTTGGTACTAAATGGGAAAGGTGTTCCTTCGCAATATGGGCTGGAAAGGGTTAAAGACTAAGGTGTTCTGTTGATAATATCTTTTACCAACCTAAATTCTGGTCTTGAATTTGTTGACAGTGAACTTGTTTTTGCAGGAGCCAATGGCAGGTACCAACGGAAAGGTGAGCGAAAGCCAGTTAAATATCAAGTGGGCCAACAAAGTACTAGCCAATTACTAAATGTCAAGGTCAAATTTGAGGTGAGATACAATTTACAATAATGCCGAACTAAACACAAAATACAGGATGTCCATAAGCCCGTATGACTGATATTGTTTCCTCAAGAATTTGGCAGGTTATAAATATACACAGTCTTTTCCCTTGATCTGCTACATACTTGGTAAGTGCATGCTAGTACACAGAATTTAGTGAACTGAGAACTACCAAGAGATTTACAGTAAGTGCCAACATGACACCTTCAACAAATGTACAACTATGGTCTACATGGAGCAACTTCAGATCGTGTCAAGGTTGGCAAGAGATATTAAGAGAACCCGAGTCTATTCATTCTAGTATGTGCAGTGTGTTCGTGCACACATGCTTCCAATGCTGTCACCAAAGGCAGTGAAGACTAACGAACTCCAGCTCCAATCCAAATCCTTCTCTCTAATTTACAGAAATAGCAAGAGGCGAAAATTGCCTTGGAACAAGCTTCATTAATGCACCTATCACTACCCCCTACGGGCAGATGAGGGGGATTATATGGGGGGTTGACTGATGAGGGTGCCGATATAGTTGGGAATTTAATTACCTCTGAGGACAAATCTCCGGTAATCTCCCGCCTTCTTTAAGAAGGTTTGATTACAGGGTCTGCCACGCTATAGATGGTTTCCAAATGTCAATTAAGCGCCCTACTTCCGGAGGGCAAACGCGCGATCAATAGGCAGCTGTACAGCGGACCTTTCACCTTGAGAGAACCAGCTTCTTTTATCTTTCGATACTAATGGTAAGGACTCGATGTAGCACTTACTAGCCTGTATTTTGCACGCAGCTGCACTAAACCCAGACACCGACTTTTGCCCTCCGGAAGTGAAGCCACGCCCCATGAAAACCATCTATAGGGGCAATTGACATTTTAATTAGTCAAATCCCCACCTTGGCCCACTATGGACCGGCAGGGAGGTGGTGGGGCACAATATTGATACGTGCATAACCACAAATATTGTCCACGATACTAAGCCCCTTGCAACTGAACTTGTGACAACACAGATCTCTGGATCTCCACCTTTCTTTAAAATTAATTATGTCACATTTGCATCATGCATGAAATTATGTGCACAGCAAAGGACTGGTGAGCAGGAATTAAAACTATTTCTGTTGCTAAGTTGAGCTATCTTTAAAGGGATTGCTCTTCATTGAGAGTGTAGTGTACTTCCATGTTCTTCTCCGCAACACACCCTCTCACAATAAGACATGCACGGTCCGTTACGACCAGATGAAAGCTGGCGACACTTGTTATACGCAGCCTTGCATGTCCTTAGCCGTCTCTCTCCCTTTCTCTCTCACCTTGGGCACGTCCCTAAAGTTGTTGACGCTCATGTCCAGGGACGTCAGCGTCTTTCTGTGGCGGGTCACCTCCTCAGGCAGAATAAACAGCTTCAGGCGGGAACAATCCCAGTAATCCACAGGCGCTGGAGACTTTTTACGAAAGCAGTTACACAGCCAGGAGCTCATCTTGGAAAGTTTTACTCGTTCCAAGTATCAGTAAAAAGTGTCTAAGTCCTAAACTTGCGAAAAACGAGAAGCAATATGCACTGTATACTCCGAATACCTACCGTAGTTAGCTAATTTTGTGCACCACTTCCAGCTATAAAGTAAACGACTTCCGGGTCAATTCAATTAGCGCGAAGTAACTTCCTGCGCAGACACAAACAAGTACATTCATGTTCATGAATGCATGAATACAAGGATTTTACATCATGCATATCCAAACATAGCAGACACTCCCAATTTACCATTCCTGACATTTTTCTAAGCAGTCATGTGCTGCTAACGAGCCTCTCTGTCTGCCTTCTTCAGTTTTACAAGCAGTTTCACAGCTCGGTCATAACTCCACCCCTGTGGCTTCAAAGGCCCACGTGCAGTGTCGATGTACTTGGTGAGAAACTCCTGCCCACAGTGAATTGCATTAAATTCCGATTTCCATTTATGGACAAATTCTCTTCCTTGGAGATGTTCCATGAGACAATAGAAAGAGACGGGTTCAGCTGTGCAAGATTTCTCTCTGTCGTCTCCGTTGCTCCTCGCAACCAACCCACTGCATTCTCTGCTAGCAATTGCCACTCTGTCATTCGTAGAGATAGCTTCAGGTCTCTCTTGTGTGTGTCTACGTAACATGCTCTGGCTTCCCGTTGCCGTTGGTGACGACAGCTTAGTCTGTGTGTCTGCCTGTGTGACTCTCTGTGAGTGTAGTTGCGTCTGTGCATCACTCTCCCAAGCCCAATAGCACAACTCACCAGCGTACATCAAAGCAAGCATATGAATGTCACTAAAAATACCTGCGGTAGGAGAGGGACGAGGAGAAACGAGGTGCAATGAGGAGAAAGAAGGTAAGGAGGACATGGAAGGCAGGGGAAACAGTAAGTATTGAAGGGGAAGGCAGGGGAGGGAGCAGGGTAGTCTCGCTCCCAGACTCTCAGCACAGTATACGCACTGCAAAAGGAGGGTGGTGGATATAGCACAAAAAATTTTGAGCACCGAGGAATTTTGGAGGTAACAACCTCGTTGGCCAATTATCTTGTATGTACTAGACTTCTGACCACAAGTACTTAGCTTTACTCATCACACTCCCAAAAGCAACTTCAAAGGGATAATTATAGCTTAAGTGAAATCCTGTTAGCCTAGGGTGTGTACTATCAGGGTGTACTGTGTTCACCAGACCCTCCTCTCTCCTGTGCCTGTACCGTACTGACTCCTGAGGGTCTGGGAACGAGACTAGGAGCAGGAGTGTATTGAAAAACGAGGTATGGGTGGGATGTGTCGAGAGAGGAGGCAGGGGAGGAAGGAAGACATAGTGAGCGGAGGGAGGGGAGGAGGGAGGACATATTGAGAGGGGGAGGGGAGGAGGGAGGACATATTGAGAGGAGGGAGGGGAGGAGGGAGGACATATTGAGAGGAGGCAGAGGAGGAGGGAGGACATATTGAGAGGAGGCAGGGGAGGAGGGAGGGAGGAGGCAGGGAAGGAGGGAGGACACATTGAGAGGAGGCAGGGAAGGAGGGAGGACATATTGAGAGGAGGCAGGGAAGGAGGGAGGACATATTGAAAGGAGGCAGGGGAGGAGGCGGACATATTGAGAAGGGAGACAAGGAAGAGAGGAGAAGGAGGAGAGGTGTATTGAGGTAAAGAGCAGGGGAGGGAGGAGGGGAGCATTGAAGGTGTATGACAAAGGAGGTAGTATGGCAGGAGAAGGTGGGGGAAGATGTATTGATACATGCCCAAATGATATGTGTTACCAAGGTTACCATCTACATGCAGTTTAATAGTTCAGTCTTGTCTTCCCAATGGTGACATCCTACCTTTCTGTAGCAGTTTGGCGACACTGGCGTCTTGAGCAGTATAGTTCTCTCCACTCCGGAGGGGTGTTCTGGTGGTTAGCATCAATTTGAGGTGGCCCACACCCACACTACAGCACTGAAATATCAGTCCATCCCCCATGGAGGATGAAGAGGACGGAGGGGGAGGGAGAGATAGGCAGGGGAGGAGGAAGGAAAAGGTAGAAAGAAGAAAAAGAGGAAGAGGAAGAAAAGAGAGGTAGAGAAAAGGGATGAAGGAGGAGGAGAAGAGGAGGGGAAAAAGGAGGAAGGAGGAGAAGGAAAAAGGGAGGTAGGGGGCCGAGAAGAAAGAGGAGGGGAAAGGGAAGAAGGGGGAAAGGAAGGAAGGGAGAGAAGAGGAGGGGGAAAGAGAGGAAGGAAGGAGAAGGAAGAGGAGGGGAAAGGGAGGAAGGAAGGAAGGAAGGAAGGAAGGAGGAGGACGAAGGAAGAAGGGGAGGGACAGTTTTGTTTTGCAAGACAAACATCTAAAGGCTCAAGTTGTGGCCCTCACCTCCACAAAGTGTGTTTTGTTTGCTTCCCTCCTCCCTCCCTCGCTGGTGGCCATGGTGTGACAGTACATGTACATAAGAGCTCCCACCCTCCAGTGCAAACACTCAACTAGCTCCACCCCCATCAGTGAGCGAGCCTGGATATAAGGAAAGGGGAGGAGAAGGGGGAGGATGGGAGAGGAAATAGGAGGGAGAGGAGGGAGAGGAGGGAGAGGAGAGGAAAGGAGAGGAGGGAGAGGAGGGAGAGGAGAGGAGAGGAGAAGAGAAGGAGGAGGAGACAGAAGGACAGGAGGAGAGGAGAGGAAGAAGGGGAGAGGAGAGAGAAGAGGAGAGGAAGGAAGAGAGGGGGGATGGGAATGGAGATAGGAGGCAGGAGGGGCCGGGAGATGGCCAGGAGGGGAAGGGTGATGATAAGAGGGAGAGGAAACAGAGCACAAAAGGTAGAGAAGAAAGGAATGGGGGAAGAGGGGGGAGAGGGGGAAGAGGGGGGAGAGTGGGGGGGAGAGTGGGGGGGAGAGTGGGGGGGGGAGAGTGGGGGGGAGAGTGGGGGGGGGAGAGTGGGGGGGGAGAGTGGGGGGGGGAGAGTGGGGGGGAGAGTGGGGGGGAGAGTGGGGGGGGAGAGTGGGGGGGAGAGTGGGGGGGAGAGTGGGGGGGAGAGTGGGGGGGAGAGTGGGGGGGAGAGTGGGGGGGAGAGTGGGGGGGAGAGTGGGGGGGAGAGTGGGGGGGAGAGTGGGGGGGAGAGTGGGGGGGAGAGTGGGGGGGAGAGTGGGGGGGAGAGTGGGGGGGAGAGTGGGGGGGAGAGTGGGGGGGAGAGGGGGAGGAGAGGGAAGAGGGCTGGAAAGGTGTGAAGAGCAGCAACTCACCCCGTCTGGAGAGCCACAGACACTGGTGGGGGTACACATTGCTCCTGCATCGCAAAGGAAAACACAGGCTAACAAAGCACAATCCAATATGCTCTTTTTGGTGACATCAGATGACATCACAACTATGTACTAAGGTACGTATGGGCCCCATTGCCTAATATATAAAGAACTGTTTAACATTATCACATTACACCTTGCAAAAGTGACCTTTGACCTCAATGGGACCTTTCAACACATCTACCCAGTCTCACAAACCAGACTTCCGCAAAAAGGAAAGTGTCTGGTGAACTGCGTATAGAAGTTGTGTCCCACTGAAAAGCGGATGATGGAACTAGACTCAAATACCGGTTTGCAAAGCATGCTCCCCAACAAGTAACATATTCTACAGCTCCTGCAGTAGCCGAAAAGATGTCTGGGCTCTCTGCAATGTGTCATGTGACAAAATACTGAAATGTGATTGGGCTGCACTATACACAGTTCAGCAGACCATTCCCCCTGTTTGTGGAAGTGAGTCTGGGTTACAAGGCTAATGCCCGTCTTGCAAGTGACCTTTGACCTCCGTGAGACCTTTCTGCATGCCTACCGATGATGGCTCTGATTCTGTTTTGTGCAGAGTTTGGGGGAAACTCTTCTCTCACAAGCTGACTTTCTTCATGGTAGGTGGAGTCGAGGATAGACTGAGAGGGAGGGAGGGAGGGAGGGAGGGAGGGTTGTTGTATCAAAAATTAATGCATTCATATTTGAACAATGGGAGCTGCTATCTTAGTCAGGTGGCTAACCTTATCCATACATACATCCATACTCACTGCTTACCTGCGTGTAGCTTCGTAATGGTTCCTTCATCCCCTCCTCCCGACAGGACGGTTCCTTCATCCCCTCCTCCCGACAGGACGGGTCCTTCATCCCCTCCTCCCGACAGGACGGGTCCTTCATCCCCTCCTCCCGACAGGACGGGTCCTTCATCCCCTCCTCCCGACAGGACGGTTCCTTCATCCCCTCCTCCCGACAGGACGGTTCCTTCATCCCCTCCTCCCGACAGGACGGTTCCTCAGAAGACCTACGATGTACGAGACAAACACGAGTAACGATACACCGTAATCAAGCTTCCCGTCATTTTTGCCAAGAGTTTTCTTCTCCCTCAAAAAGTACGCCCACCCTCATTTTTGCAAAGGGTATCATGATTGCCCCAAGTACATCCACTCCCGTTTGCCAAGGGTCTTGTTGGCCAAGGGCCTTGTCATCCACTCCCGTTTGCCAAGGCCTGTGTCTTGAAAGTATGCTCACGTATTACTGCTATTGTACAAGCTGTTTTAAAGAGGCAGCACCGAGGAAGAGGTGGAGCTAAAAATGAAGGTAGGCATTGTTATGCAAAATGTAAGAACAAGATGAAAGAGTTCACACAGTGCAGTGGGTGAGTGGGTGGGTGTATTTTCAAGTGAAATAATTCCATAAGTAGCAGTCCTCCAGTCTGTCTCAAAGAGGTGGTGGGTGTAATTTCAAGTGTGTGGTTATTTACTTGAAAATACGGCCACCCACTCATCCATTTACTGCAATACACTCTCTTTTGTGTTGTGCTAGCCTCATACCCAGGACACTTTTTTTCTCCTCCCACATAGCCTGGGTACGGGGCTAGTCTTGCACCTGCAACCAGACCAGACTAGCCTCGTTCCCAGGCCCATTCAAAAAAAGGGCCTTGGATCACGGCTACAGATCAGACCAGACCCTTTTCATTTCACAGCCTCGATCACTTCTGGTATTCAGCATGGCAATCTACAAAGAGCATAAATCTCATTGGTCACGACAAGATTTCACCATGGAGCCAACTTGCTGGCTGGAGCGTGACCAGACCCTTCCTCTTTCTGGAAAGAGTGACTTGAAGACTAGTGACCTACCAACCTACCTTGGCAGCTTTGCAACAGCATTCTTTATAGACGCAAGGGCCTTCATCAACAGTTCATCTGAAGTTGAGGAAGACAGATAGACTCATGTCAGCAAGATCCTATATAGAGCCTTTTCATTATGCTCTACATCTCCATATAACATATCTTAAGCCGCCATCTTGGTATACAGCATGCACAGTATGTTAGTGGCAATACATGCAATATTGATTGAAATTGAAAACCCTAGTAACCTTGTATATTTACATTGCAGTGACTGATTTAACACATACTACATGTAGAAGCATTCTAAGTATATCTCTTTCTATTTGCTAAGATTGTCATAGAAGCTTCTTGTACACCGACATGGTGACTGTTTTTTATTTACCTGGTGGCTCGAGATCTGAATACAGAACCGAGATCACGTGATGAAAAAGTCTTGTTGCTGGGGTGTGGTCAGCAAGACTAGCCTTGTACCCAGGTTGTGCAAAAATGTTAAAAAACAAGACTAGAGGCTAGTTTGGTTCTCAGACTCTAAGACACCTTCCTCTTCTGCTGAAGGGTCTGGATCCACAAGGGGTTTCCAGACAAAGCTCTAAAGTATACAAGACTTTGAAACCAAGTCGTGATCATTCTGCTGCTGGTTTTGACGCATAGAGATTTTATCTGCATTGGACCCCTCACTCGAAATTCAACTAGCTAGAGGCTATACTAGAGTGGAATCTGTGTAACAATGCACCCAAACAAACGTCATAGAAGCTTTACTAATAGAATCAATTTTAGTTCGCAAACAAGGTCATGCAATCACTTGGTTCTCGCTCTAGCATTTCTTGATTCAAAGCTACTTGAGCTTTTATTTTTGTGTAACAAATTATGTAGGCATGGCATACCCTGGGGGTACTTGATCAGCTGCCATTCACAGCGTTGAAGCTGTTGTTGGAACAGGTCTGCTAGTGTCTCCATAGTAAGCGCGCAGCACGTGTCGTTTCAATATTTCATAGCAATCGTTTAACGGATAATTAGAACAGCAGGTTGCGGAAGACTGTGAAGTTAGTGTTTGCGAGAAGTCTGTTGATAATTTGTCTGAACCGTAGACTGGGGACGATTAGTCTTTGAGGCCTTACCGAGAGCGGGAGAAGTCTGCTGAGGTCCTGAAAGTCTGAAAGGTACTTTGTAAGTTTGTATAGAGTGATTCTGATACGATCTACCGTACCGTACAAAAGCGCAGCACTTTGGGCTAAATTCCCCCACCATTAGTTACACCATGCTTTCTACGGTTTCTTGCTCGCTAGAACCATGACTTGGTATGGTACTTTATGGATGTAGACCATAGCGCATCATTAGTCTCCCAAGCCAGCCGGATCACTTTCCCGCTGGGGTTGGTTGGGTCTGGCTTGCGAGACAAGCGAAGTAGCTATGTTAAAATACTTTGCTTGTGATCGACTAACTGACTTGGAATATTTGTATTCACTCTGTGCGTGCGTGTGTGTGTACATGTGTGTGTGTGTGTGCATGTGTGTGTGTATGTATGTGTGCATGTGTGTGTGTGTATGTGTGCATGTGTGTGTGTGTGTGTATGTGTGCATGTGTGTGTGTGTATGTGTGTGTAGAAGTGTAGGACTAGTCTTCACTGAAGTATCGTTGAAAGCCTGACAGGTCAAGCAAAGCAGTATCAAGTTGTAGTCAAGTGGTCACATGTCCTGTTATCACCAGAAGTTGCTTACAAGTGTTTATGCACTCACAACAAGTGACCTAATCTACCTGGTATGCAACATTTACAGCTGGACCTTGTAGTGGTAATGCCCATTGAAAAATAATGTCTGTCTTTAATAGCCAGGGCATATTTGGGAGTGGAGAGTTCAACTGGTGGGGAAAACTCTCTCTTGCAAATATGCGTCAAGCAGGCCTTCCCACCGTCCAGTTTTTGTTTGCTTACAGTTTTTGCACACCAAACTGGGCAGTGGGAAGGCCTGGGTACAAGGGTATCTGTCAAGCTCGTGATTAGAACTACAAACTTGCATTTGCTCCACCACCAGGCCAGCTAGGTGCACAAGATTTTATCTGCCTGTGTTAAAGGGAGTTAGCAATCACTTATTACTTGAACAAAGCCTTTGGCTTCAGCCACTTGGCGAATTCGGCCCAGCTGGCTACTTTCTTTCATCCATTCACAACGGCCACTTGAGCTAAGTGCTGTGGCAGTGTGTACCAAAGATTGTTGTGTTTTGTGGAGAACATTAGCAGCCGATTAAGGATAGTTTACATTCATAAAGAGCAAAATTATTCGTAAGTAGCTGGGTGGGCTGCTATTCACCCATTCCTAGCAGCTGCTGTATTAGCCTGTCGTATCCAAGCTGGTTTTCTCTTTCCTCTTCAACAAACCTCAAGCTCTCAAGAGCCTGTGTCCCAGGGCACTGCCATATAGTAGGTTTGCTGTAGTAAATTGAGGGTAATGCCCAGGGAAACCTTGTTGCCTAGGCAACACACAGGAATCTATCCTATCTGCAAGGTGGCCATTAACGCTGGATGCCTGTGGTATAGGGAACAATCTCACACTCATTATCAGAAGAGGAGGAGGACAATCACTCCTCTTCTTCCTCTCTGTCTCTACAAGCCTCCTTTCTCCTTCACTTCTTCATTGTACCTGTGTGCGTACTCTCAAACACCACGTGAATGTGTAGTACGATACAGAGCTTCGTCTACATATGCCTTGTACTACATAGCTAGGTGTCCTTGCCCAAAGGTCGATAGTGTAGGAGTTCCAGTTTGTCCTTACTGGTAATATGAGAAACAATGCCTGTCATACCAATAATGCAGAGTGACAGATCATGGACGGCAAGCGGGCCAAAAATGTGATAAGGAATGAAGATTGTGTTAAAGTTAACATTAACCATGCCCTAACCTCTAGCCCGCGATCCAGCTGCATGCCTATGGTGTTTCCAGACACCCCTGTGGTACTCGAGGGTCCAAATAACAACTTTGTGTCTCATCTAAGGATGAAGATTTTTTTGTTTCTAGCTCAGTAGTCAGAAACGCTTGGCAACTCAAGCGTAAGGCCCTTTGCTCAATTCAGCGTGTTATGACTCTGAGGTGACACTGTTTTAATGGACTGTGTTTACTGATGCAGTATTCAATCCAGCGACCTGCGTCTTTGTTGTGTCATATTTGTATACACGCACTTCAGTTTTTTAGTTTTGTGGTCAGACCCAACCCATGTAGGTGTGTTGTGACTCCAACTGACCTGGTCTTTTAAAAGGGGACACCATTTCATTGGATTCTGTTTGCCGACATGATATTGCAACGTAGCCTTGCCCTCTTGTAGGGTTATTTTGTGCCATAGGCAACCACTTCAGCTCAAGTTTCCTAGACACCTATGCTTACAAACCAACCATGGCGCTAATATTAGGGCTACCACGATATATCGTATGTCGTTATGTCATGACAAAGTCGTCTTGACATGATATGACATAAGCCAAGTCTATATCAATATTTTTAAACAGTGTGCATTTGCATAATTACGTAGCTTGAACACACAAGAAGCTGACACAAAATGTAGGAAATTTGAGCCAACAGACCTATATTCCTACATGTGAAAGGTCACATGTACTCGTAACTTACCAAACACTAATATACTAAGTTAATGAGTCACTTATGACTTTTTTCATGCAGTGATAGTTTAAAATTTTAGAAATGAACCTCATGTCATGACATATCGTCATATCATGACATGATATATGATATAAAATTTAGCCACATCATGGCAGCCCTAGGTGCTACTCCACAATTCCACACTTTTCCTCCCGTCATGCTCTATCAACCAATCACTCATTCTGCTCAAAGCACCACCCATTACACTTGTAACTACATGTAGAAGTCTTTAGTGAAGACGTACCCCACGCTGTTTTATGATGTGTCCACTCTGCGTATGCTTGGACTCCACTGCCGTAGCCTAAGTATTGGTGGACACGCATCGAGTCCGCATATACCCGGACTCTACCGTAGCCTAAGTATTGGTGGACACGCATCGAGTCCGCATATACCCGGACTCTACCGTATCCAAGGTATTGGTGGACACGCATCGAGTCCGCATATACCCGAACTCTACCGTAGCCTAAGTATTGGTGGACACGCATCGAGTCCGCATATACCCGGACTCTACCGTATCCAAGGTATTGGTGGACATGCATTGAGTCCGCATATACCCGGACTCTACCGTATCCAAGGTATTGGTGGACACGCATCGAGTCCGCACATACCCGGACTCTACCGTAGCCTAAGTATTGGTGGACACGCATCGAGTCCGCATATACCCGGACTCTACCGTAGCCTAAGTATTGGTGGACACGCATCGAGTCTGCATATACCCGGACTCTACCGTAGCCTAAGTATTGGTGGACACGCATCGAGTCCGCATATACCCGGACTCTACCGTATCCAAGGTATTGGTGGACACGCATCGAGTCCGCATATACCCGAACTCTACCGTAGCCTAAGTATTGGTGGACACGCATCGAGTCCGCATATACCCGGACTCTACCGTATCCAAGGTATTGGTGGACACGCATCGAGTCCGCATATACCCGGACTCTACCGTAGCCTAAGTATTGGTGGACACGCATCGAGTCCGCATATACCCGGACTCTACCGTAGCCTAAGTATTGGTGGACACGCATTGAGTCCGCATATACCCGGACTCTACCGTATCCTAAGTATTGGTGGA